>CALYLW010000021.1:890000-1490000 GCA_944989445.1 Ampullaceana balthica
GTATTTACTCGCATATAAGCCGAGTTTAGAACTATAAAATACAATACTGAAATCAGGAGGGTCGGCTTATATTCGCATAAAACAAAATGACCACAAGGACAAACACTAAAATGTATATTTTTTTCTAAATAAATACTTCGTTAGTCATCAGAACGGATTTTAAATACCTTTTTTAAAAAAAATCCATCTGACTTCCTTTCCAAGATAAGCGTTTAATCACCTTTTAGTTTTGCATTTTGCTCTTAAACTACATTGTTTAAAAGTAGTGTTGAGTCTGAAATAAAATAACCCACTTTTGGACTGTGTTGCTGACATAATGAATATGTCCAATGTGTTATTGGGACATTCTCAATTTGACCAAACTTTATACTGTCAATGATCGAAATTCTCCATTAAATCGAACATCGTACTGTCAATAATGGACATTCCCCATTGGACCAAACATCGTACTGTCAATAATCGACATTCTCCATTGCATCAAACATCGTACTGTCAATGATCGACATTCTCCATTTAATCAAACCACGTACTGTCAATATTTGACTTTCTCCATTTAAACAAACATCGAACTGTCAATAATGGACATTCTCCATTTAATCAAACATCGTACTGTCAATGATCATGTCATTGACACCCTTCCTGTAATCGTTAGCGATCGTCACATTGATGATCCGTCTATCGGCTGTCAGTAAGTCAACACGAGCGTGTCACGTGCCGACTGTTTCGTTTAACCATTAAACATGTCAGAGAGTAAAACTGTATGCGTGGTGTGTTAGCTAGCGTGGGCGTGGGGTTGGGGGCGGCTTTGCTTCGGGGGGGGATGAGATTTTAAACAAAACATCATGCTCCACTCCATCGAGATAAACAATGGCTATATTAGAACCTGTGTCTGTCGTAAATGGCGGCTTGCGCGCGGCAATTATCTATTTGAAGCCGGTCGATACTCGGGTAAAGAACTACCGTGTTGGGGGACGGGTGTGCGATGGTGGAGTCGGAATGTCGTGGATCAACCAGAAAGACCGGTGGATCTCAGAACACTAATTATTATTATGAACTTAAAAAATGACACTGCGAGGTCTTTATGTATCATATATCTGCCACGATTTGAAGTGTACTGGCGTCCAGTTTAAAAAATTCGTTTGATTATGTGGGGGAAGAAAACAAATTTAAGTTAAACAAAATAAAAAATAAATAAATTTTAAAAAAAAATCCTGTGCATATAGATATTTTTTTTGTGCTAAATTTTACATCCCAAAAAACGTATATTATTCTTATCAAAATTTGATGCATGTTAACTCTAAACTGCTGCAAAAACGGTACATTGCTTGAGTCTGGCACTTAAGAGGATCAATTGATACCACATGGGTGGTCGGATGACCAGGCAATGACTGTTATTTTCAAAGGTGACATTTTTTCTTTCCTTAGTTGAGGCCTTCTTTAACAGAATGCTGCTAACATGCCAGTATAACCTTCAGTTCCTTGGTTCGATTGGCTGTTAAGATATTCTGTGTATAGATTTTGTGTGTGAATCATCACGTTGTTCGATGTTTTCTCTTCCTGATTATAATTTGACTGGTGAATAGCATATATGAAAATTAATTTTAAAAAAATTGTTGTTATTTTCATGAAGGAATTAACACGAGTTGTGAAGTTTATTCATAATGAATACATAGATCCGCACTGTTCAAGATATTGCTGTCAATTTAAACTCCGTTCAACTTAGCTTTGGTAAGTGGCGATTTTACATTGCAAGAACAAAACACACTGATACGGCTAGATTATCATAAATATTTACCCCGTTGATGTGTAACTCGGCTAATAATTTTATGTTATTGCTACTAGTTTAACCCATCCACCGAATCAACCCATCCCCAAACTGGTTAAAATAAAATGGAAGTGGATTTAATCACTTGTATATAAAGTGATAATATGTTACTTAATTTAATTGTGTCATAGCACACAGAAAAAAATTTTTTTGCTTGACGGTTTTTTTTTAAAAAGGAAAACGTTCACAGACTAGGCAAAAACTTTTTCAAATTATCCATTTAAAATAAACGTATTAAAAGGCTAAGATAATTTGTACTTTTCGGTAAAATTTCATATTTAAAATATATACATTCTCTGGAGTATGACTTCTCTGCTACTCCCACCACTTCTGGTTTTAATCCTGGTACACATATCTTTGAAAAAACATTCGACTCGTTCATGGTTAAGATAAAGAAAACTCTTTAGTGCAAAAAAGTTAATGGCGGATCATTCTCTTTAAGGTTCACTGTCTGCTATCGAAGTTGGATATGAAAAAGTTAAATAACGTTTGTTTTTTTAAAAATCCATTTAAATTAAAAAAAACAAGAGATCAACCCGGGAGGAATCAAATATCAAAAGGCAGATGATACAAGTCGCTCACTGCGCATGCTCGGATTCTTCGTTCCGCCTCGTCAGGATTTGTCTCGATGCAGAGGATATATCAATGTATTAATATTTCGAAGAGCTCTGAATGTCAGAAGCAGGTTCGACACCCTGGGCTATCGTCTGCCACGTAAAGAAGACTGATTCATATTTCATCAATCTTACATGAGGCGCTTTGATTGTGTGAGACGATGGGATGAGCTTGCACAACATGCTTAGAAATTTCAAGAACAAAAAAAAAGTATTACCCAGAGTGTAGTGGAATTTTAAAAAAAATCAGTATAGAAATATTTCGATTTTTTAAAAATATTTAAATTATGTGAGCATGTGAGAGTGTGTCGAACATATTGCATATAAAGGGGTGGTCGTATAGTGTAGAATGCGATAAAGCTTTTAAATGAAATACAAAATACACGAACCAGTTGATATTATGCACACACAAAAAAAGTAAAATCCTGCCGGATCAGGATTTGTGAAAATGACCGGATTCTGAGTTTGCCGGAGCCGTAGCCGAAATCCGGTACGACCCTAGTTTAAAATATCAGGGAACACCGGATAAGTGATGAGTAATGCTTTACTGGATGATTGGTAACGGTCTCCCCTGGGGCAAGAGGCATTAGAGTCAGTTCAATATTACGCGGGGTCTGTTGACAGAATGTTGAGACCTTTTGGTTCGACTTGAAACAGAAACCAACATTTATCATAACCAACAACGGAACATATATGTTATTAATGAGCATCTTCATTGTCTTCCTTGTATCAGAGGAGTAGCTCTTAACTGCCAAACTGGTCTAAGTCTCTGTATTCCAAATTGCCGTGGGAATTTCTTTCGGACTGGTTTAAGCGTCCCGGTCGCAAATCCATCTTAGGATACCGCTTGATTTATCCCACTGTGACAACAAACAAACTTAAGATACAATCCAATACATCCCTCTTCAAAACCAATCAAACTTTATATATAACCCAACAGATCCCACTTTGACATCAATCAAACTGTCAGGACAGGAGTTAATATTTTGAACGTAATTTCAATATTTAATACTAATTAAATATTTTGCCTTCTTTTCGTAAATTTTACTTTAAAAATAATCAACTTTTCTTTAGTTCGGTAAATGCATTGAGAACTGGGTTCAGTTTTTGTTTGTTTGTCCGTTTGTACGAGGCGTGAGTAGTGGGATGGGAGCACTAACACCGAAAACAAAGCGATGTAATAACATGTGGAAGAACGTCAATAGTCAAAAGATTGTAAATAACAATCGTGTTTCTTTGAGACATTCGGTCCGTCTGGAGGTAGGTAATAGCTCGTTGCAGTGGTTCTAAAACTAGTATTATTATTTTCCCCTTTAAAAAAAAATTGCAAGCAATAATTATTTTAATTATAGGCAGTCGCTTGAGTGAAAATGATTTTTTTTCCAAGGGTAAGGAGGGGGAGGAGGCTAATGCCCAAAACATCGATCCGTACATCAAGCTGTTGCAGTATATGCCCAGCGTGAGAAACATTGAGTGTTAGAAGGTTGGGGAACAAGCAAAGTGGAAGCCCCGGCAATCAATTTACTACACCGCAAGGAAATAAAATCGCGAGATCCGGTCGACTATAAAATTGCGTTGGTTCGGAGTGGTCTGCATGGAAAAAAAACCCAAACCCCCAATAACTTCACAGTGGTGTGCACTCAAGTGCGAAACGAAATTAACTTAAAACATATTGCATTGTGGCCAGCAATAAACGACTCTTTTCGATATTAAAAACATGACAAATTATTAACAATGAACTGCAGAAAAAAGGAACCTTTTCTTTACTTTAAAATCATATATTGTTAATAAATTCGGGGGAGTATCATAACTATTGATAAACACTAAGAGAATTTTTAGGATCAGATGATTAATTACTTGTACTCGTTTTGCGTTGTCTAAGTAAATGTTACTTTAGAAAATCTCGTTGTAATTTCGTTTCAATCTTCTGAAACATAACGAATCCGTAATTCGCTCTGCCACTGAAAGCTGATGTTTATTATTTCTCCAATCACATTAGCCAAAGATCGAAATGGGCAGACCTCAACAATAAGGATGTAAAAGTCACCGAGGCTTAACGAGGAAATTGAGGGAATGCTGGCAGTGGTTATAACAACATTAATTCGGACGCCTTGCCTCACATCTAGTATAATGTCCCTCCATCCTTGAAATGGGATTTCGTCTCGATTTCGCTTTTAAAGTTGACATTATTGATGAATTTCCGTGATCGAAATTGGACCTGTTGATTTCAACTCGTTTTAAAGAAACAAAAAAAAACGAAAAAAAAACACTAAAAGTTCCTCATCGATTGAACGTTTTGAAGAGTTTGCAATATCCACCGATGTCAATTGTCATTTGAAGCTGGTGTACCATTCCCCAAACAAACTCTGACTTAAAAGGTGGTGCTATACATAAAATCAGTTTTAAAACGTTTGATATAAAAGAAAGTTATTTCAATAAAAGTGTGTGTTTAACAATTATATTTTTAGAAACAATTATAACTATGTTTTATATTATGTGATGACGGGTTATTGTGTTCAATGTCACGTGTGTGGGGGGGGGGACAAATTCTTTTAATTAGATGCATCACAAACAGGAAACAGAAAAGGGTCAATAATCTAAATAGAAGTGAAACTTTTCTTTCAAAATGTTACACGCTATCGTGAAGAATTAGCTCTTCTCTGGGGAAATATGAGAGAGAAACAAATAAAATAAAATAAAATAAACATGTGAAAAATATTTGACACAATGAAACCGGGAATAATCGTTATGTTGCATTTCTTAATTTTGAATTTCCGGAACGGAACGTCCTTTTCACAATTTTTATCTTCACTACATTTTATAACAGTCTTCGTGGAGTGTTATATTTTTTCTATTTGCTGCGTGTCCGAGAGTACATATATTTACATTTAATTCCGAGGTTTGAATAGGGTTCTGTTACATTTGATTACTCGTATGCCCGGTGTTAAACGTCACCAAAATCATAATAAAAAACAAACCCGTAAAAACAAAGTTTTTGACTATAAATCCCTTATATATGAGACATAACTACAGTATTGATTATTTTCAAACATTTACAGACTGAATCTGTCTTAACTCAACTTTGCATCATAACCCTAATGAGAGGTGGGTGGGGGGGAGAGGGGAAAAGTCTGGTCACCGATTCGCTTGACCGAGCTCAGAGTGACACGTAAAATGTAAACAAAAGCGCCCGTCGCTTCGTTGGGTCGCCTCAATGCATCAGCTCAAAATTTCACGTGGCAAAAAAACAATAACAAACCGTGAATTAAAATTACATACCTCATATTAGGATAAACTAAAAATGCATTAATTTAATTATGGTACGTTCGATCGATCTGAAATTTTGATACGATGCATTGTTAGGTTCGACGGGTCCGTGTGCCAAATTTCAGTTTGATCGGATCATGGGAAATGGGTCATTTTTGACTTCTGTTTTTCCGCCCGCCGAGCCCAAGACAGACAGACAGAGAGAGAGAGAGAGAGAGAGAGAGAGAGAGAGAGAGAGAGAGAGAGAGAGAGAGACAGAGAGACAGAGAGAGAGAGAGAGAGACAGAGAGAGAGAGAGAGAGAGAGACAGAGAGAGAGAGAGAGAGAGAGAGAGAGAGAGAGAGAGAGAGAGACAGAGAGAGAGAGAGAGAGAGAGAGAGAGAGACAGAGACAGAGAGAGAGAGAGAGAGACAGAGAGAGAGAGAGAGAGAGAGAGAGAGAGAGAGACAGAGAGAGAGAGAGAGAGAGAGAGAGAGACAGAGAGAGAGAGAGAGAGAGAGAGAGAGAGAGAGAGAGAGAGAGACAGAGAGAGAGAGAGAGAGAGAGACAGAGAGAGAGAGAGAGAGAGAGAGAGAGAGACAGAGAGAGAGAGAGAGAGAGAGAGAGAGAGACAGAGATAGAGAGAGAGAGAGAGAGAGAGAGAGACGCCGGTGAAGTTAATATAAGGGATTTAAAAATGTAAATACATCTACAGAACACAAACGACGAGCCTTACATTTTATCCCGCGACGCCTCCTCGGCGATGGATTCTATATCCTATTCATCATTCTATTTTTAAGGCGTTTGCGAAGATGCCTCGGGTTTTCCTTCGTCGCACGAAGAAGGCCCCGAACGGCTCATTAATAATGTAAAGATATTTAGTCGAGCTCCGAGAGATGCTCGATTACCCGAGTTTTAGAGTGATCAATCTCCAGGCTCTGGACCCGAGTCTTAAAACAGTGCCCGCAGCCAACAAGGACGCTCACTTTCAGAGGGTCTCAACATATGTTGTCCAAAGATACGACCCCAGGCGATGTAAACCTGCTGTTATAGACATGAGATCTGTTTCTAATGGTGTCAAAAATTGGTTAAATCTACATGATCAGTGGTAACCCGCTATCGACATTTTTTTAGTATCCTCATCATGTACCTGCCTGTGAATAACCATTCTTTTCTCTACTTCACTAGTTTTTCCATGGTAGTTTATATAATAACTAGGGGCAAGTACCCGGCTTCGCCCGGGTTTAACAACAGCAGCAACAACAACAAAAACAACAACAGCAACAAAACAACAAAAACAAACAACAAAAACAAAACAACAACTACAACAACAACAACAACAACAACAAAGCAACAACAACAAAACAACAACTACAACAACAACAGCAACAACAACAGCAACAACAACAAAACCAACAACAGAAACAGCAACAGCAACAAAACAACAAAAACAAAACAACAACAAAAAAACAACAAAATCAACAACAAAACAACAATAAAACAACAACAACAACAACAGCAACAACAACAAAGCAACAATAAAACAACTACAGCAACAACAGCAAAAACAACACAAAAGCAACAACAGCAACAACAACAGCAACAACAACAAAAACAACAACAGCAACAACAACAAAAACAAAACAACAACAAAAACATCAACAACAAAACAACAACAAAACAACAACTACAACAACAACAGCAACAACAACAAAGCAACAACAACAAAACAACAACTACAACAACAAAAGCAACAACAACAAAGCAACAACAACAAAAAAAATTATTTTATGGCGATAATCGCCTTCTTGTTAATCTCGACACCAAAATGTTTATTAATTTGCGTCATTATTTTACGTCTTAATTTTCAATAATTTTTATTTTATATAGCTCATATAGGGAAAAACTACATTTTGGGCCCCCGGGCCCCAGTATCTTATATATATGGAACGAAACCTGTTTAATAACCTTTCCGGTATAATTTTGTGTACGTGTACCAAATTTCACGTTATTTGGTTGTCTGGATCTTGAGTTATAAGGGAACAGACAGACGACGGACAGACAACAAATGCGTCTTATATATATAGAGATTTTCAATAATTTTTATTTTATATAGCTCATATAGGGAAAAACTACATTTTGGGCCCCCGGGCCCCAGTATCTTATATATATGGAACGAAACCTGTTTAATAACCTTTCCGGTATAATTTTGTGTACGTGTACCAAATTTCACGTTATTTGGTTGTCTGGATCTTGAGTTATAAGGGAACAGACAGACGACGGACAGACAACAAATGCGTCTTATATATATAGAGATATATAATATATATATAACAGCCTTTCCAGTCCATGACGCACTATGGGGCAAGTGAAGTAGCGTTCACAAGTTTTATTTAGCCACCACTAACAAGCAAGGGATTGTATGGCCAGCACAACGCCCCGAGGGCCATGCCAGCACCGAGAATAGACCATATAATACATAATAATAATTGAATTTACATAATTTTCTTTAATTTACATTTTTTAACACTGCTGATGGCATTAGCTCAACGTCCACATACTTATTAGTCCATTAATAAAGAATTTATTTGAGAGCTTCATAGCAGTCACGTTCTAAATAATGACATATATTCAGTGTGATATAATAATGTAGTTAAAGCAGAGCATTCAATTTTTTTTTAAATTGCAAAAATACTGTATAATTTTTTAGTTATAACGAAAATATTTTTTATGAAAATTTTATCAGCAAATAGAGGCCTTAAAAACTCATTAGATACGGCGTTTAACCGTGAGAGTAATAACAACATTCTTCACTCACGTATAATTTTTTTTTCACATCAAATCATTTTCTCATTTCATATGGCGTGCCATTATGAAATAAATAGTTATTCAGCGCCAAATCTAATTGTTGAATGAATGGGACGGAAACAATTTGATATTGAAAGAGTGCGGACACCCCTGAGTCTGTGTTTAAAGACACAGTTAACATTTTTCATAGCAAAAACTTTCACATCCCTTAATTAATTACCTGCCAACTTTTCCCTTCCTAAACAGGTTCCTGGCAATGTATACTGGCGTCATTGCAGTGACGACACAGAATCTGACCTCGACGTCTCGCGGACTCTCCATCACTCGTCACATCCTCAAGCCGACCATCCGACGGAGCAGGGGCGGCTACACCAGGCTTACGGCCTTCATCGTCACGTGCCTCGTGTTCGCCGGCGTCAGCATCTTCCTGCACCTGCCCCACATGCCCCATGTAGGGCACAGCTGCTTGTGCGTGTTCTACTGAAAGGTCAGTGCAGGGAAAGACATCCGAAGATCTTTAATAAATCTATGTTCCTTAAAGCCATCGAATTAAGTTCAACGTGAGTAATACACACGTAACACAAAAGAGGTGAATTTTAAAATAAGTATAATTTAATTGTATAACACACGATGTCAAGTTTTGTGCCGAACCCTTGATATAAAATTAAAGATTATTCCCTTTCAAATCAAAACAATTTCTTCTAAAAAAACAAACGTATGTCAATGTTACATCCCTTGGTTTACTTCCGCGACTATTAGTTAAATATTGCATAGTAAAAGTGATGCAGAATATTCACGCGTTTTTGTCTAGCACTTAGGGATTTCACACAAAGAAGTCACCCAAGTCCTATTTAAAAGGTACAATTTTTTTAAAACAAATAATTTATATATATATATATATGTATATAAGAAAAATGTACTTTCAACCATCAACAGTTTTTTTGAAGGGAGATCTAAAATGATTTCTAATTTGATTTTCATAATTAGGAGACCCTAGAATCCCATTAGGTTTCCTCTTAATTCTATTTTTGTTTATAAACGTGTATCTCAAACTTACAAAATTGTAGAGCGTCACCTATTTGAAGTTAAAATGTTAATTTTAGTATCTTTGTACGTATCATCTTGTCACCGTATTTCATATATCTAATTTTACAATTTTTTAAAATTTTCATTTTAATCCTTCATCAAAATAAAACAATGCATGGTCTCGAGATTTCTTCTCCAACTCAGCACGGGCTGTAATCCACGGGATTTCTTTGTAATTGACCTCTTGTTATCTCTCATTTCTATTACCAGATTTGTCCAGTGCGAGTGCCTCTCATAAACTTCTCAGACATCCTGTTTTTATTATTTATTTATTTATTTAATCATTGAGACGACACGGAAAAATTAAGAGCGCTGAAGTCAAGCGGGCAAATAAAATAAAGAGAGTTTAGGAACTGAGAGATGCTCCAATGATTGTCTCTCAATGTTCCATGCTCTCTTAACTGTTTATGCGCTGCAACACTATTTTTTAAAACAGATTTTCGCTCTTAAATTTTTGTGTATTTACTTTTTTTTAAATATATGTTTATATTTTCTACACGTGAAATCGTCACATCGTGTTTTCTGCCAATTTGAAATTACATTTTCTTGGCACATGCCTAGCCATCAAGCATTTCAAGAGAATGGTTTTAACGTTTTCTCTTTTTGTGCCGCTAAACAATGGAATTCTCTACCATTACACATCCGTAGTATTCCAACCACTAAGGCCTTCAGAATTGCACTTGGGACGCATCTCTTCAAACTTTACTTTCAAAATTAATTACACAACATTTGTTCTAATGAAAACGTAGCTAATGTGTACTGTGTACCGTACTGTTATTTTAGTGATTGTTAGGATATTGATGTTTATTGAATACTTAAAAGTATGTTTTTAATTTATATTAAAATTGTATATATATATATATATATATATTATATTGTATTATTTTAATGTAAAGCGCTGTGAGCCCAGTTCCTTACTGCGGTAAAGTGCCATATAAATTATCCATTGATTATGTGCTATTATATTACAAACTAGATTATTGTCTGATTCCCTCAGATTTAACTTTTCTCTCAGAAATGTACGCAAAACCATTAGTAAAAAATTAAAACACAACAACTATTGTTTAAAAAATAGTGCGGAATGATTTAGGTCTGTCACTTGAGCATTTAAATTAAATAACGTGAGCTTTTAACTTTCAATAATAACCAACCCCCCATACACACCAACCCCCCATACACACCAACAAACACACCCACTGACACCCCGCACAAAACTACAAACAAAAAACATCAGCCTTTTATTTAGAGGAGGATTTATATTTTTTATGAAAATTATTTTTTAACTTTTTCTATCTGTCACAGATTTAAGGCCAGTTGAGAATCGTCAATTCAAGCCACCATCAGATATTATTAAAGTAAACATTTGACTTGTTAGGTCTAGTCAACAATTAAAAACATAATTGGCTTAATTTCTTCTTTAAAAAAGCGTATAAAATACGTGTTTTGACGAAAATGAAACGTTGCCTAAGACATCCTCTCAGGCATCATTCACCACCAACCCAAGAGTAAAATTTGGTCAACCCTTATACTTTTTTACCCAAAACAACCCGTCAAGTCACTGAGGCCAACCTTAAGCCCCGGTCACAGATCAACGCGTAGGCCTGACCATATCCGACCATGATCGACGTGTGTGACGAACTGTGCATGGCATACTGCCGGAAGCAGCACTTTGCCAACGAGACGCTGGACGCCCTGTGGACGTGCCTGACCCTCATGTGCAGCCTGCCCTTGAAAGACCACGAGCGGCCAGAGTTTCTCGGCTACCTCGCCAACTGGACGGTGGAGCCGAACACCAGCAACTACAGCAACTGCGAAACCGAGAAGACGTACGCCATAAACACGGCCAACGGGTGAGTATCAAATTAACGTGGACAAATTGTTGAAGAGGTTACGTATGGTAAAGAGTAATATATCATATAGAATAGGACTGCGATAAAGCTTTTAAATAAAATACAAAATACACAGCACAAATTGTGTAATAAAAACAATAAATGTGAGCTTTATTATTAAATAAATACATTTAACGTATCATTAGCCGAAACGTTTACCTTCGTAATAGTTTAATAATAAAGCCAAAAATTATTGTTTACATTACATAATTTGTTTGTTTATTTTGTATTTTATAGTATGGCTGGGAGTCGAGAGATATTAAGTCTAATTTGCTAGTTTTTTTAAACAGATGTATGTGACTGGAGATAGATGATGAAAAAAATATGGGTTTGAATTCAACAGAGCCAAGTTAAAGATTATGGACTCTTTAAAGTTTGAAGCTTTTGTTGATGTTAAATCCTAGAGTTACACAAGAATCGCTAACATTGTAAGCTTAGGTCGAATAAAGTTGTTAAGAGGAAATATATCCATTTTTGGGATGAGGCGGGGTGGAGTGCTGTGGCGAGTGAGGGAGTTAGGCAAAACAAAGAGAGTATTTTAAGGAAATTTTAGAACTTTCAATGTAGTAAGCACTCTAAACTATTTAAAGGTTAATTTACTGATCATCAAATGCCAACAATTGAAAGAATAATCATAATGTTAAAATTATCCTTTCGTTGATTTTATTTTTTCTGAGCAGGTTTTGTATTTTAAGAGTAATAGCGAAAATGACGCATTTAACTCAACAGCGTAATACATCATATAGAATGGGACTGCAATAAAGCTTTTAAATAAAATACAAAATACACAAACAAATACAATATTTTTTAAGAATGTTATTATTACTTATTTAAGTATTGTAAGAATGTATTTTATGTTGTACTGATGAAGGCATTAGCCGAAACGTTTACTGTCGTATCAGTCTAAAAATAAAGCTCAAATTTATTGTTTTCATTGCACAATTTGTTTGTGTATTTTGTATTTCAACAGCGTAAAAATGATTTGTGGGGTAAACAAACACTTTGTCATTGGTATGGATAACAAATTGCATTGAGTTCACAATGTTTTAAATTAATTCACTTACCGGTGTCGACAAATGATACAGCCTTGAAAGTTCAATTCTATCTCATTAAACACAATTTATAGATTAAATGTCACGGGGTATTAAACTTGGATTACACCAATAAAAATATTCATTTTATCCATTTGTGTGTATATATGTAATTGCGTGTTTATTAGTTATTTTTTCTTTACGTCAAAAAAAGTTTTTGACACATTTAAAAATAAAATCAATTTATATTTGATTTTCTTGTTTTTTAAGGTACGCAGTTACAATCAACGGATATATATCTCCTGTCCTTGTACTGCTGACCGTCATAAACAACACACTGGTGTGCATCGTTTTGCTCAAGCCACACATGCGCAGTCCCACCAACGCCATACTGGTTGCCATGGCACTGTCGGACATGATGACCGGGCTGTTTCCGGTTCCAGTGTTCATCTACTTCTACGCCACCGAGAGGGTGTACGAGTGGATTCCGTACAACTGGTGCTACGCCATCTACGTCCTGGAGGAGTACATCCCCACCATCTTCCACACGGCGTCCATCTGGCTGACCATGGCGCTGGCCATCCAGCGTTACATCTACGTGTGCCACCCGTTCAAGGCCCGGACCTGGTGCACGACGCGGAACGTCATCTACGGTACCGGCGCCATCTACTTCATAGCCACGCTCAGCCAGACGCCGAGGTTCTTCGAGAGCTACAGCATCGAGACCTGGCGGCAGTCGCGGCTGAACCACAGCGTCATGGTCTCGGCCTGCGTCATAGGCTGGCGGCCATGGATCGCCGCCCACGTCAACACCTTCTTCAGCATCTACTACTGGTTCAGGGTAATCTTCATCAACCTGATCCCGTGCGTGTCGCTGGTGGTCATGAACGCGCTGCTCATCTACGCCATGCGGGTCGCGAGGCGGAGGCGCATGCAGCTGCTCAGGCAGAACAAGAAGAGCGAGAGCCGAAAGCTGAAGGAGTCCAACTGCACGACGTTGATGCTGGTGACCGTCGTCGGTCTGTTCCTGCTGGTGGAGTTCCCACTGGGTGTCTTGATGGCTCTGCTGATCATCAAAGAGACGTTCAGCATCATCTTTTTCGCCCCGGAAATGTGGAAGGTGAGTGAAAAAGAAGCACATTATTGTTCTTAAAACTTGTGTTCGTGATAAAACTCTCCCGGGGCGGTTTTTTTAAAAACCTGTTCGCTGCTGCGCTCATTCGCAGCGACTTCAGAGAAATGCTAAACACTATCAAAATAAACATACGGGCTTGGTTTTTAAACGGGCTTCAATCTCCAACACATAAATCTTTAGCAATGTTAAGAAAATAATACGTTTACTTATTTTTAAAAATCATTACTCAACTTTTTCTTTTAAAAAAATCTTATTTTGTCTTAACTGTATTTTTTTTTAAATCTAGGTAACTTAGGATTAAAATTTATTTTGTACTTGTTTATTTTAATTATATTATTTTTTTGTCTCTAACAGCAAATTATAATACTAAATTAGGATTATACTTCAGTAATTACTCTGGGTTGATCCAACAACTCCCATCAAATCCTTATTGTGCCGAAGTGCATTCATATTTTCATAACTTTATTATGTGTATAATAACAGTCTAATAATAAACCTTAATAAAAAGAATATAATAAAACCCTATTACCCACACAAGAAAATGTCTTTACTACGTTTGCTCTCCGTACTATTAAAAAAATGCAATGAAAAAACTAATTAATGGCAAATTGTATTGCTTTGAGAACCACTTTACCCGTTTTCATCCAATACAGACAAATGGGCCGCATGAAGCTTGCACTAATCGACACGTTTCCTGAATGATTCATATTGAACTCGTTCAACAAGTGCGCACTTTTCATGCATTATTCTGGACACCCTCAGCGTCAAAATAAATTTGTTTCTGCCATGCGGAGCTAAGCGTTACCTTTCATAGAGCGATCCCAGGAGAGTTGTTATTTTCGTAGCCAGGGACCTGCTTTATCTGGAACCGATCTTATTTTCAACTAACAATTTGAACAACAACTATAAAACAAAATCAAGTCTGATTTGACCTCTTTTCTGACTTCTATTCCAAATTCATTGACTACGTCTGTGACTACCCATCCAATGTTTGGACTACGTCTTTGTCTTCTTCTTCTTCTTCGTTCTCAATTTGAGTTTTGCCTGCCGACGAGTTTTGCGCCAATGGGATTGGCAAGTAATGCAACGCTTTAGGTTAGCCGCCTTTTATTTCCCTAACTAGTGTTAGGTACCCTCTCAAAGCTGGATGGACCAAGGGACGCCCTAGGCCACGGGAACAGATCCCTGTCTTCCCATGGATTCAAACCCGCGAGCATCGGTACGCCAGTCGAGCTCTCTGCCACTCGACCACCGTATCCCCCGACGTCTTTGAATAACAGCTCAAATTACTGACTATGTCTGTGACTTGACAAAAAATTAAGGACTTTATCTTTGACTCATCAACCACTTTACGGACTACGACTTTTACTCGTCACATATATTTGGTACTACGTTTCTGACTCGCCAACCAGTACGTGCTTGTACAAGAGAAATTACTGTTATTGCGATTCTCATCCTTAAGTCATTGGTGATGGTCGCCAAAGCGTCATTGAAACATCTAGCATATATCACACCAACATCATAGCATCGATGTTTGTTGTTTGCTATTTCCTCCTAACACTCCCAGACTGAACCTTCACGGGGTAACGAGTCAACGTGAACTAATTTAAGGCTCACAGACTGAACCTTCACGGGGTAACGAGTCAACGTGAACTAATTTAAGGCTCACAGACTGAACCTTCACGGGGTAACGAGTCAACGTGAACTAATTTAAGGCTCACAGACTGAACCTTCATGTGGTAACGAGTCAACGTGAACTAATTTAAGGCTCACAGACTGAACCTTAACGGGGTAACGAGTCAACGTGAACTCATTTAAGGCTCACAGACTGAACATTCATGTGGTAACGATTCAACGTGAACTAATTTAAGGCTCACATACTGAACCTTCATGTGGTAACGAGTCAACGTGAACTAATTTAAGGCTCACAGACTGAACCTTCATGTGGTAACGAGTCAACGTGAACAAATTTAAGGCTCACAGACTGAACCTTCATGGGGTAACGCGTCAACGTGAACTAATTTAAGGCTCACAGACTGAACCTTCATGGGGTAACGAGTCAACGTGAACTAATTTAAGGCTCACAGACTGAACCTTCATGGGGTAACGAGTCAACGTGAACTCATTTAAGGCTCACAGACTGAACCTTCATGGGGTAACGAGTCAACGTGAACTCGTCGGTCTTTGATAAGTCACAGTGTTGTGTTGTGAGGACGACGTATTTTGGTCATTTAGATGCGGTTCGTCCAGTGATCTTTAATAACGCACATTGCAAAGGAGTTCGTATCTTTAAAAATTATCAGACACAGATCTATAACATAGCCTTTTTAAAGGCAAACTTGAAAAAAAAATCAATACCTCGTAATCTACCATTTTAACTTTATGGGGTAACTAATAACGTGCTAAGTTACGTTATTTTAATATAAATTGATTAAACTCAATATGGAACAAAATTCTCGATAAAGGCATTTTCAATTTCTCATCGGTGCGTTCCCGGTCCACACACAACAAAAAAAATAGAATAAAAATAATAAATAATTAAACACGAGACATCTATGGTGCGAAGAGAAGCTTTTTGTCAAATGGCAAAAGGGTGGGAGAACTTAAAAAAACATTGATTGCAATTGTTTGCATGTATCAATAAAATTCAATCAATATTTATTAAATAATTTATAATCAGTCTGCTATAAAGTGTTATCCGTTGCTGATTTTATGTCCTTTCTGCATTATTAAAGCTTGAAACAAAAAATTCGAAATAATTTTTTACTTTGGACTTTGTACAAAACTAATGCGGATAGATACCGGAGAACGTTCAAGCATGACCAGAACTTCAAGCATGAATTCATCTTCCAGCTGATTTGTCACATCTCCAACTCCTCCCACTCGTCCTCCCATCCGAAAAATATATCTAATTTTTCTGTGTTTGCTCATCTCACCGTTAAAAAAAAAGAGAAGAGACTCAAAAAAAACACAATCGTCAATCGATCAATTTTAATAGCTCATCTTTTTTTTTCAACCTTACACATCAGAAAGCAATTTTCGAATGTTAATTACCACCAATTACCTCCGTCAAGCTGATTTACTCCCCGTGGCGTAACTGGCTAGTGAAGAATCATCTAAATTTTTCGATTAAGGCATCCTTCATCCACTATTGTCCACGGACATTTTTTTATAATGGTTTCCCTTTACCGTCTTAACCCGGACACGCAACAACGCGGAAATGTAAGTGTTCAAAGAAGTCTTTGTTGAAAAAAATTGAAGTAGGTATTTTTGAAACGGTACCAATCTAATGTCATATTTAGTAAGTTTGTGAATACTCTATTATATCTTCGACTAATACCTGGGCAAAAAGCATTATCTAGATTAAGCAACTTTCTTTGGTGCTAATATCGTTATTAGTGTCTTGTTTTAACTATTCATTTAAATAATAAATTTACAATTTTTTTTAAATGTTAACATTGAAACCCTTGTTTCGCAGACCGACAAAAATCTTACATAAAATCGTTTATACTTAAACGAGAATTCCTCAGGGTAATCCCTTATTCTTGCTAGGCCTTAAATGCATCCTTGAGACACAGCCATCGTAAAATCTTTGTCAAATTGTGTTGAGATATTCTAACAATAGTTGTTTTACAACAAAGAAATCAAAGTTCCTGTCGGAAATTGCTTTTTTCTTTGAATCAAAACAAACATATTTGCGCATATATTATTTTATTAGGCTATTTTGTAACAACTATAATTGGCTTCATTAGGAATGTACAATATCAAAATGGTTTGTTTTACAAGGGCACGTCAAATACTGTTTAGAGTCCATTACGTTGATATCGTATCTAGACTAAAGTCTAATATCCAGACTAGATTAGACAACCAGCCAGGAAACATCTCGTTAATTGTTTTCACTTTAAGAGACAACAACTAATTGTGTCAATTAAGCATTAAATTCTAAGCAATAGCGATTGACAGTGAAGAGACTTAAAACTTTAAGCGAAAGCCTTTATCCTTAAATAAAACGAACCCGTAAATACAAAGTTTTTGACTATAAATCCCTTATATATGAGACATAACTAACAGTATTGATTATTTTCAAACGCGACAAATTTTACAGACTGAACCTGTCTTAACTCAACTTTGCTTCATAACCCTCGTGCGAGAGGGGAAAAGTCTGGTCACCGGTCGCTGGTCCGAGCTCAGCGTGACACGTAAAATGTAAACAAAAGCACGCCGGTACTTCGATGGGTCGCGTCAAAGCGTCAACTCAAACTCTCACATTGAAAAAAAACAATAACAGACAGTGAATTTGAATTACATACGTTATATTAGGATAAACTACAAAATGCATTAATTTAATTACGGTACGTTCGATCGATCTTAAATTTTAATACGATGCATTGTTAAGTGAGACGGGTCCGTGTGTCAAATTTCAGCTCGATCGGATCACGGGAAGTGGGTCATTTTTTACTTTAGTTTTTCCGCCCGCCCAAGATAGACAGACAGAGAGAGATGACGACAGAGACGCCGGTGAAGTTAATATAAGGGATTTAAAAATCAAATAGAAAACATTTTTTTTACTTTTGACCATGGCCCATTTCTGGTAACACATGTATGAGACCGGCGTCAACGTCTTCATTAACCGACTTTTCTAACTATTCGCCCAGACGCTACTATGAAGACTGATTAACGTTCAGACCTAAATATGAAAGCGGGGATGAAATCATTATCATCCGTTGAGATGTGCGTCGATAGTGACAAGTTGGACACGATGCTGATGTGTTCGTGATCCCATCTGCAGCAGGCCTGCCCCCCACCCCAATATTTCGCTCGTTATTGAAGAGGCGTAATGAATTTTATTAGTTTCTAAGGCCTCTCCAATTTCAACACTTATAAAATCTATTCCAAAACTTTATAAAAAAAGGTCAATATTTTAACCACAATTTTTCCTTTGCATTTTAACCATTTTATTATTTTTTTAAAAGTTGTTATTTAATTTTTCTTATTACTTTTTTTTTGTTAAAGTTTAATCTTAAACTAGTTTTACCTCTTTTAATGAGTTCGCTTTTCAATTTACAAAATCGACACTCGCGATTTCGCTCGTCAATTTATTTATCCCCCAACTCGTTTCAACTCCCTTCTCCCGTCCTAATAGCCTGCTTGGCCCCCGTGCAATTTTTCTGCACTGTTCCCGGGGACTGAGCCGATGGCCCGCCGAAACTTGAAACGTGTTCATCACATCTTTCATTAGGGCCCGGGATGAATGCGTTTGTTGCCACGGACGCCTCGTTCGGGATTCGTGAAATAACCTTGGACAAAGTATGTGGGACTCGATACCATGACTAACCTTGGACAAAGTTTTTGAGACTCGATACCATTAATGAACTTGGAGAAAATTTTTGGGACTCGATACCATTGATAACCTTGGACAAATTTTTTGGGACTCGATACCATTTTATAACCTTGGACAAAGTTTGTTGCACTCGATACCATTAATAACCCTCGACAAAGCTTTTGAGACACGATACCATCAACAATCTAGGACCGAATTGTGGGACTCGATACCATTATAACCTTGGGCAAATTTTGTGGGACTCGATACCATTAATAGCCTTTGACAAAAATTTTGACACTCGATACCATTAATGACATTGGACAAAGTTTGTGGCACTCGATACCATTAATAACATTGAACAAAGTTTGTGGGACTCGATACCATGAATCCCAAGACGGGCGCGGGAAGAAATGTCCATCATTTAAAGGAACGACCAGACATTTGTCTGCTGGAATGAGGGACGGTGAGGGGTTGAGGCTGCGAGAGAGAAAGAGAGAGGGAGAGGGAGAGAGAGAGAGAGAGGGAGAGGGAGAGAGAGATAGAGAGAAAGAGAGAGGGAGAGAGAGAGAGAGAGAAAGAGAGAGAGAGAAAGAGAGAGAGAGAGAGCGAGAGAGAAAGAGAGAGGGAGAGGGAGAGACAGAGAGAGAGAGACAGAGAGATCATATTTAAGTCTGTCATATTTTCTTTGGGAAATGCGAGGACGGAGTTGGGGGGATAGAGGGTCGCAATTTTTCTTTTTTTTTATAAATCGTGTCGCTATGATAAAAACATGCAATTAGCCAGGTGACAAGAGGTTTCAACATTGAAATAAATTTCCCTATTCTGGTGTCACGTGTAAAAAATGTTCTCGAACAACATATCATAGCTTATTTACACAAAAAAGAGAGATGAAATATATCCAGAACAAATTCAAGGACTTGTTTAAAAAAATTATAAATACCCTTTTATTACATTACAATGAAGCAAACAAAAAATTTTTTATATAAGGAAGAAATGACATTGTGCTTCCAGTACATTCAGTCTCCTAAATGAAACAAATAAAATTACTTAGGATCACCGAAAAAAAAAGGAAACTACTTTTGTTTTGTTTCTTACGACTGTGATGTACGGATATAATGTATTATCATTAACATAACTTCATCCTATTGAAATAATTTGAAAAAAAGAAACGTAATAACTTGATGAAAACTCGCTACCAGGGAGGGGGCAAACTGGTCTTTGTACTAAGGGTGTACCGGATTTCGGCTCTGGCTCAGCAAATTCAAAATCCGGCAATTTTTACAAAGCCAGCTCTGGCAGAATTTCACTTCATAAATCCGGTCCAATCCGGCTGGCCGCTAGAGCCATAATATATATATAATGTCTCCGGCTCCGGCTAATCATGCCATTTTTACAAATCAGTATTCGGCTCCGACCGGATTTCAATTCATAAATCAGGTCGAATCCGGCTCAGGTCGGATTTCAAACATTTGAATCCGGTACAGCCCTACTTTGTACACAGGACTGTTTTTTTATAAGTTAAAAGACCGACACGTGCTTAAATGGCTGGGACCTCAACAGTTATGGTGTGTGGTCTCCTTGTTGTCCTTCGCCTTAAATGGTGCCCAGATCCTATTTCTGGACAGCTTGTTTGGTTTTATCTTTATCTTGATTAAAAAGTAATATGTTTATATATATTATCTTTAAATTGCTGATTAAGTTTTTGTTGAAGCTTTTACTAAGTTATAACTTTTTTAAAAAAAATTCTCAAAACCGCCCAATGCAATATGCAGGATGTATAACATATTCAATTCCATCTGTGTCCCCAAAAACTCCCAAAACATATTTCCTTAAAAAAAATATTGTAGACGCTAGCGAAAAAAAAAGTTATGAAACAGTTTGAATCAAGGACTAGTAAAGGACGGGGTAGGGGTGGGGCATGACGTGGTCCAGGCTAACGAGCAGACGATGACTGTGACCCGAGAGTCAAGTAAACACAAAGGGCCCTTAATGATCATGAAAAAAAAATTGACCCAGTTTCTGAAGTCACGTCCGCTGAAGAAGTTCAGAATAGCGTGCCGCTGTGCTTGTTTGAAGTTCCATTGTTGGTCTATTTTAGCACCAACTTCCTTGTCTCTCGTGGCTGAAACATATCTTGTCTGCCTTTCCCGAGCACTATAATTTGACTATTATTTATAAAATAACAAACCCTCTATGTTTAAAGTAAACGAATGGTTACAAGCATCAAATTTATAGCAACTAGTACCTATGTACCTTTAGGACACAAAAGTAAATTGTGTTTGTTTTCTCGGACACACCACACACATACAGACACACTTAACGAAACAAAACCCATTCTACTTAATTCCCATATCTAGAGGTGTCTGTAACTACACAATAGGGCACATTTGTCGTTTAAAAAAGGTTTCAACTCCTTCGAGATAATTTTGAAGCTTTCTCCTAACACGCACGATTGGTTATCATATGTGAGTTACAAAGGCGATAGACTGGCATGTCTCACCTACACGCTCGATAGACTGACACCTCTGATCTACAAAACACGATAGTCTGACTAGTCTCAACAACAATCTCATTTCAATGGCTTCACTGATCTACAAACTCCTAAACTCCAAGCTCAAGAGACTGGCATATCTCACCTACACGCTCGATAGACTGACAACTCTGAGCTACAAAACACGATAGTCTGACTTGTCTCAACAAAAATCTCATTTCATTGGCTTCACTTATCTATAAACTCGAAACTACAAGCTCAAGAGACAGTCATGTCTCAACTACAAATTCAATAGACTGTCATCTCTGATCTACAAACTCTAAACTGCAAGCTAAATGGACAGGCAGGTCGCATCTACAATTTCGATAGACTCCCATCTCTTATTTACAAGGCCAGCACATTGGGATCTCTGAAAAGTCCGTGTCACGATCCACGCCATCTACTACCTAAGAAGTCCTCGGAAACAATAAACCTCATGGCACATAGCGACCAAGCGGTTCGATAGATTGACGGACCGGAATCAAATTCACGTTTTAATTTGCGTCCCATGGCCGCACCGTGGGACTGTGACAGAATTGAATAAAGGCGGCCGGACTAACAGCGTCCCAAGACGATACTTGATCTGTGTTTGTCACCGTGGCGGTCATGTCGTCTTCCTCATTTCTATTTAGGGTGGCGGGAATTACAATTTAATGTCTATTTAAACTACGTTAACGATTCAGATAGACACTGGGAAGGCTCGGCGTCTCCAGATTTTGTTAGGTGACTGTTAGATGTCGTTTCATAGACCAGTGGATCTCAACCGGTGCCCTCTCTGCAGGGCCGGTCGTATCAATTGCGGGGTGCCTATGCGGGTTAGTATGCGAAACGGATTGCGCGGGGCCCCGCCTGGGTAAGACTACGGAAGTAATAAGGATTATTAGAGAAAATTAAGATATGCGGGGCCTACGAAAGTGCGGGGCCCACTGCGGCCGTATAGGTTGCACTGGCCTCAGACCGGCCTTGCCTGTCTGCACCTTTCAGTGACTCCATTGCCGATTGATTAAATGTCTAAACATAAATTTTGTGTGGCCTAGTCTAGTGGTAAAAAAAAATTCCTGGAACATTAGTTTTACATGCATTTTTTTTGTTTTGTTGATTTAGAGTGGCTCTCTATGTTAGTATTTGGATAAAGTTTGAATTAAAGGTATCACCTTAAATTGATTTCAGGTAGGGATGTACCGGATTTCGGCTCTTGATGAGGCAAATGCGGAATCCGGCCATTTTTACGAATCCGTTTACTATAACAAAAAATATATTTCCATAGCTAAACAAACACGAGAAATAAAAATAACTAAATATTTAAAAATTATTATTTTTTTTTAATGTAGCCCGCTTGGCAAAGCAGCGTACATTTTAATATAACATTATATCGTTACCTTTACCTCCACTAAACCTGGAAATCACCTCAGAACTGTCATCCCCCCCCACCGGGCTCCTCCCAGCACTCGTGCCTCTCGCCCCGCTAACCCCCTCCCCCCTCCAGCTCCCATGGGATTCATACGCATGACAGGCTCGCACGTCCTTTTATTCCAGGAAGGTGGTCAGTCATGCGTGACAGCATCATCCCCTGATCCGTTGCCTCGTAAAACTGCGTTCAGTTGCACAGCGCCGCCTGTTGTCACTGACGCGTCAATTGCTGTTGGCATCCGCTGGTAATCGGAAATAAATAAATAATTTTAAAAAAAATTGTAAATTGTAAATTGTAAATTGTATGCAAATTCGTCGGGAAGAGATTACCGCTTGAGCGGCATTGAACTTTAAAAATGTCCTTTCAGTTTGGCGTCTTCTGTGTAAAACTTTTCATCCCGCCTCCACCACCTCATTGACGCCGTTTATTTGCTTACGCCTGCGAGGCGCCCCCTTTTTAAGGGCGCCTACGGTGCCCACCTTTTTCAAAAGCCCCCTAACTTGTCCTTGTATGATAAATACGTAATATTAAAATTTCTTAAATGTACACAAAGTATTTTATTTTTTTAAAATTTAAAAATTAATTAATTATTTCTTTTATGTCAAAAGCCCAAGTAACTTATCCTTGTATGATAAATACGAAATATTCCTGAAATGTACACAAAGTATGTATATAATATAGGTCGTGCTGCGACGCCAACTTTTATTTAGGGCGCCTACGGCGCCCACTTTTTTCAAAAGCCCAACAAACTTGTCCTTGTATGATAGATACGTAATATTAAACTACCTTAAATGTACACAAAGTAATTTAAAATAGAGGTTGTATTTTTTACAGTGCTAATCACCACACGATTTTTAAACTAATTTTAGAAAACAGCGCACCAAATTACTGCACCAAAAAATAACTATTTGAGTCAATCAGCACTGCTTACAACACACAATTTTTAAATAGCAGAGTGAGGTCCCTCAGCGTTAGGCATTAGCGATAATTGAGCGTAAAATATATAATATACTAGTTTGTGCTGCGGCGCCGTGGCGCCTGCGGCGCCCCCTTTTTTTAAGGGCGCCTACGGCGCACACCTTTTTCAAAAGCCCAACTAACTTGTCCTTGTATGATAAATACGTAATATTAAACTTTCTTAAATGTACACAAAGTATCTTATAAATGTGCAAAAGCCCAAGTAACATATCCTTATATGATAAATACGAAATATTCCTGAAATGTACACAAAGTATGTTTATAATATTTTTTTACAGTGCTAATCACCACACGATTTTTAAAGTAATTTTAGAAAGCAGCGCACAAAATTACTGCACCAATAATACCTCTTATCAAACGTCCGCATGAGATTGTTTAATTATTAATAATAGTGTGGAGGGTGTTTAATGTTAATCTGGAAACCAAAATAATTATCCAATTTTTTTTAAAAAAAGCAGAGTGATGTCCCTCAGCGTTCCGCTACATAATTGAGCGTAAATATATATTATTATATGATGACTAGTTTGTGCTGCGGCGCCGTGGCGCCTGCGGCGCCCCCCCCCCTTTTTAAGGGCGCCTACGGCGCCCACCTTTTTCAAAAGCCCAACTAACTTGTCCTTGTATGATAAATACGTAATATTAAACTTTCTTAAATGTACACACAGTATCTAATAAATGTTTTCTTTTGATTTTGTGTGCAAAAGCCCAAGTAACATATCCTTATATGATAAATACGAAATCTGAAATGTACACAAAGTAATGTTTATAATATTTTTTTACAGTGCTAATCACCACACGATTTTTAAAGTAATTTTAGAAAGCAGCGCACCAAATTACTGCACCAATAATACCTCTTATCAAACGTCCGCATGAAATTGTTTAATTATTAATAATAGTGTGGAGGGTGTTTAATGTTAATCTGGAAACCAAAATGATTATCCAATTTTTTAAAAAAAAAGCAGAGTGATGTCCCTCAGCGTTCCGCTACATAATTGAGCGTAAATATATATATGACTAGTTTGTGCTGCGGCGCCGTGGCGCCTGCGGCGCCCCCCCCTTTTTTAAGGGCGCCAATGGCGCCCACCTTTTTCAAAAGCCCAACTAACTTGTCCTTGTATGATAAATACGTAATATTAAACTTTCTTAAATGTACACAAAGTATCTAATAAATGTTTTTTTTTGTGTGCAAAAGCCCAAGTAACATATGCTTATATGATAAATACGAAATATTCCTGAAATGTACACAAAGTATGTTTATAATATTTTTTACAGTGCTAATCACCACACGATTTTTAAAGTAATTTTAGAAAGCAGCGCACCAAATTACTGCACCAATAATACCTCTTATCAAACGTCCGCATGAAATTGTTTAATTATTAATAATAGTGTGGAGGTTGTTTAATGTTAATCTGGAAACCAAAATGATTATCCAATTTTTTTAAAAAAAAGCAGAGTGATGTCCCTCAGCATTCCGCTACATAATTGAGCGTAAATATATATATGATTATTATTTTGTAGGAAAACATCTCTGTCAGTGTATCTACATCCGAGTGAAAACAGTTAATTTGATAGTTAACCAAAACCCCTTCTTTTCATCGGCTGGGAATTTTAACACACATATTTTAGCTTTTTTGTTCAGAGATGCTTACCAGAAGAAGAGACGAAAAAGAAATTCCCTATCCCAACTCCCCTCTCAAAGTAGGCAAACATGCTTTTGTTATTACGAGTTTTAATTCACACACATCTTCGTGTGTCTGCGAGCGATAAATCCACTTTGACGCATTCGTATGCGTTGGTCTAAGAAGTATAATGCATGTCTTGTAATCTTATGGTAACCTGTTTAATCTAGGCAATATATATAATATATTATACAAAAGAAAAATCTAAAACATATTTGCCTTACGCTTCGATTTTATTTATTTTTCTCTCAATAACATTGATAAAGTTAAAATATTGGTGAACTTAAATGTATTTTTCATATGATAATACAATGGTTAAATAAATTTGCTATGATTTATTAATATTTTAAAGGCTTATGTTAGTATATATTTTATACGCAACGCGGAAGTTAGCCTTCTAGCCCATTGATATCTTGTCGTTACGTCTCTAGGTCTGATCTCTTTTGTGTCATGAAAGAAAAACAAACACTTTTTTTATTTTTTAAAATTTAAAAGAATAATAGCCCTCCGCCCCCCCCCTCGATTTCCCCCCTCAATTACACACACACTAACACGCGCGTAAATTCAGTATGAGCAAAACTTTGGAAGCGAGCTCTAAAAAATAATTTTAAAATAACATACTATATTGTATAACAACCTGGAGAGATTGAATGAGAAATCATCCCTCCAACCCCCCTCCCCTCTCCCAACCTCTTCCCATTCCTGCACAAACTGATGATACACTTGTTAAGATTACTCTATTCCTAAAGTTTACAAATTGAAAAAAAAATGTATAGTTGAGTGCAATTTTTACAAATAAGTAAAAGAATGCAATGATGAAAAAGAAAAAAATGACGTTGAAGACGGCATTACCTTGTCACGTCCAGGCTATTACCCGGCTTGCCGACTCGTGCAGTCCCTTATTTCATCCTTTCGTCAACCCCCATCCCTCCAAACACGCCCACTTAAGCCCACCAGTTTGCGCCCACATTTCAACAATCACAACGTAATCACAAGTCTAGGGCGGACATGCGTTCAAGCCACTAGGGGGCGGGGGGGGGGAGGTAGGGTGTCCGTGATCCTCCATTGTGGACGGGGCCGATATGATCTCGACAATTTGCATTTGGGGCAATGTACCGGGGCCCTGTAGATCCGAGCGTCAGCGATGACGTGTCAGATAGGGACGTACATGGGGAGGTCGAAAGAGGTTTGTCCCGGAAGTCCGTTAGATTTATGGTTGTGCTGGAATTGAAGCAAGCGACAAGGGAAAAAAATGTGTGTGTTGATTGGGTTTAATTGTTATGTCCAGAGACGATCGATCTTAGATTTAAAGTTTGTTTGATTATTCTGTTGTTGATATTTTTTAAAATTTTAATTGGGTATCTTAAAAATGTGTGTTCATTACATTGTTGCTCGAGATTTCTCAATGTGCGCTATTTAAGGGATGAAAATCGGTGCAGTATTTATTATTTTTTTTGGTTTAAATCAGAGAAATCATTAATTTAATTCGAAAATTAGTCCAATCTGAAAAATAAAGCCTGGAAAATGTTGGAGACACAACTATGTTAATAAATAAGCAACCCGTTTCAGAGAAATTATTAATTTAAATTTAACATTAGTCCAAGCCGAAAAATAGAGCATGGAAAATGTTGAAGATACACGTTTGTTTATAAATCAGCAACCCCTGTTCAATCTATTTAGTATATAAAGAACACTAACACAAAATAAATAGTATTCTAAAAAAGAAAACTCTATCGAGAATAGAGCCCTTTTCTTCGTGTCGGTAGTACTACATCTTACACAGACACCACGGCAACTGATAAAATGGCGCTTTCAAATGTTTTATTCAGCCACATTCATGTAACGCTCCCAACGCCACATGACGTACCAAGCAAAAAGTTATGTTCATAAATGTTTGAAAACAAGTGAGGCTTTATATCTCAACCAATCATAACGAGTTAAGACAGTTCCATTATGTTTTCTCGAACAAATAAATACGATTGAGACAAGATTTCACAAAACGAGTTTCTGAAGGGTCTTTGTTCCTAACCAGCCCTTACTTAATTTAAAATAATGTATGGCAACTCTTTATGTAAACAGGGGCGTCACTGCGGTTGGTGTCACCCAGAGTGGTGGCTCATGGTGACACCCCCTAAAGACTTACCCCAAAGACTTCCTTCGAGTCTGCAAGCGCCAAATAACGGGGACATACACAAGTTTACATTTTCGTGTCCCCCCTTGTGATGGGTGTCACGCGGTGCTGTCCGCAACCCCGCATTCATCTAGTGACGCCTCTGGATTGTAGCTAATAAACTGATGTCATCATGACTAAAAGACACCAACATTTGTTTTAAAAGTTACAGAACTTTTTTTTCCATTTCTTGTTTTAAAGAGTGTGCTCAGCAACGCCTGGGAAGGTTTTATGTCTGACTGACATCTGAGAAGTTCAATGCAATCGATCTGGTTCACACACACACAAATTCGCGTTTGTTTATTCTGAAGATATCTTTGTCGGCGGTCACCTTTAATGACCGTATGCATGGCGTGGGGGCTTTACGCCAATGTCCTTTTGTTCTGGCCCACGTTCAGACAAGGGGGGTGGTCATTTAATGACACTGCTGGTTGATGTCTGACTGACAGTACGTGCCGGGGTTTCGCCTCCCTTTTGATGCTGCTGAGGTGACGGCTCGCATGTCGTGATGACGGGGCTCGTGCTGATAGAAGCATGGTCACACGTTATAACGGGGCTCATGCTGATAGAAGCATGGTCACACGTTATAAAGTGTGCAGCCTTGAAACGAGTCATGCATGTACCAGAACTAGATTGTCGTTATAGATTTTGTAAATGTCAAGTATTTGATATATAGTTGTGTGTGGGCGGAGAAATGTGGAGGTTTTCGTAACGGGAGTTGTGGGGGAGAATGAAGGAGTAAGACTACGGTGGGTTTGTTTTGCAGGATGTTAAATGTGTGGAATGTAAGGCAGGGTGGAGGTGTAGGAGAACCGAGGTGGGCTTTGTGGGGTTAAAGAGAATGAACATGTAATTTGATGGGTTGTGCTTCTCAGTGCATTGCTGTAGATAATTCGCTGGGTCAGAGGTGTGAGAGAAAGTGGCTGTGAAGAATTTGTTTGGGTGCTGGTGTGGGAGAATACAGGTGTGAAGAAATTGGTGTTGTGGGAGAATGGATTTGTGGAGACTGTGGATTGCTAGAGGTGTTGGTGAATGGAACTGTTGCCAATGTGGAATTTAAATATAAATAAGACGATAAAAGAGTGGATACTGTTTATTGAAGTTTTTTGGAGAATACATGTCTTTAAACATGTTCGGTAAGAGGTCTCGGAAACTGTGGGGCAAGTATCTCTGACTGGTTTTGACATAAACATTCGTAGTTCATTTACTAATTCCCTAAATAAATCAATTAATGCTTTGACATGGGCTACCAGTTATGCTATGAGTTAACGTCAATTTCTCTCCGTTTATGTCCTTTAAAGTAATGATTTTATTCGTTTGTAAAAGTCAGTTATATTTTTAAATTTTAAAAAAAATATATTTTTTTTTAAAATTACAATTCAGATGTTTTTTTATTTCTTAAAAATGATCAAGGCATACATAATGTAACTGAAGGATAAAAAAAATAGTTATAATTTTATTTGTTCCTTTTCTTTCAGGTAGTGAGTCTCTTCTCCAATCTCTTCATCCTGCTCAGTTACCCGCTCAACTTTTTCATCTACTGCGGTATGAGCAAGCAGTTTCGGGAGACGTTCAAACGTCTGTTCACAGGCGATGAAATGCCCAAGGAACGAGAGTACTCGCAGTACATGACGCTCCCCACAGAAAATGGAAAAAGTACGGCCGTAACTGGAGACGAAACTGCGTTATGACGTCATTAATATTTGAGTTCCTAGACCTCATGCGTATGTACGTGGAAAAAAACCCACAAATAAACATAATCCCATAAATAGTTTTGTTTGAAAAAAAGGTTGGCTACTAGAATGATGCTAAAAGTAGTGTGTTTGTATATATATATATATATATATATATATATATATATTTATATATATTTATATATATTTCTAAATATGTATATAAATACTTTTAAATGAAGCACAGTTTTTATATGACTAATGATAGATTATTTAAAGCAAAGTTTAAAGTTTAAAATATATTGCAAAATGCATTTATAGCTTAGGTGCAAGCATTCTTTTTTACTTAATGCAAGGAGTAAAGAAAATACATTTCAATTTACTTTAAAAACACACAAGTAAATACAAGTTTAGCTTTTTATTCTTCTGCTCCAGATAAATGAAATAGTTTTAGAAACTGCCCGCGCCTAGCATCTGTTAGCATTGAATACGTTACATAATTTTAACGTGTTTGCTTAAGAAATAACGACTAAAAAAATATTGGATTTATGATTTTTAAATCATTTAATTGAAAACAGAGCACATGTCAGTATCACAAGTAGCTACCAACTTAACTGTTCCTGACCTACTACATACACTAAATGATACTAACCTGCTACTTACTTAACTTATATGTTTCCGACCAGTTTCTTACCTTAGATGTTCCTGAATAACTACTTACTTACTCCTCTCTCTCTACTTGCAATAAAACTTCTGACCGACTAGATATCATATATGTTTCTAGCCTACTATCCACCTATATATGCATCTTATCTACTTGCCCTAGATGTTAATGTCACTCTTTTAAAGATGACTGTGACCTATCCTTCAACTTAAATTTTATAGATATTAATACCCAAACTAGCCATCGTTACAACTGTGTTCTATTTTAAAAAAATATAAATATATATTTCTGAATAAAATTTGATTCCAAATTCCAAAATATTCTCTACTGTGTTTCCCTACCCCCCCCCCTCTAAATTTATGTGAATGTACGTTTTGAATCAATACATTTTTTAATTTGTTACACTTTTTCTTTTCTTTTGCAGAGGATGGTGACAAAACAAAACCAGAAATCGTTCCACTTTGAGCAGAAGTACAAATATTACATTTGGGAAATCCCTTTAAATGCATGCTGTGCATTTAAAAAGTATTTAGGCGAATGACGCGGAAGCGTGACGACAAGAAGAAAAAGTATTTCACCACGTATTTGGCAAACAATGTAAAGATTTTCTTTTCCAATAAAATTCTTGGGCTTAACAGGATTTTCTTGGAAACGACTGGTCTGCAATTCTGAAACCTATTTGTAGAACGGATGACACACCTGACACATTCCAACAAATTTGCATTGACTCAAACCGGCTGCATTAAAAACCAAAACAGGAGAAAAAATACGAGCTGACTCCTGTCATGATTGAGTTCATATTTTAGCATTTTGGAAAGACCACTTGACACCTGTAATGTTACACTTAAATTGTGACTTCCAGGAATTTTAAGATAACTCATGTCTCTCAATTCCATAGGCAACAGCTTAAAACACAAAATCACCCCTGTTGAGATTAAACTCAATCGTGGTTTCCAGGAAATGTCCATTGAAAACCTCACATCATTGACTTTCATCGGCGGTCGCTGCAAGTGAGAGTTTACTTCCTTAAAATAAGGTTTTCTTGACCCAGGACTGACGAAAGTTCAGACCAGGCTTCCATCGCGATTTCACAATACGCGATGCTTAAATATGAGAGGATAATAAGTAAGGATTAAAGCTTGCCACCAACCATGGACTACAGGCTGGCAGTAACGCCTCTGCTATGTGACCCATCCAGCAGAGCTAGAGGACTTTTGTCTTCTGAGTTCTGGATTTTCAAGTGGTAAGCCTCCACATACAAAACAATAATAATAATAATAAAACTAAAAACACAAATAATCATGTAACAAACAACACAAAAGCAACGATTTAAATACCAGTGAAGCTCTAAAAACGAGTGACTGTTCTTAAATGAAGCCAGGAAATCTAGCATGGGATCCACCACCTACTGGAACAAAGAATCAGAGAACGATGCAAGGTTGAAATGGGCGTTAATGTTTCACCACGACGATGGCCACACGAAAGATGACTGGTTCGCGAGTATTTTGAAAATTTCCTTTCTAAGACATGGAGATATCTAGAGTGAAAATCTACCCTTTCATATGTTTTGTTTTAGTTTTTCGATCCGATGAACGACGAATGATCAAAGCAAAAGTTACCAAAACATTTACTACAAGAACGTTTTTTTTGGTTTTCCTAAGGATCATTGAAGCTAAATACATTTCGTGATCAGCAATTTGAAGACTCAATGGAAGTAGTCCAACGGTGAAAGTTCAGAGCCTGGCTTAGTTTATGACTGAAACACACACGTTCATAAGAAAAGAGCTGCACTAAAAATTAAGTTCTGGACTAAAGAGCTTTAAAGAGCTCGGACTAACACTCTTGATCCCCAACTCAGAAGAACACAACGTGAGCACGATATAGTGATATAAACATGATCTGCTTCGGTTCACTTACACACCTTGCTTACGTCTACTATCTTAATGTGGGAAGAGTCGCCCCCCCCCCGGCCTGCAGTTTTCAATCGTGCAGTGAATTCTAAGGGATTTTAATATAAACTAGATTTTCGTCTTATTTTAATTTTTTTTTCTCTTAAAAAAATAATGTTTGGTGAAATATCGTTGCTTCTTTAGAAATACATAAATCGCCAGTTACGTTGTTAATAGGTGGCATTATTGACACAAATCATTTTTTTTACTTCATCCGCCATCCTTCGAATCTCTCAAAATTTATTGTTTTTAGTTGTTGTTTTTTTGTTGAGGTTTTTATTTTATAGTAATAAGTGATTGCTAACGAAAAATATACAATGCATGAGTTTGATAAACCTGGATAATAATATTTTTGACACAAATTGTTGAAAGTTTTAAGGAGAACTTGTGGTGAGCATGTCAGCACACATAATGTATCTGAAAGTCTAATTTTCATGTTAAAAACTTAATAGGATTTAATTTAAAAATTCAGCCCTGATTGAATACCGAAGCCCCCCCCACCCCCGCCCCACACAATAAACCAAGGTGCATTCGATCGATGAAACGGACCGCGGACACTAGAGCCCAGAGAAGTGATCTCGCTGTAGCGATAGTTGACTAAACACGCATTTCATTACGGGCCACCGCTAATGGAGGGCAACCCCTTCGGGAGCCAAGTTGTCTCCACTTAAACCCGTGTTGAATGGGAAATTAAATCGTTGAGACCTTTTTCCAAAGTTTAAAAATAAACAAAAAATGCTAAAGGTAGCTGGGAGTACAGGCGCGGGGGGTTAGGGGGGATTTGTTTTGGGGTTAGTCGTATTTATAATCAGGTTGATGTTCGTAGATCGTTTTTGATTTTTTTTTGTGTGTGTGGTAAAACGCGTGAGGGGATGTAGTTGGGGTTTAATGTTTCAAGTGTCTTTAATTCAACCGACACCCCAGAAGAAAAAAAAAGTAGTTAAGATTTATTTTAAATTTTGGCGTATGAAGCTATTAACGGGATTATGAAGCTATTAACGGGATTTTTCAGATCGAAATTTGCAATGACGTTAAAATGATGAAGGACTGTTTTGACAGAATTGATTTGGAAAGGAAGATTTTTTTTTAAATATTTTTTTTTGGAGTGGTGGGAGAAAAAGGGCACTAGCCTTTTGAGGTGAAAAATGAAATTATTTTCAGAGGTTGGCCAAAAAACTTGGTGACCTTCCAGACAACAGTAGCTTCAGTTGATTGGTTGAAATATAAATACATTACAAGTGTGAAGAGTGTTATTAGGATTGATTGAAAATTTTTACAATTAAGATATGATGGATATCTTATTTTCTCCAAGCAATTAAGCACAGATATGTATTCTTAGCACACATTCATGATATGAAAAATTCATAATATTATATACATTTTCTTTAAATTTAAAAATAATTAGCCTAAAACTAAGTTTCTTGTTGTATTAAAATGGTATTCGAACATTTTGACTTGATCTGATTTAAGTTTTCATGAATAGAAATCATTGTTGTTTTAATTTTGCTAACATATGGGAGGTAACTGAAGCTTTCCAATTGTTTATTTTAAATAATTGGATTATCTGTGATGGAAACAATCTTCAAAACGAAGGTTTGATTTCAATAGCTTTTTTTCCGTCAGAACTGGGTATTAAGCGTAAAACAAAAGTACGAGAGAGGTGTCTTATTACTGCCAACTCTTGTCTGTTTTCTTTTGAAGACTTATCTAACTTTAGTCATAGTGGTATATATGCTTACAGGTTTAATATCTAACTCACGTATTTATATATATGTTTTAGACTTGTATTGTGCAGTACCCCAGGCCAAAGCTGGGCCCAACAGCGCTTTACAAAACTTTGCAAGAATTTGTGAATTGTGGTAGCACTCTCAATTCCCTAATCATATTTACAAACAAAGTCATATAAATATGTCAAGACACGGGCGTATATCCGTCGCAATTAGTAGCGAGATGGAGCTCAATCAGCGCATCTCATCGCCTTTCCACGAAAAAAATGGTCTCCTGGACTAAAAGAATGTCTTCAGCATAATGACAGTGTTACTACTCTGGTCACGTGAATCAATAGACCGAGCGTTGACGGTGGCGATGTGAAAATGTATGTTTCTACATTTCCTCACCCCACGGCAGGTACGCCACTGGGAAACGCTCATCAATGAACTCTTCTTCAAGGCTAAAAATGAGATCAGGAATAAAATAACGAATCATAGACAGCAGAAGATGATGACGTGTATGTAACTGCACATATCGCGTATCTTTGTGTACCCGGGACGTACTAAGTATTAACCGCATCTTTAACCTGCACGAGGTATGATCGTAGCAGCAACAAGGATGGCTGGCATGGTCGGGGTAAATGGTATGAAGCCTCGCTACCAAAAGCATTAAAAACAGCAAGTCTAAAGACGGGAGGGACGGAAGGCTCAGCTCCAGCAAATCAGTAGACGTTGGCGGGAATCCTGCCACCAAAAACAACAATTATATAATAAGTCAAATACATCAATAAAATACTTCAATCAGGAGCACGAGGGTATACATTTGCCCGGTTGGGCGTGGCCACGTTAAAAAAAAATCTTGACCCAAGTAAATTTATAAAGCGACTTGGTTCATGTTGAAATCATTTGTACCTTATTTAAGTGAACCTAGCAAGTGGCTGATGGGGCCATCGATTCATCTGCTCTACTCACAAGGTTGAGATGTGTAAATATAAATTCACATGTTTAGCCTGTGTCTTAAATGTGTGTCTTACACATGTGTCTCAAGCGTATACCAATGTTTCATAGTTTTACGTATCAATGCATACCAAAGCTGAACTCTCGTAAACCTAATAATTAACATGATGCGATTGTCTTTATTTTATGATGTATATAAATTGATGTTTCGCGTAGTTGTTTTGTTGCGTTTATTTTAATTGATATTGATTTTTTTAGTTTGCTCTTTCAAGTTTGAAATATGTATATTATATATTTAAGTTTTATTTTCCATTTAAAAAAATCAGATTCATTGTAAATTATATCAATTCAAGGTCTACATTTTTATAAATTTAATTCGAATTCAATGTTGTTTTATTTTTTCATGCTATGGTTGCCAGTTGGCCATAGAAAAAAAGCCCAGAAGTCTGTGATGTAATTGTATATATACAACATAGAGAACGTTGAGGTATGAATGTTATTGTAGTATAAAATACTAACTGCTGTTTGTAAATGCATTGGTTTGGGGGGGGCGGGTATATTGAAAATTCTTTTTAGTTGGTCTTGGGGACCTGAATATAAACGTTGTTTCTTTATTTTTAACATTTATTTCCATCTGAAATGCAGCATTTTAAATAATGTTTATGAAATAAATGAAAGACTTATTATAACATTCAGTAGCTGATGAAATGCGCGCCGAAAATGGGATAATTTTTGATTACTTGTCGGTTAATTCACACGAAATTTTATTCAACAATTTTCTCCACTACATTACATTTTCAGCTCAGTGCAACATCTTCGTGAGATGCGTGCAAACACTCTCTTAGACGATCCTGATATTCTATGCGGACCAATATAACCGTAGAAGTAAATGAAAGCATCATTTTTTTTCGCTCAGAAAAGAAAATGCAGTTGGTTTCGTTATACCACAGATATGGGTTGTAGGTGGCGTTTTTCTCAAGACTGGCGACTGGTCTATGTTTAAAATTCCAGGAGAAAACAGTGGCGACACTTATGACCTTTATAACAGCTGATATATTTCCCTGGACAACAGTTATGACTAAGCAATGGGCGCGCATGCAAGGCCAATGGTACAGTTCTTGGCTCATGTCAACAAAAGGTCAAGGCATGCGAAGTAACTTACTAAGACTCTGTTGGGGGGGGGGACGACGACTCGCCTCAAAGTTCGACAACTCTACGCCTTCGATATCATTCTTAAAGACAACATTATGCTTCGACCACCGGGTTAGATCATTAATAGGTTGTGCATTGCGTTATGGTCAAATCGTAACTTTTAAATGTCCCATTTTAAATAAATTATTCATACTTAACGTTTGAGTTTTGCAGAAAGAAGTTTCCAAATACTCGGGTAAATAAAACTGTATGTGTAAAAAGAACACGCCACGCTTTCTCATTGCAAAATTTTATTCGTGTGAATTAATCGACAAGTAACAAACTTTGTTGCAAGCATACAGCTGTCGTCTATATAATGAAATGAAAAGTGCACACAATTTCGCTCTCGGTTTTGGCCTTTCCTTAAAGATTTGAGGACACATTAAAACGTTTGTTTTTGTTTGTTATAGATCACGATTGTTGAATAAATGTTTTCATGTGAGTAGATTTCTTACTTCGATGTATATCGTCTCTTAAATCTACATGTATCATTATATCAAAATTGTTGTCTTGACTTTTTTTAAAAAAAATGTTTATCTTTAATTTAATTATAACTTTTGTGTGCAAAAAAAAATTAACAAATCACAAATCTAAAGTTTAATCTTGTTGATTTAAAAATTCCCGTGTATAAATATTGTTTCATAATTCATTATATTTTGCATCCGTGAATCAAAATACTAAGTAGAATTTAATATTTGTTAATAAATTTTATTAAATTAGAAGTTAACATTTGTTAATAAATTTTATTTCCTTCTTTTCATAAATTATCCAGTTTTTAAGTAATAAATGTATAGCGATTAAAATGTATATTCTCTAAGAACAGCTTCGTATACAGTTTAGAATTCCTGTCAATTTTTTAAATCATATACATTTGTTTAAGTAAACATTTTTTCCCCAAAAACTTATTTCCTTATTCTAATGACAATCCAGAGAAACATGAGAAAAAACAACAATTTATGGTAGGTAAAGTTATGATCTGTAGCGTCAATTTATATAAGCTAAAAGTACAGGGTATAAAAGCCATAGCTTATGTTGAAAACTCTGCAGGTTTCTTCAGAAAGACGCAATAGAAAATATTTTTAAAAAGAAATATTTAAGTCATTGGGAGTCATTCAATATACGAGAGTCATCCGGAATAACCATACAATACTAAGCTATTTGACTATCTTAAGCTGGGTATCTGTGCTAATACAAACCTGATTCCATCAAGATTGCACTTCCACACGCAAAACTCTATAATTGATACAAATATTAACTCTATAACATTGTTATGTGATGTAAAGCGCTTACCTATTATTAAAAAAAATTGTTTTGTTTTTTCAATAGTTGTGAGTTATTGTTTTGTGTAAATATTCAAATATTATTGTTATGTTTTACAGAGCTGAGAACTTAATTTATATTTATACCTATAAAACCAAATATAATAATAGCTTTCAAACAGTTTATTGTCATAGATTGGTTAATCGTTTAGTTTTCTGTCTTACTTACCTTTCATTGTTATGCCTGTTTGCCATATGCTGAGAGTGGAATTAATTCCTATTATTTGTTTCAATAATAAATTATTAAAAATTTAGAAACTTTTACATATTGAATTCGTTAAATAGTTTCAAATGTTTAAGGTAAAAATCAGCCTACTACACTGAATTTATTTTTCATCTTAACTACGTGTTATTGGCACTTAATTTACATCATTGTTTTAACCACATTATATACTGGGTCCATATTTATAATCGTGATCAGCGTAACCTGTATTAAGTAAAGGGTGGGGCCAGCTTTTAAGTGATGAAAAGTAATGTGTATTAATATGCCATTCACTTGCATTAACGCATGACGATTCACCATCCCCTATGTTAGTTCATGTTATCGTGTTAAGAAGAGTAACCCATGTTGCGTTTGTTACGAGTTAGCGTGGGTTGGTACATGTGAGTTATTCCCCATTATCCCAAACTCTCTCTCGCCAGAGTTTCTAAAATCACGGGATTTTATGTGACCTTATGTTATCATAGATTAAACCAAAATAAAAACTTAATGAGCATAAACTATTTACTCTAGTCAAATCAACGATTTTTGTAACAAAAGTATATAGTATTACGTTTTTAATATCTTACGGATTTCATATGCCATATGTGTACATATGTCTATACATTATTTATTTGTTTCAAATTGTTTCAGAGTATTACTTGTGTGTGTTTTCCCCTACATTAGTTTTGTTTCTGCTTATAACCTGATCCCTACAAATGTGTATACCTTACATTTACTTTAGCACAGTGGTTCCCAAAGTGGTCCGTACGGACCCCCAGGGGTCCGCGGGACCTTTCAGGGGGTCCGTGGAAAATAAAAATTGATTTGGGGGTCCCTGAACAACGTCAGGGGGTCCGCGCAAGGTTTAAAAATCAAATAATAAAACTCATTAATTTTTTTTATTATTATTGAAATTAAAATAAATAATAATAAATAAAATAGTATGTGAATGCCTTTTCTACTAAATAAATACCATCTTAGGTGCTATCCTTCATGGATACAATGTTGTTTTACGAAAAATAATTTATTAGAACTACTGTAATTTCCACATCTATAACCAATCAAAATACTTGGTTTGTTGAAATGTCAAGCTTGATGCAGATGAAATGCCGAATTCCCTGTAACTATAAGTAGAAATATACACGTTTTTAACTTGAATCTACGAGGGTTGCAAGGTTGTGTATTATGTCGATGTGTCAGGAAGTTATATTTATCTAAATTGTATCCTATTCATCAAATGTTTTCAGGGCTTTACTGTAGCATTCCATTGAAAATAATTCTTAACAGTGGTCTGTTACAACAGATAAAAGAATGAGTGAGCCCAAGGCTGGATTAAGACTTGATGGGGCCCTAAGCTATTTAAGGACCTTTTGAGGTCTAGATAATCTATAGCAGTGACAAATATGAAAACAAACTTCCGGGGGCCCCCAAGAAGGCAGGGGGCCCTAAGTTATAACTTGTTTAGCAAATATTTAAATCCAGCACTGAGTGAGCCGAAGAAACAATTCCGACAATATGGTGTTAATGGATATTTGAAGTATGCCTAAATGTTTGGAAACAGATACGTAACTTGAAACGTTATTTACTGAATTTTAAAAAAAATGTTTGAAAGTTAAAGCAATACACTTGAATTTCTGGCATATTTAAAACATGCTGTACCAAATGTATTTTTAGTAAATGGAGTCATTCATCAACATCAAATATTTCAAAAAAATCATATTGAAAGTTTGCATGGATCACTACATTATGTCATTAGAGCAGTTAATAAAATCAAAAGGAATGCCTTCGATGAGAGATTATTTGCTCACCACGGTTTGGAAAATGCAGAAGAAGACTATAATGGATTATTTATTTACACAGAAGTACGCTGGTTATCATTACGTACATAATTAAATCGATTTTATACTCTGTTTGATTCATTGTCCAAATTCCTGGAAAACAAAGACAATTCGCATCACAATTAACTTTAAAAAATGACATATCCTTTATGAATGAATTATTTACCCAACTTTAACGAAACAAATTTGAAACTACAACTACTACAAGGTAACCAATTAAATTTAATCAAAACTAAAAGCGTTGTATCTGAGTTTGTTGCAAATCTTTTTCTTTGCAAACAAAACTTAGGAACAGGAGAATGTTCTCAGTTTTCAAATCTTTTGAAATTGCCACATGGTTAAAGATTTCCTTGCTTACTGTCAAAACTTAACGGCTCTTCATGCGGACATTTTGTAGACATTTGCCACTATAGGATATTTCCGACTGGCAGTTGAGCTCTTTAGCGCATGGACAGACTCAGATCCCAGACAAAGATGAATACATACTAATACAGTAGCAGCTTATTGAAATATCCACAAATGAGGAACTTATACCACTGTTTGAACTAGGATACCACAAATTCTGGTTACAAAGTCAGATCCAAATTTTATATCTTGCATTAAAGGTTTTTGTACATAATTTTTTTGACTGTTTTCCTGTCTTTCTATTTGGTAGAACAAAGATTCAGTGGCGTTATGAACCTCATCATAAAAAAAATTAATAAATAAAATAAAAAAAATAAACGACTAGAAATTGGTGCTCGTGAGGATTTGCGGTTCCTACACACAAACATTGAGTCAGGCATAATAAATACACTCATAAAATCTCATCACGTTAATCCAAGTTTCAATTTTATGTTAAACAAAACTGATAATTTTAATAAATACCGTACTTTTCATCAAAATGTTGCTTTTGTAATTTTTGTACTATGCATTTATAAAGTTTTTTTTACTAGGGGGTCCGTGTGGAAATTTTGAGTATAAAAGGGGTCCATGGGTCAAAAAAGTTTGGGAACCACTGCTTTAGCATAACATCTGATTTATGTATGTACCGTTTTACATTCTTCCCGACCCCCCACATTTACTTATGCCTCCATGTCTTTTGTCTCTTTCAGCTTCTCTCCATCTCTCTCGTTTCCTTTCTTTCTTACTTCCCCTTCTCTCTCTCTCTCTCTCTATCCCTCTCTCTCTGTCTCTCTTTCTGTCTCCTTTTCCCCATCTCTATAACTTATTAAATTTCCAAATTTACTTGTCCACTGTATCTGCTGCTTGAAGTGACAATTAATTGGTTTGCTAATAAAAAGATTTGGAAACTAAACGAATTTGAAATAAGTTTATTGTATCCACATTAAATTCTTATAAATTAATTTCATTGTTTTGTATACACGTCAGCGGGCTCTACTCTGATCCAGTTGTAGAGAAATCTTGAGAAATCTCTTAAGAAGCAAAGCGATTTTTGAAAGAGAAATAAAAACGGTAAGACGTATTAGGTCTCAGAAGAAGGTCACTAGGTTCACCACATCTAAAATTTAGATAATCGAATATTCATTGGCATACGTAGGTCACTTAGCAAAGGTATAAATCAAATACTATTCATTTAGCTTATATTAGGAACAACGCTTTAAGTTCAAAACAACTGTTTATTTATATCCGTATCAGGATGAATGTACATGTATTAGCAAATATTTGTCAAGATCCTATAAAATGAAATGAGAAATGAAATCTTAAACATTTATATAAACACATTTTGAACCCCGCCGCCAAGGAATATACATTTTGAGTTCAATGCCCAATAATAATAATTTATGGGCAACTAATATCATCCTCTAGGTCCTGTGTGTCGTTAAACTTGAATTAATTAAATAAAATCGTTATTTCAAAAATGACGAATTTAAAAATGATTTTAGAAAATCAATTTAGAAAGGTTTATTCAAGATGCTGAAACAACTATCATGAAATTATTTATTTACTTTATCTTGTTCCAGAAAGAAAACAAGACAAAATATCTTTTTAGATTTACCGTTAAGAAAGCTTAGTGAAAGTTTATTAAATAGCTTATAAATTCCTTAAAGAAGATAACATAAAAATTGTGTAATTTGTAAGTGGTAACGAAACAAATAATCAAGAATTTGTTAGTGAAATTATAGATGACGTTATGACGAACGAACTATTTTGCTTGGTTTTTGTGCGTGTGTGTATTTTTTTTAGTAATCATATTCAGTAAATAACATAAATTCAAGACGTTGCCATTCAAAAATTTTAAAATATAAATATTTGTCGATGTTTTAATTAGATTATTTATTCATCTCATAATACGTACATACAAAGTTACCATTCATCTCTGAAATAATTCAGCACTACATATTAATTAATCACCCTAGGCCGTAACACAGGGGTTTCCAAAGTCTGGCCCGCGGCCAAATTCGGCCCGCGAAGCAATTTTAACTTGCCCGCGGCCTAATCTTAAATAACTAATTGTCTAATGTATTATTTCTGTAACGACATTATATTTATTTTAAGAAGTCGAAATTTTGAACTGTTTTGAGCACCTCAAAAAATCGATAACATTTTATTGTTTATTTGATGCCATCCGAAATCTAGGAAATATTGAAATATATTTATTTTTATTTATTTATTTATTTTTTGCGTTTAATTTCTTGTGGCAGCTTTTTAGGGCTAAGCAGAATATTTGTGTATAGTCTTGGAGCTCTTGTGCTAAATTGAGTAGCGACTGCTACGTACTTCACTAATATATTCTTATGTTGATTAATAAATTATTTCGTTCTGCTAATGAATCACTAACAGAAGAAAAAAGGAAGCGTCCCTATGAAAGCGGCTTAATCTTTAAGACAGTAAACCAGCTAATAAAAAAAAACCCCGTAAAAAACCAAGTTTTTTACTATAAATCCTTTATGTATGAGACGTAACTAAAAGAATGTTCATTATAATACGCAGCGCAAGACCATCCAAAAATACAAAATTGTAGTTGTGTCGTAAAACATGTTTAATATAATGCGCACCGATCAGGAATATGTTATAAAAAGCGTTGTCAGTAAAATACACACCTTATTGCGCGACAGAAAGGTTGTTCAATATAATGCGCACCCTTACACTCTTATCTAAAAAAATAACATGATACATAGGAATAAATAAAATAATCTAAAAAATCAATAATTCGATTACGGTACATGTGATCCATCTGAAATTTGTATACATTGTTTTTATCATCGCTACGAAACTGCCTGCAAAATTTCAGCTCGCTAACTTACGAGGAAGTGGGTTAAAAATTGATCCAAAGTTTTGGTGACAAGCAAGCAAGCAATCAAGCAAGCAGAAACCACGAGTTAATATAAAGGATTTAAAAAATTAAGCCAGATACGTGACATCATTATGAACACGAAAAATATATTGATTTATACCTTTGCTAATAATCTTTTGGAAATTTATGAGTACACCATTTGTGAATTAAGACTGCATGGGAATCCTGGCTGCAATTGAAACTGGGGCCCGGTCCAGCCAGCGTCCATTGAAATGAAATGATTGCTAGCAGGTAATATAAGACTGTAGCTTGTAAGGTAGAGTGTAATAAGACCCCCAAAAAATAGAAGTCAATTTAATTAATACAAAGTTACATGACTCAAAAATTCATTTAAATAGATCTGTTTCGATGCTCATTAGAGCAGTCTCTTTGTTGTCTCAGAGCAGACTCAGTCTTTGTTGTCTCAGAGCAGACTCAGTCTTTGTTGTCTCAGAGCAGACTCAGTCTTTGTTGTCTCAGAGCAGACTCAGTCTTTGTTGTCTCAGAGCAGACTCAGTCTTTGTTGTCTCAGAGCATACTCAATTTTTTGTTGTCTCAGAGCAGACTCAGTCTTTGTTGTCTCAGAGCAGACTTAGTCTTTGTTGTCTCAGAGCAGACTTAGTCTTTGTTGTCTCAGAGCAGACTTAGTCTTTGTTGTCTCAGAGCAGACTTAGTCTTTGTTGTCTCAGAGCAGACTTAGTCTTTGTTGTCTCAGAGCAGACTTAGTCTTTGTTGTCTCAGAGCAGACTTAGTCTTTGTTGTCTCAGAGCAGACTCAGTCTTTGTTGTCTCAGAGCAGACTTAGTCTTTGTTGTCTCAGAGCAGACTTAGTCTTTGTTGTCTCAGAGCAGACTCAGTCTTTGTTGTCTCAGAGCAGACTTAGTCTTTGTTGTCTCAGAGCAGACTCAGTCTTTGTTGTCTCAGAGCAGACTCAGTCTTTGTTGTCTCAGAGCAGACTCAGTCTTTGTTGTCTCAGAGCAGACTCAGTCTTTGTTGTCTCAGAGCAGACTCAGTCTTTGTTGTCTCAGAGCAGACGCAGTCTTTGTTGTCTCAGAGCAGACTCACTCTTTGTTGTCTCAGAGCAGACTCAGTCTTTGTTGTCTCAGAGCAGACTCAGTCTTTGTTGTCTCAGAGCAGACTCAGTCTTTGTTGTCTCAGAGCAGACTCAGTCTTTGTTGTCTCAGAGCAGACTCAGTCTTTGTTGTCTCAGAGCAGACTCAGTCTTTGTTGTCTCAGAGCAGACGCAGTCTTTGTTGTCTCAGAGCAGACTCAGTCTTTGTTGTCTCAGAGCAGACTCAGTCTTTGTTGTCTCAGAGCAGACGCAGTCTTTGTTGTCTCAGAGCAGACTCAGTCTTTGTTGTCTCAGAGCAGACGCAGTCTTTGTTGTCTCAGAGCAGACTCAGTCTTTGTTGTCTCAGAGCAGACTCAGTCTTTGTTGTCTCAGAGCAGAGTCAGTCTTTGTTGTCTCAGAGCAGACTCAGTCTTTGTTGTCTCAGAGCAGAGTCAGTCTTTGTTGTCTCATGTGACTTCTAAATTCATTTTTTAAATACTTTTCGAATTTTTAAAATGATAGATCTCCGCTGCAATTTGATGTCATCATTGAGAGATAGATGCGAAGTGCGATGTGTACATTTGAAAAGGACTGTTTAAAAGTTTGCTTATTCAAAAACACCAACATGTTTCGCATTGTGCCACATCCTGTTCCGAATAGGGCATTAACATTTTTTTTTCATTCTTTAGTAGCCGAGGGCCCCTAATCTCAATTTCGTAAACGTTTAAGAAATTAAGCATTTCATTTCACACATTTTCCCCCCCAAAATTGATAAACAAATATATCCATCATTTTAAGGATTGAAATAAACTGTTGTTTTAAACTTTACATCTTTTGCCGATAGGGCCCTCGGGCCCTTATTTTAGTTTTTTAAGTCATATAAATAATATTTTATTCATCCCATGGCCATTAAACTTTGGGAATACTTTGAGTACACTCCCGTAAAGGTTTCTGTCATAAAATTTTTTTTAACACCACTTATTAGGGGCCAGGGGCCTGTAATGTCATTTTAAAACATGAGTTATATCAAAGGTATTTTAAACAGTGGCTACAAGCAGTGACTTAGCTATTTGAGGGGGTGGGGGACCAAATTCGAAAGTCATTTTGGGTCCCGTTTTAAGGGCGCCCCCAAATTATTGTCCGAATTTTTTTTTACATTAAATATTACGAAAGCTGATCGAAATGGCTTCATTGAGTACTAATCCTATTACTAATCTATTAATTTTTCGAACTATAACTGATGATCAAGTAAATAAATTGATTTGAATGGACAAATCAATAATAAATGATAATACATTTGAAAACTCAGTGTCGACTGTGATTACGAGAATTTACTATTTTGGAAATATGTGTAAATATTAGAGTACAATTATTTTATTGTTGAATGAAAAAAAAATTGAAACGTGTAAGGGGAAATAATTCATAACTTTATAATTTCTGGAGCTACTGCAATGAAACTTTCCAGTTGTTTTCGAAATATAATAAGACGTATTTCTAAGAAATATGAACTTGATTGGACTATTTTTACCTGATTTACGAGCTGGTGAGTAATGCAAAAAAATTTTTAAAACTTTCTTTTAACATAAACATGCAATAATATCCCTAAAGGTTTAATTTGGGTAATTTTGTCTCACGTTTTAATAGTAGAAACATATTCCTTTTTCAATTACCTAAATTTTGATATGCTGCATGATATAGTTTTGATAAATAGCAAAGCAGAGTTTTTCCGTTTAAAATCATCAGGTGGAATGGAGTTTTTAACCTAAAATTTTACTGCGTACCCTTAAAAAAATTGTGTCGTATTGATTGGGTTTAAAGAGGTTAAATCCCCCAAGCCCCAAAACCCCTAAAAATTCCAAGCTACGTCACTGGCTACTAGGTATATGGATGAATTTTTGACCAAATTTGTTATTAAAAATAATAACATTCTATAGGGTAATGAAATCCTAACATCTGTTCCTTTGCGGCCGGAGCAAAAAATAATTTGTTCGTAAAATTTTAAACTTTTAAAGCTTTATTTCCCATTAGATTTTAAACAATTTAAATAAATATAGACACGTATCTCCATAATGACCTGGATTGAAATCTACAGGTATTTTGAGATATGCACATTCCGCATTTTTTTCCACGGGACCCTTAATGTAATTTTATTCCCCATTTGATTTTATACGACCCTGACAAATATTGACAAACAAGTATATCCACCACGATACAGATTGAAATCTGATGATGTTTTGAACTTATGTTACGCAGGTTCTCAAAGCTAATTGAAATCCTAACTTTTCCCTGCAAGGAGCGGGTATTTTTCTAGTAAAAATTTAAAAAATAAAACAATATGTAAAAAAACAATTATTGAAAAATATTAAAAGCATATTTTTATTGCAGTTTTCTTATTATTGACAGAAAATTTAAAACCGGGATTTTTTAAAAATTATTTATTTTTAAATATTTCTTAAAGTTATAATTGCGCCATTTGGCTTTTTAAAAAATTAAGCGTATGCGAAATTTTTTCGTCATTTGCGTATCTCATAATTCTTTATGAGTTTTAAACAAAAACAGTAATTATTAAATTTGTATGAATTACCGTAAATCAAAGGTCACGCCAACCGCTATCCTGGACTTATAAAAAAAATGAGTATTACTATGTTATGATTCCAGAAATTATTTTAGAAATTGATATTTAAATTTGTTTTTAATATCACGAACATCGGCTCGAAGCAAGCGTTAGACAAGCAGTTACATGCCAGAGTTTCCTTTAGCTCTGACAGACATTCTGATTCTGATAGCATTATTTGAAACCCGTGACCAGAGCCGCTGAGTGAATTTAATCACTGTAGATCGTGCGCTTGTTTAGCCATGTGGATTCATAAAGATTCTGTTTCGAAGATAAAGGACTTGATTCTTTAGTTGCTACAATACAATTATAATGCTTTATATCAGTTAATGGTGAAAATTGATTCATTCTTTTAAAACTTAATTTATTTTCATGCAAAAGTTTATTGTCTAAAGCATTTCTAAACTTCGGTTTTAAAATTTAAATTCGCCCTATGAGCTGAGTGAGAAATTAAAAATGAAACACCTCCTAGATAATAAGTTTCTGCTGTTAAAGTCTTTGAATATTTGCAATGAGAACTTGCTTTTACCATCTAATAAAGTGACTAAACCCCTAAGATTTTTACAAGCGCATGGTAAAAGGAAACCACAGAGAAGCATTAAAAGTAACAACATATATGTTACGGAATAATTTAAAAGAGCCGGGATTTTTTGATTATATGACTCCAGTTTTGTCTTAGAAGAAGTTTTAACTTTATCTATTACTTTTTCAAGCCAATGAGTACAAAAATTAGTAAAGTATTTGGGGCTTAGCCAGAAGACAAATCACCGTTGACGTAATAACTTTTGTATTTTCGCTTAGCGTACATACCTTTTAAAGTGTTTATGAGTAAGTGGCTTCGAGCTCTCTATAATAAAACAAGGCAAATGATATCTGAATTAAACCCATGGAGATTCAATATTAAAATTAGCGGAACAATTGCCTTGAAGAAAAACTCTAATTTTTTCTAAAGGAAAGAATACCAATTGCATGGAAGAGCAGGTCAAGACATTAGGCCATTAACATTATTTTCATTGCTGTTTCCACCGTTGTCTTTTTCTAATATAAATGTCATTTTGTGATTTAGTTTTCTTAAATGGAGAATTTCGTTGTTATCGCGATTTGTTTCTATTTATTAGATAAACATACGGCAACCGGATTTCGCTTAAGTGTTTAAATATACACAACAAACTTGTACATGACATTGACTCTATTCGTATTTCTTTAAAGACGCAAGCCTTAAGATCTATCACTTTTAACCTACTGCTGCCTGGAGTACTGGCATCCGGAAAGAGGAAGACAGGTCGCCCACGTCTCTGATTTAAAGATGTCTGCCAGAGAGACATGAAATCAGCCATAATAAACACAAGTGACTGGGAATGCAAAGCAGAAGAAAGATCTACGTAGCGCAAAGTTGTCAAAGAGGGCGTCATATTAGCCGAGGAACGAAGGATGGAGGAGGCTACAGACAGAAGAGCTAGGAGAAAGGACAAAATATTGGGAAGCACAGAACTCATGTGCAAAAGCTGTGGAAAATACTGTCACTAAAGGATAGGACTGCACAGCCACACGAGGAAATGCAACCCATCACAATGGTGGTTTACCATCGTCTCTCGAGACGGAAGGATGCCGATGATTTGATTGGCCTGTCATCTGAATTGAATTAAATTCATGTTTTAAATGGTTTCGAAAATCGTACGGTAAGAGATTTGGGTATAAGGCGAGTGTCAAGCTTCATCACTATATTATCTTATCTTATCTGTTTACAGACGCTCCTTCTATACAGAAGATTATTGCGTCCTACGCTTATCTATGGTTTGTGTTTAGTCCTGCATTTTTATTAGAGTTTTAAATGTTGATAAAGTGTTGGTTTTCCTGGTTTCTTTAGGCAACCCATCCCACGCCCGAATTCCGGACGGGAAGAACGAAAATTTGTATGTGTTTTTTCTTGCATACGGAATAAGAAAGGTGTTTTTATCCTTATGTCTATCTGAGGGTTGTATTAAGTTATCTTTGTGTTGTATTTCTAATTTAGAATTAATTGCTTTATGTATGGTTACTACTTTGCTCTTGGTACTTCTATCCTCTAGTGTTTCAAGGTTTAATGATTTAAGTAATGGTGTTATTCTTGTCAGTTTTGAATATTCTCCAGTAATGAATCTGGTACCTCTTTTTTGAATTTGTTCTAATTTATCAATGCTTTCTTTGGTGGATGGGTCCCATACAGAAGATGCATATTCTAGTACAGGTATCACCAAAGTGAGGTATCATTTTAGTTTTATATCTCTATTACATTTGTTAAAGTTTCTTTTTATAAAAACCTAAGGTTTTGTTTGATTTCTTAATAAATTCACTGACATGGGGATTCCATGATAGTTTCTCATTTATTATGACTCCTAAGTATTTTGCATCTTTAGTTTGGGTAAGTTCTTTTCCATGAATGTAATGTTTTGAATTTATTTGTTTTTTTTTCTTCGTTACTCTTAACAGTTTACACTTTTCTGGGTTGAAAGACATACTCCAGTTAGATTCACATTTTATCAATTCATCTAAGTCTTTTTGTAAAATTTTGCTATTATGTTCTGATTTAATTGTTCTATAGATTATACAATCATCAGCAAATAACCTAACTTTTGTACCTGTTGAGATGTTGTTGGGTAAATCATTGATATAAATTAAAAAGAGTAAGGGACCTAGCACAGTTCCTTGTGGAACTCCTGAGTTAACCTTTATTGGTGCAGATTTAGATCCATTAATTATTACAGTTTGCTCCCTGCCCAAAAGGAAGTCTTGGATCCAGTGATGTAAGGGACCCGAGATTCCAAAGTAGTTAAGTTTTTTAAGTAAACTAAGGTGATGAATTTTGTCAAATGCTTTTGAGAAGTCTTGTAATATTGTATCTATTTGATCATTATTGTCTAAGCCTTTTGATAGTTCATCTATTAAAGCTATTAATTGTGTTTCACATGATCTGTTATTTTCTTTATCACTTTAATATATTTATATTACTGATTAAAAACAATTGATCGATAAATCGGGAAAGATATTAATCGATTAATTCGATAAATTTCGATTAATTATATCTTTGTAAGGTATATATATATACTCCGCTTAAGTCACGATTCATTGTTTCGCGAAATCGGTTAAATCACGATAATTCCATGGCTCCCAAATTGTGTGACGTAACACAGCAAATTCGTTCTGCTATGCAAGAAAGAAAGGAGAAACCCATTTTTGTTTGCGTATACACGTCTAAATAAATAATAATGCGAGTGAAAAGTATGTAAGCAAAAATATAAAATAAGTATTAATAAAATGGGAAAAAATATAAGAAACATTTTCTGAAATTTTAATCGAACTTTAATCGATTAAAATTTTTAACGAGTAATTGACAGTCATATAAATATATTTAATGTTCCGATTTACACTAAAATTTGGACTTCGACGTTTCTTAAGAAAGGATCAACATCGTAACTCAAGGACTCCCTGTATATGGTATGTTTTCTAGTAAATTAAAGTTGATGCTAGTAAGTTTAGACTTGTTCCATTACTTTCTCAAACCAATGAATAAAATAATTAAATTAATATTTAGGCCTCAGCCAGATGACGAAGCACAGTTGAATGAAAAAGCTTCGAAATTTCAATGAGTGTTCATATTTGTAAGTGTTTATTAGGGAGTGGCTACCATCTATTCCATTATAGAAAAGTCCAACTATATCTGAATTGTGTGTCGAAAAACAGTTGTGATTCCCTATAAAATTGGCTGAAAAATGGCCTTGTGGGAAATACTCTTATTGTTCTAGAGCAGGGGTCGGGAAACCTTTTGTCTGAAAGAGCCAGAAACACCTCTATTTTGAAATGAAACTCTGTGAGAGCCATAAATTATGTTTAAAACTAAAAATTCAAGTAAATATATGCATTTTGTGTAATTTCAACAATAAAAGTACACTAATTATGTATCAAAAGTCTCTTTAATAACATTGTTGTGCTGTTTTTTTATATGCAATTAATATGTAGATAAAAGAAGTCTGAATAAACGTTTTTTTCATAATCAAACATTTGTCTGAGAGTCAGATGCAGTCATCAAAGACCCACATCTGGCTCGCGAGCCATGGTTTCCCGACTCCTGTTCTAGAGCAAAGATTACCATTTGAACGTTAGAGTAATTTTATTTTCATTCCTGCTTTAAAGCTCAAATTATTTAAATGTGCTCTTTTCAAAGCAGTTTCTCCGAACAGTCCTAAACAACTTTGGAATATCGAGATATCCAAAGTACTGCAACAAAACCCGAGCGTGCAGCATATTCTTAGAGCACACACTCACTTAGCTTTGTGCAGATTTTGTGTACGTGTTCACACATGCAATAACGCTAGCAAAGCAACACATATTTTAATCAAAATTCATACTTCAGGCAGATTTAGTGTCACAGTGACTGTTCTTACTTAAGACTAGAGTCTTTGAAGAAAAACGAATGGAGTAAATGTTATGGAAAAGTTTGTACTGTAATTGTTAACAATAAAACAAAAAAATTCTGCCTTAAACTGATTCAATGTTTAGAAACAGATTGCAACAACAACAAAAATCTCCTTTCGAGCAAATTAAACAAACAAGTTTGACGGTCTTTTGGGTAAATCAAAAGTGATAGTTAAAGGTGATGATTTTCGGGCTGACTTTTAAAACAAAGATACTTTAAAGGAAAATGATTTTGCCTTACTAAATGCTTAAATAATGAAGTTGTTTTTTAAATGTTTTTTATGCAGTTATTAAAAATTGTAAAGCCTTAATTTAATTAGTCAAATCAACAGATGAACCATAATGTAAACCTGAAGACGTCACTTGTATTGAGGATGATTCTTATTTAAGAAATGCCGATTTTCATCTTAAATTTTTCCCCAAAACGCCTGGGTTATTGGTCAAGTGACTGTTTCAATTAAAAGGGATATAGAAAATACCCAGACATAGATTAGCACAAATGATACTATTGATTTATATGCAAATTTCTAGTGGACAAACTGGAAATGTATAGCAACTGTCCCATTATTACTTCCATTTCCGGTTCGCTTGAAAATGTATTTATTTATTAGTTTGTGTTTGTTTTATTAGTGATCGCAACCACCGGTTTTGTAAATACATAATACATATTCACATGTTTTTAGTTGTTATAATTTTATTAAGGTTTACAGTTCCCCTCAACGGTTACATAGTCCCTACACTGATACTCCTGACCATTATCAATAACACCTTGATGTGCATCGTTTTATTAAAACCACTCATGCGCAGTCCCACCAACGCCCTTTTCGTTGCCATGGCAACGACTGACATTGTGAACGTGCTTGTCCAGTTACCGGAGTACATTTACATCTACAACACCGATAGGGTGCACGAATAGATACCGCACGCCTGGTGTTACGCCATCAACATGCTGAGTTCCATCTCAGCTCTTTTCCATACGGCCTCCACCTTGATGAAAATGCGCTGGCCACCCAGTGGTACATCTGCGTGGACCATCCCCTCAAGGCCCGGATGTGGTGCACGATGCGCTACGAAAGTTACGGCATTGGCGTAATTTACCTCATTGCCACGTTTCTCCAGATCCCGCAGATCATCGGCGTGGACATCATCGTCATGGTCTCGGCCTGCCTTATAACAGTCCGACCGTGGTTCCAAATCTACTTTATGAGGCGTTACGGCGTATATTTTTGGATTAATTTTATCTTAATCGGCCTGATTCCAAGCGTGTCTCTGGTTGTGTTAACCACCTTGCTCGTCTTAGCAATGAGGAAGGCGATGCAAAGGCGCATGCAGCTGCTGAGACAGAACATGATGAGTGAGAGTCAGCAATTGAAAGAAACCAACTCCACGACGTTGATGTTGGTAATAGTCGTGGCTTTGTTCCTGCTGATTAAGATGCCATTTTGTGTTATAATCATGGTGTTGGAAATTACTTTTGATGATGCCACAACTATTTATGATTTCGACATATTCGAGGTAAGATTGTTTCTCAATCAGCATTATCATTGTTTTAAGATAACATCATTATATTTTTTAGTTAAATCATTTATTTTTACTGGCTCATTTATTTTTTGAAACGTTTTTATAAATATACTTTCTGGTGTGTCTGAGGTAAAGCTTTGAATTGAATTTTAAAAAGTCCATTATTTTTTTCTTAATTCTTTTTAAAATGTACGAAGTTACACGACATGAAAACCTCAGACTTATAGATTTTTTATAAGAAATAATTTTCACATATAAATTATTACCTATACTTGTCTCAAACAAAGTCGTCACGAACCATGAAATACACTATTGTGATTTAATGTTATAACTTATATGCCACTTACTCTTATTTGGTAACTATCATTGGATGTTTAGTTTAGATGAAATATGTATATCGTATTAATCGATTTTTTTTTACGTTTTAAGATTCGGTGTTGCTGAAATTGGACGGATTTTGTTAGTGATTTAGTTTTAAGAAAAAGCTTTTTAGCGTTTGAATTAAATGCAACTTTGAGAACAAAAAATAACTTAAAAGCCCAGGTCACTTATTCTGTTACGCTAAGGGACATAATCAGCGTATCTTTTAATTTGAAAATATAGACGTTTAATCAAAATCATTTTGGTTTTGAGATAAACAGAGACTGTGGTGTTTCGCAAGGTAAAATATTATATGACGTCATTGTTTGAGCTTATGTTTTAATTTTGGAAAAGGGATTTATAGAGAAATTTTTTAAAAAAATAAATAATTCTTATTAATTAAAACTTAATTATTCATTCTTTTTATTGAACTCATTTACATACCAATTTTCGCTTGTCGGACACACTGATTCGAATGCATGCAATAGCATTCACGTAAGTTACTTTGACTTTTGAAAAAAGTGGGCCCCGTAGGCGCCCCTGAACAACCTAATTGTAGATATTAACTCAGTACAATTGAGTGTAGTGTGCAGGGAACTCGCCGGCCCAGCTACCTACTTCACTCAGTGCAATGTAACACTATTTAAATTTTCAAATTGTTAAATTTATCACTTTAAATAAATGCATTACAATTGAAAATAATATGAAATTGAAATTATGTTAAATTATGTATCATTTTATTGGCATTTTTCAGATCGTGACTATCTCCTGCCACTTCTTTACCCTGCTCAGCTACCCGTTTTACATTGTCATCTACTGCGGTATGAGCAAGCAGTTCCGGGAGACGTTCAAACGTTTGTTTACGTGCGATAAAATGCAAAAGATCGAAGTTACTAACAAAAAGTGACGTTCCCTTAACGACCTAACAACTGGAAAATAAAGTACATAATGATGCCATTATAATAAGATTGTTTGATGAGTGTAATTTTTACTTTTTTTTTAAATTACAGGGACAAGAAAAAACATGCCATCGCGGGGTAAACAACCATTTAAAATCAAAATTAAACATTTTTATCAATATTTTGCAGACACTTTCTGTTAATATCGGCATTTTCCTTTTAAAATAAATACAATCATTATAGAAAATTTACATAATTAACTGTTGAGCACGTTTAAAACCGTATTTAAATCGACAAATTCTACCATGTTACTTTTCGTACCTTTTTCTGAAAAACACAAGTAGCCTTCTCTGAAGTCTCAAGTCAATCTTGACTTTCGGGAAATAGATTTTCACCGGAGTTGGAGGGGGTAAATTCTTTTATTTTAAACATAAGTTAGCCTCAACGGTGGAATTAAATAAGAAAATTAAGCTTTACATTTTACAAGCTAAACTCTTTAAAAATAAACATGACATAATTGGTATCTCTTACATGTGTAAAATCTCTTTAAAAAATAAACATGAAATAATTTTATATCTTACATGTGTAATATATTTTTAAAATTTCGTGCCTCTCGTTGGACGGAAAAGTTTGTTTTTTTTATAATTTAGTTGACTATTTTTCCGCCAAACCGATGCACATACGTGCAAGTCGTTGTCGAGTCTATTTAAATTAGGTAAAAGGCTCGTGCGCTGTGGTAATAATCTAACTAGTTTATCTCTCGGTTCAGGCCAAGTATTGGGTATTGATTGCACTTTTCGCTGATGGCGCTGGATTACTTGGTAGATGGGTTACTTGGTCGATGGAGTGTTTGATGGATGGGTTTCTTGGTAAATCGGTTGCTGGGTGGATGAGTTGGGGGGTGCATGGGTTGCTAGATGTAAGGTTTGCTGGGTGTATGTGTTGGTGGGTGCTTGAGTTGCTAGGTGGAAGGGTTGCTGGGTGTATGTGTTGGTGGGTGCTTGAGTTGCTAGGTGGAAGGGTGTATGTGTTGATAAGTAGATCTTACGCCCAAGTGGATGGATTGCTGGGTGGATCATTTTATTTGTGAATGTCTAGCTGGATGGACGGGTTACTGGGTGGATAAGTTGATTGGTGGGTGGGTTGCTGGGTGGATGGGTTGCTGGGTGGATGGGTTGCCGGGTGGATGGGTTGATTGGTGGATGGGTTGCTGGGTGGATGGGTTGCAAGTTGGAAAGTTTATTGTGTGGATGGTTTACTTGGTGGACGGTTTGCGATGGAGCAAACATGTATTGCAAAGAGAGATTAAACAAGATGGTGATTATTAGTAATGAACGTGTCTTCTATATGGCTTTGAAGTTGTAGGGTTATTAACCCTATAAATCACAACTTAGAAATCGTTGAGTTGGAAAACATTTTTGAAAAAGATTTAAAAAAAACAAAGTACATTTTTAGAATCGACTTGAGGAGGATTTTTTTTATTTAATACAAACAATTTTCATGAAGTTTTTTTAAATGTACAATTACATTTTTAAAAGAATTGGCTTTCCTTTCATGAGCTGATATCGAGATCGCTGAAATAGAGAAAGCTGCAATAAATGATTTCATTCTAGTTGTTAAAGGTTTCTAATTAGTCTAGACATTAATTTAAAAAAAATAAAATTTTAAGGTTTCATAACCATTCAATTTTTATGAGTTTGTGTTGGGTTGAAAGGGAGAATGGGCGGTGGGAATAAGTGATTGACGAATTTGATATTTAAAAAAAAATAAGAACACTATTTCTTTTCTTTATACAAAATATTAGATCTCATATGTTTGACAACATAAGTTAATTGAATAATGAAACAACCCCGTAAAAACAAATTTTTGACGATAAATTCCTTATGTATGAGACAAAACTAAACGTATTGATTATGTTCAAACGCGACAAACAATTACAGACTGACACCGATTGATATCCCGGGCTTTAAGACCGGGGGAAGGGACGGCAGGGGGTGTGGACATCGACGGGTGGCGTCCACGCGTGAACTCAACTGCACGTGAAATAAAAACAATAACAAACCTATGAATTTGAATTTCATGTTATATTGAGATAACCTAAAAATGCATTAATTTAATTACGATACATTCGATCGATCTGAAATTTTAATACGATGCATTGTTAGGTGACACGAGTCTATGTGCCGAATTTCAGCTCGACGACATTATGGGAAATGTGTCATTTTTGGCTTCAGTTTTTCCGCCCGACGTACAAAGAGATGACACCAGACAGAGAGAGACGACAACAAGATTTCGAAGTTAATATAAGGGATTTAACAATAATATTTTTGACCGGAAACTAAAATAACTTACATTGATATATTTTAAATATATAGTTTAAGTGTTTTTTATATTAATTTTTTCCTTATAAAACCAATTTTCTTGTTTTATACGCACTGTAAATAAATAAAACACGAACATTTAAATCAATATAAATGACTGAAATTTGCAAGTCTACCTTATGACATTTTAAGTTCCAAATAAAATGCTGCAAGATGGAAGGCAGCAATTACTTTATTAGGAGACGTATGATGGATATTCGATTTGAATGTTGTAATTACAATTGTGGAAATATACCTAGTATGATTAGTACTGAATAAAGAATATTAAATTTTTTTTAGTTTAAATTTATTTGTCTATGAAATTACCAACACATCGTGATTATGATGCCGAAGTTATGTTATTAATTTTCATATAATGCGTGATGTAAATTTCTTTAAAACACTTACACGTATTTTTCATAAGTCATCAAGTTGTGAAGTTTACATTATCTTTTAGAACGCAAAACACCGTGATTGTGTTTATGTTAACATTTTCATACGGTTATCTTTCGGACAAACCCACTTGCTTCCTTCAAGAAAAAATGTGTGATACACTAAAAGACTTAACAAGGATTACTTAAACATATTGTGTGAAGTGATGTCAAGTTATGACTGTTATACATAGATTTTATTCTTTATAAATAGATATCAAATTTAGTGTGTTGTATAATATAATCAAATATTATACTACGTTTTATACTATCAAAAGTGCTAATTTACATTAAAATTTAAATTTTTAATTGATATATGTACCTAGTTTTACATATGTTTATTTCCACAGGTAACCATTTTGATTAATCATTTAATCTCCCTCTTTTTATGTGAAATAAAAACACATTTAATTTAATAACATTGATTTTATTTTTTTCGTCTCCAAACCAAATTAGTTAATGTTTAAACCTATAATTATTAAATTAATTATATTAAAAATCTGTATTAAAGAATTTACTTTTATGTTTTAAGTTTTTAATAATTTACCCCATAAATTTGTTCCATTAGTATTGAAGCGCATTAACATGTTAAAATGTTATTTTACGAGACCACTAATGTTTTTTAAATCCTTTATATTAACTCGTATGTGTCTGTTTGGTTGCTTGCTTGTTTGTTTGTCAAAAAAAACTTTGGATCGATTTTTAGCCCATTTTCTCGTAAGCTAGCGAGCTGAAATTTTGCAGGCAGTTTTGTGCCGATGATAAAAACGATGTAGTAAAATTTCAGACCGATCGCATATAATTTAATTACATTATTGAATTTTTAGATTATTTTATTTATCTCTATGTATCATTTTTATTTTATAGATAGAGTGTCGCAGTGCGTATTATATTGAACGACCTTTTCAATACTTTTCTGATGCGTGATCCGGTGCGTATTATATGGACTATAATTTTTAGAAATATATTCCAGATCGGCGCGCATTATATTTAACATGTTTTACGAGATATAACTAACATTTAGGAGTTTTGGATTGTCGTCTGCTGCGTATTATAATGAACATTATTTATTTATGTCTCGTATATAAAGGATTTATAGTCAAAATTTCAGACCGATCGCATGTACTGTAATTAAATTATTGAATTTTTAGATTATTTTTTTAATCTCTATGTATCATGTTTAATTTTTGAACGACTTTTTTAATACTTTCCTGTTGCACGATTCGGTGCGTATTATATTGACATTATTTTTAAAAATAATATGTTCAATCGGTGCGCAACTATTTTGAGATTGTCTTGCGTTGCGTATTACAATGAAAATTCTTTTAGTTATGTCTCCTATATAAAGGATTAATAGTCAAAAACCCTTTTTTTTACGTTTTTTTTAATTACATCCTTTATATTAACTCGTGGTGTCTGCTTGCTTGCTTGAGGGGGGCGGTGCCGAAAAAAAATTGGATCGATTTTTAAGCCTCTTCCACGTAAGCCAGCGAGCTGAAATTTTGCAGTCAGACGTGCCGATAATAAAAATGATGTGTCAAAATTTCAGATAAATCGAATGTACCGTAATTAAATCAATGAATTTGTAGATTATCCTTATTTATCTCTATGTAACATTTTCAGTTTTTTTGCTATAGTGTCGTGGTGCGTATTATATTAAACAACATTTCCTGTCTGGCAATAAGATGCGTATTTTATTTACAACACTTTTTATAAACACATTCCTGATCGGTGAGCATTATATTAAACATGTTTTACTACAATTTTGTATTTTTTATATTGACTTGCGCTGCGTATTATTATAAACATTCTTTTAGCTATGTCTCGTACATAAAGGAGTTATAGTCGAAAACTTGTTTTTTACGATTTTTTTTATTTTGCTTAAACATAAGCTCCTTCCTATAGTTCTAGCAATATATTATATATAACAAATTAGTCGGGTGGCTATGGGAACCAAATTGTGACCTAGTAGTGCATTTTTTTTTGGGGGGGGGGCATTTGGAACACCTTTGGAGCGAAAATTATAAAGGTTCTTTTTTGGAATACTACAAAAGATACATTCATGATTATATTGGAATAACGAAACTGATCATCAAACAAGTGCAAAGTTTTATTAACTTCCATCGATCTATGAGATTTACTTTTACTATCCACGGGAGTTCTTTTGACACAAAAAGTACATTGGGCGTAAACAAAATATCTATAACAATTTATTAAAAGCCAAATGACAGCAACAGTTTCCAGATGTTTTTTAATTGTCCCATCTTCAATCTAACAAAGACTCTTTCGTGATGAAACATTTTTTGGGGTAGATTTTAAAAAAACGGTTGAAATTTTTAATTATGTTTCGAAGAAGATCATAAGCCAATTTTAACACCCGCTGCCAATCGAATTAAAAGTAGGAGGGGACCAGACGCCTTTTATCCAACATTTTCTTTATAACGTATATTAAATTGTAATAATTGAGTAAGTTATTTTTATTGATGCATTAGCATTAACGTCTACTTGTGTCTGTATCAATATTCAATTTAAGCTTCCGAGCGCAATTTATAATTACCGGGAAGTAAATTTTGTAAAATGTTGCTAAAAAATGGATGTTGTGCAACTTCGCATACGAGGTTTTTTAGTTTGCGCATTGACCAACGAACCTTAGAGGTGTGTATTGGTGTGTATAAATCTATAAATAAAGCTTTGAATTTATTGTTTTAATAACACAAATTTAGGATATTATTTGCACATTTTTATTAATTTTTGTACTTAAATATCATTTATTTACTTTTTAAAAGAAAAACCTAGATTATGGCTATTTTGTGTGTGTCTTGTGTTTTAGTAATTACAGCAAGTGATTTGGATTTTTTTACAGTTTGAAAATGAATTTTTCATACATCATTTAGAATAGGACTGCGACAAAGCTTTTAAAATTAAATACACCATACATCATATAGAATAGGACTGCGATAAAGCTTTTAAATAAAATACAAAAATACACAAATTGTTCAATGAGAACGATAAATTTGAGCTTTATTATTAAACTAAAACGAAATTCATGGAAAAGAACTGACCCAGAAAAAAGATGCAAAATACTTAGGAGTCATAATAAATGAGAAACTATCATAGAATCCCCATGTCAATGAAGTTATTAGAAAATCAAACAAAACTTTATACTTTATAAAAATAAACTTTTACAAATGTAATAGAGACAGAAAAATAAAATCCTATCTCACTATGGTAAGAACTGTACTAGAATATTCATCTTCTGTATTGGACCCATCCACCAAAGAAAGCATTAATAAATTACAACAAATTCAAAAAAGAGCTGCCAGATTCATTACTGGAGAATATTCAAAACTGACAAGAATAACACCATTAGTTAAATCATTAAACCTTGAAACACTAGAGGATAGAAGAACCAAGAGTAAAGTAATAATCATACATAAAGAAATAAATTTTAGTTTAGAAATACAATACAAAGATAACTTAATACAACCCTCATCTAGACATAAGGGATAAAAACACCTTTCTTATTCCGTATGCAAGAACAAACACATACACATTTTCGTTCTTCTCGAAATTCGCCCGGGATTCGGGCGTGGCACGGGTTGCCTGAAGAAACCAGGAAAACCAACACTTTATCAACATTTAAATCTCTATTAAAATTGCAGGACTAAACACAAACCATAGATAAGCGTAGGACGCAATAATCTTCTTTATAGAAGGAGCGTCTGTAACAGATAAGATAATTCGCTTTGGACAGGAACGATAAACTGTTTGAAGCTCATTTTACCTAGTGAAAACTATTTGGTGTAAAAGATAAGGTGTCCAACTCACAACGAAATGACTGTAATTAAGGTTAGTGCTAGTCACAAAATAGTTGGCCTTTCTCCAGGGGAAACTAATTGGTGTAAAAGATCAGGTGTCCAACTCACAACGAAATGACTGTAATTAAGGTTAGCGCTAGTCACAAAAATGTTGGCCTTTCTCCGGGGGAAACTATTTGGTGTAAAAGATCAGGTGTCCAACTCACAACGAAATGACTGTAATTAAGGTTAGCGCTAGTCACAAAAATGTTGGCCTTTGTCCGGGGGAAACTATTTGGTGTAAAAGATCAGGTGTCCAACTCACAACGAAATGACCTGTAATTAAGATTAGCGCTAGTCACAAAAATGTTGGCCTTTCTCCAGGGGAAACTATTTGGTGTAAAAGATCAGGTGTCCAACTCACAACGAAATTACCTGTAATTAAGATTAGCGCTAGTCACAAAAATGTTGGCCTTTCTCCAGGGGAAACTATTTGGTGTAAAAGATCAGGTGTCCAACTCACAACGAAATGACTGTAATTAAGGTTAGCGCTAGACACAAAAATGTTGGCGTTTCTCCAGGGGAAACTATAGGTTTGATCTGTTTTGCGATTAGTAAATAAAAGTGAAAAGTGCAAAGCATTTGTTAGAGAATATTTTTTTCCAGAAACGCTTTAAAAAAAAATAAAAATATATTTTAATTTAAATTTTATTACAATAATTTTTCTGTATAATAAAAAGACAGAATTAAGAACATAAAATCATAAATAATATATTAATTAAGTTATTTCACAGTTTTATATCCAGCTAAGGTCGCTATTTTTCAATTTTCTCTGGGAAGCTTAACATTCTTAAAATTCAGAGCTACAACCCATTGATCGTTTCATCGCATGTGAACCGACTTTTAAACGTGTCCCGGTGTAAACAGACCATATTAAACCCCTGACCAGAATATTACCCGGGGGTTAAACTGGCCGAGGCCAAAAATTACCCCCCCCCGGCCAGAATATACCCCCCAGGCCAGAATATACCCCCCAGGCCAGAATATACCACCCAGGCCAGAATATACCCCCCAGGCCAGAATATACCCCCCAGGCCAGAATATACCCCCAGGCCAGAATATACCCCCCAGGCCAGAATATACCCCCCAGGCCAGAATATACCCCCCAGGCCAGAATATACCCCCCAGGCCAGAATATACCCCCCAGGCCAGAATATACCCCCCAGGCCAGAATATACCCCCAGGCCAGAATATACCCCCCAGGCCAGAATATACCCCCCAGGTCAGAATATACCACCCAGGCCAGAATATACCCCCCAGGCCAGAATATACCCCCCAGGCCAGAATATACCCCCCAGGCCAGAATATACCCCCCAGGCCAGAATATACCCCCCAGGCCAGAATATACCCCCCAGGCCAGAATATACCCCCCAGGCCAGAATATACCACCCAGGCCAGAATATACCCCCCAGGCCAGAATATACGCCCCCAGGCCAGAATATACCCCCCAGGCCAGAATATACCCCCCAGGCCAGAATATACCCCCCAGGCCAGAATATACCCCCCAGGCCAGAATATACCCACCAGGCCAGAATATACCCCCCAGGCCAGAATATACCCCCCAGGCCAGAATATACCCCCCAGGCCAGAATATACCCCCCAGGCCAGAATATACCCCCAGGCCAGAATATACCCCCCCGGCCAGAATATACCCCCCAGGCCAGAATATACCCCCCAGGCCAGAATATACCCCCCAGGCCAGAATATACCCCCCAGGCCAGAATATACCCCCCAGGCCAGAATATACCCCCCAGGCCAGAATATACCCCCCAGGCCAGAATATACCCCCAGGCCAGAATATACCACCCAGGCCAGAATATACCCCCCAGGCCAGAATATACCCCCCAGGCCAGAATATACCCCCCAGGCCAGAATATACCCCCAGGCCAGAATATACCACCCAGGCCAGAATATACCACCCAGGCCAGAATATACCACCCCAGGCCAGAATATACCACCCAGGCCAGAATATACCACCCAGGCCAGAATATACCACCCAGGCCAGAATATACCACCCAGGCCAGAATATACCACCCTGGCCAGAATATACCACCCAGGCCAGAATATACCCCCCAGGCCAGAATATACCCCCCAGGCCAGAATATACAACCCAGGCCAGAATATACCACCCAGGCCAGAATATACCCCCCAGGCCAGAATATACCCCCCAGGCCAGAATATACCACCCAGGCCAGAATATACCACCCAGGCCAGAATATACCCCCCAGGCCAGAATATACCCCCCAGGCCAGAATATACCCCCCAGGCCAGAATATACCCCCCAGGCCAGAATATACCCCCCAGGCCAGAATATACCACCCAGGCCAGAATATACCACCCAGGCCAGAATATACCACCCAGGCCAGAATATACCACCCAGGCCAGAATATACCCCCCAGGCCAGAATATACTACCCAGGCCAGAATATACCCCCCAGGCCAGAATATACCCCCCAGGCCAGAATATACCCCCCAGGCCAGAATATACCCCCCAGGCCAGAATATACCACCCAGGCCAGAATATACCCCCCAGGCCAGAATATACCACCCAGGCCAGAATATACCCCCCAGGCCAGAATATACCACCCAGGCCAGAATATACCACCCAGGCCAGAATATACCACCCAGGCCAGAATATACCCCCCCAGGCCAGAATATACCCCCCAGGCCAGAATATACCACCCAGGCCAGAATATACCACCCAGGCCAGAATATACCACCCAGGCCAGAATATACCCCCCAGGCCAGAATATACCCCCCAGGCCAGAATATACCACCCAGGCCAGAATATACCACCCAGGCCAGAATATACCACCCAGGCCAGAATATACCACCCAGGCCAGAATATACCCCCCAGGCCAGAATATACCACCCAGGCCAGAATATACCACCCAGCCAGAATATACCACCCAGGCCAGAATATACCCCCCCAGGCCAGAATATACCCCCCAGGCCAGAATATACCACCCAGGCCAGAATATACCACCCAGGCCAGAATATACCCCCCAGGCCAGAATATACCACCCAGGCCAGAATATACCACCCAGGCCAGAATATACCACCCAGGCCAGAATATACCCCCCAGGCCAGAATATACCTTTTTGACAACATGAGAATATCTAGTAAAAAATGGAAGAATTACTTTTTAGACATTCTATTAATGTTTTAGCTTTGTCAAGGAAGTTAAGCTTATTTAATAAGTAGGAAAGGTGTTTTAAAATACAATAAAAAATATAATAAATACTTTTTTTTAAATTTCGATATCTGATAGGATGTGAGACATATTTTGTTGAAGGTTACAATCTATTCAAATATAGCTGGAATCAGCGTTTTGTTTTGGTTTAACCTTAAAATTGAATCAATAAATTCTACATGAAATGATTATTTATTCAGCGGGATAAGAGAATGTAGTTGTTGCCTTTCAAACGCTGCCAACATTTTATTCCTTTAACTCGCTTATTAATCATTATTTTTAATTATTTTGAGTTTGGAATTATTTTTTTTTAAAAATAAATCATTAAATTTAAACAATACATGAATGTTTTGTTTTTTAAAATGTGTTTTTTACCTCATAAATTTTACATTAGAGATATCGTCATAGTCCTATCTTTATTTTGCTTTTGAAATAAACATATAATGACACATTTTCCTTTTTTTAATGTACCTAAATATATGTTGATCTGCGTAATTTGGTGGGCTGCTTTCTAAAATTAGTTAAAAAATCGTGTGGTGATTAGCACTGTAAAAAATACAACCTCTATTTTAAATTACTTTGTGTACATTTAAGGTAGTTTAATATTACGTAGCTATCATAAGGACACGTTTGTTGGGCTTTTGAAAAAAGTGGGCGCCGCAGCACAACCTATACTATATACATACTTAGTGTACATTTCAGGAATATTTCGTATTTATCATACAAGGATAGGGCTTTTGACATAAAAAAAAATTATAAATTTTTTTTAAAAATAAAATACTTTGTGTCCATTTAAGAAATTTTAATATTACGTATTTCTCATACAAGGACAAGTTAGGGGGCTTTTGAAAAATGTGGGCGCCGTAGGCGCTCTTAAAAAAGGGTAGGCGCCGTAGGCGCCACGGCACCGCAGCACAAACTAGTGTTTTATATAATGTGCACCGATCGGGAATAAATTTATAAAAATTATAGTCAATATAATACGCACTGATCGCGCAACAAGAAAGTATTAATAAAAAATGTCGTTCAATATAATACGCACCGCGACGACACTAAATCTCAAAAATTAAACAAGATACATTGAGATAAATAAAGTAATCTAAAAATTCAATAATTAAATTACAATACATGCGATCTATCTGAAATTTTAATACGTCGTTCTTATCATCTGTAAAAAAATTACTGCAAAATTTCAGCTCGCAAGCTTACGAGGAAGTTGGTAAAATAGATCCAAAGTATTTTCGAGAAACAATCAAACAAACAAGCAAGCAAGGGTTCAGACACCACGAGTTAATATAAAGGATTTAAAACGGCTAGCTGTATCTCTCTATATGCATAAAAAATGTGATACATGTAAACATAAGATGCTGAATTAATTTATCACATCGAAGATGTCTATGATTTTCCTGTAACAAATTATTAAACTAACAGACATAAATAAATGTATGTTAAAATATTTCCTGTAACATAATGCTTTTTAAAAAATATTCAATGTTACTTGGAGTAATATGATGTCATAGAGAAAAATGGGTACGTATAATCTTATTAATGAATTAACATTTAAAGAGGCTTTATAAACATGTAAAAATACTTTACCATAAAATTTTGATTTTTTTTCTTTCTTGATACCAATATATAGCCACCATACAACAGAAACTTATCAACACCGACTTCAGATTCTAGAATTGATCATTCGTCCAAAATTCAAAGGAAATAAAGACAAATTTAATCTATATATAACTTCAGTATCAAGTTTATAGCAACACAGACTTTCCCTCTGTAAGTTTCAATTCAGTAATCAATTAATGTTTGACACAACCATCTGTAAATATATATTTAAAAATAGTATTAATGTGTGTAATTTACAGAAGAAAAAGAACGTGAAAATTACCGCACATGAAACTCAAAGACTATTATACCATATACGATTACACCACTCCGTAACCAAAAAAGAAAAAAAATGTGTTTGACGCAATGTCTCAAGTTTCAAAACGCATATAAAAAACCAATGGCTCATGCTTATTTCAATGATGCTTTTTTAAAAGAGAGCGTGGATTTAACAGTCCTTTAAAACAATGAATATAGAGTTAATGTTTGCATATCGTTCATAAAAGCTCTGTAAGAAGCTACTGGTAATTTTAAACCGATTAACGAGTAGTTTGATGGATTTAATACATTTCTGTGAGCCAGTGCTCAATGATAAAATGGAATGAAGAAAAGACATTTGTTTATGTGAAAAATTGTGAACAATTACAAGAAAGGCAACATTTGAAACTTAACATCTAACTAAAATTGTTTCTAAACGAACCGTTGACAAAATAAACAACGAATTGACATTTAAGTAACTGAAACCCACAACGTATCGGAACAGAGACGTATTGGTTCTAGCCAACCAAAATGGTCCAAGCAGCAACAAATATTATAATAACATATATTAGACAATGCCCTACCTATAATTTTTTATTTTTTTTTGGGTGTGTCCCATAACCTCGTGGCCGTAAGGGGTTCTAATGTTTCCATTAGAAATTTATTGGGGCTTGGTAGACTTAGCGGCGCTTATCTCCTCTCCAAGTCAACGGAGGATTTTTTTTTAGCAATAGTCAAAACATGTTTTATTGTGGCTTAAAGTGGGCTAGATCCCATGCACCCAAACTTGTGAGGGGAGCGCACTTATTGACTTCGCTATCTACCAACAACTTCATCAATCACATCTGTTGCTCTGCCTACACGGCCATCCGTCAGATCAATACTTAACAATTAGTGCAACAAAAAACTCTAGTCTGTGCTTTTGTTCTAGCTTGTATTGATTATTGCAATTCTCTTTTGTCAGGTGCGCAAAAACAATGCTTTGAAAAATTACAGAAAGTTCAAAATTCAGCTGCCAGACTAGTTCTTAAGGCAAAAAAAACATGACCATGCTACTCCGCAACTTTACTCACTTCATTGGCTAGCTATACAAGCTCGAATTGATTACAAACTGGCCGTTCTCTGTGACAACTTTAATGACTCATGCCCTTCCTATCTTACTGAACTTCTGTCTGTCTACTCACCCAATCGCCAGCTACGCTCCTCTGCAAACACACGCATTCTCACTGTTCCTAAGACACGCATTAAAACATTTGGCTAAAGGTCGTTCTCTTTTTGTGCAGCTAAACAATGGAATTCTATACAATTAAACATCCGTAGTATTCCCACTACCAAGTCCTTCAAGACTGCACGTAAGAGACATCTTTTCAAAATTTATTTTAAAAATTAATGAACAACATATAAATAAAACAAACCCGTAAAAACAAAGTTTTTGACTATAAATCCCTTATATATGAGACATAACTAACAGTATTGATTATTTTCAAACGCTACAAACATTGACAGACTGACACCGAGTGATGTCCCTTGTCTTTAATAAATGGGGGTGGGACGTGAGGGGGTGTCAACTCAAACTCACGTGGAAGTGGAAGAAAAAAACAATAACAAACCGTGAATTTGAATTACATACCTCATATAAGGATAAACTAAAAATGCATTAATTTAATTACGGTATTTTCGATCGATCTGAAATTTTGATACGATGCATTGTCAGGTCAGACGGGTCAGTGTGCCAAATTTCAGCTCGATCCGATTACGGGAAGTGGGTCATTTTTGACTTTTGTTTTTCCGACCGCCCGCCCAGCCCATGAGATGATGAGATGATGAGACGGCCGCGAAGTTAATATAAGGGATTTAAAAACAACATTTCTTTTAATGATTAACGTAGCTTATGTGTAACGCACTGTAATTTATGTGGTTGTTATGACAACTTATTTAATACTTATTTGTATGCTATTGACTTCATGTAAAGTGCTCTGAGCCCAGTTCCTTTCTGGGAGACAGTGCTATATAAATTATAAATTTATTATTATTTATTATACAGCCGTTTAGATTGCTTAAACATTAATTTAAAAAAGTAACATATTTATACAGAAACATTGTAATGTATGTGCATGTTGTGACATGACTGTTTATTTAATACTTATATTTATGCTATTTTCTTCATGTAAAGGGGCTGTCCATAAATTGCGTCAACAATTTTTTGGCGATTTTACCTCCCCCCTCCCCTGTCAACAACTTGTCAAACTTCCATAGACCTCCCCCCCCCCTTTCCTATAAAATTAGGTCAACATTTGATAAAAATATAAAATAAGAAGCAGAAAAAGAAAAAAATGTTAAGAAAAACACAGTTTAATAAACTTCCAACATCTGACATATTTCCAATTCATAACTACAAAGGCTTACTCTATACATTAAAGAGATTATATGGTTTACAAAAATGTTTACACATTACATCTCTAAATTATGAAAATCTTTCAAAATAATTTAACATTTTAAATTTTCAAGACCATTTACATATTTACAAAGACTTGTTCTAACTTCAAGCAGAAACGAGATTTAAAAGGCAAACTATAAATACACTTTTAATGAATTATAAACATGTTTTTTAACAAACAAATCCAAATCCTATTTCCTAGCCTCTATATCTTCCCATGGAGATGTCAAATGTTCCTCAATTGTTATTATTGGCGTAGGTTCTGGCTTAATACTTTCTTGTGGAACCGAAACACCAGTCAAGTCAACATTTTCTTCATCTAGCCATTCTGCACTGAGCATCTCTCCTTAAGAAATAATTGCCATGATATCTCTCTGTCTTTTGGCTACCAATTGCATTGGACGAATTTTTTGCTGTTGGGGTGCATGTAGTATTTGACTGGGCCCAGGCATACAGTGTTGGTGCTGTTGAACGTGTTTCTTTAGCATGGCTTACGAAGCAACAATAATGGTGACAGATTTTACAGATACGTTCAAACATTAGCAACTGTATAGATGGACAATATATTCCATATGGAAGAATTTTGAATGCTTTTGCTGATCTAGGTAGTATATTTTTAACTTTCACAGACTGATTAAAGAAAAGAGATGGAACTATATGTGAGTTTATCAAATACGTCTAGTGCTTTAAGGCCCTCATTAGTTTGGCAGATTGAAGTTGTCGGGGAGGGGGGGGGGCAAATCGATCAACAATAATATCAAAGTGCGAGCTTCTAATCGGTTTTCAACAATATAAATCACATCATTTGACAATTTTTAGAAAGTACTGACTTGTCCTTACATGTTTTTGGCACCAAAATCGATCTCTGATTATTACATTTTCAACTTCAAGCTCATTTTTAGGCACAATATATTCTGCCACTGTTGGAAAATTGTCTATGATTACTTGCTTCCATATTTCTGACAATGTTTTACCAGCATTATTGAATTTAAACTTCTCCAACTCTTCATACATTGTTCGACCTTGTGTGTCGAGAGGGCTTCCAAAATGTTCATGTGGCAAAATTAGTCCCGACAGTTCTCGACTAAGAGGAGCCATTCGCCTTTCTACTCGATTAAACGCTCTTATACCAGGCGCATTCGTTGCTACAAACATTGCATCAATGTTCTGCTTCACAAAATGATGGATGGCCACATCAATAACTTTTTGATACCTTGGATTTTCATCCGGTCCACCTACCACAGGCATAATAAGAATCGGTTTGATCATCTTATTGCTTGGATCCTTTGTAACAATGTCAAACTCTTCCAAGTCAAGTAGCCTTTCATAGTCCAGTCCATAGCTATAAGCTGATGATGAGCAATGTTTGCCTGATCTGATGGCTATTTAAGTTGGGCCTGCATATGTTACAGCTTCGGGTTTACCTAAACCATCTTTTTGAATTTCAATGCCAGCATTAACAGATGGTATGAGTTTGTCTAGATGCTACTACCCAGTCATGATCAGGCAATGTAACGCGCTATTCGACATGCATTAAAAGTTGAACTTGCTTTTTAGCTGCTGTCAATCCAATAGGGACTCTGGCTTTGTCATCTTGACTGATGAAGCATACTTCTTTAGGTCCCAACAAAGAAATCACTTCTTCTAGGTGATTCAAAGTAGCTGTACAAAACCTACCATGAATGTGTTTTGGGTGTAAATCATTTTGTGCTCGAATCAACTTCACTGGTACAGTTGTTACATGGCGTTTGCCTTCCGATGATAAACTTCGTTTTGGCAAAAGCCGAGTATAAACAGCGCATTTAATTATTTGTAAACATTGGATCTTTAATTGTTCTATCAAATCATCGAGATTTCTAACACTAAGATAAATATCACTCTGTCTTTTGTCGTGAGCAGCAGACCAATACAATGCAATGTCAAAAATATTTTTTTAAAAGAGCGGCTGTATCTTCTTCAATTGTTGGTCGACCAGCTTTCTGTCGGATCTTCATTTTACTGCTGACGTCAGGATTTTCAGCACAATTTTGCACTAAAGTTTCTTTTTTTCGGTATATCTTCTGTTTTTCTTGTTCATATTTCGTTCTTTTCATTTTTTTTAGCACATCAACCTTAATTTTTTTTCCTGTTAGTTCCTTTTTCTGATCTGAACTTAGAACACCACTTTCTTTTCGTTTATACAAGCCAATCAAATCGGTATTGAAGATTCTTATCTGACTCAGTAATTCATCTTGTACTTTTGCTTTGTATTTTACAGATTTTAATCACAAGTAGTACTGGATGGACAAGCTTCTAAATCGATTCCTATGTGATCTTGTTGAATGGTTTGTGTTTGATGTTTCGCAACTTCTTTTTCTATTTTTACACATGTGGCTGCTTTTTTAGGAATGACATCTACACTCTTCATAGACTGGTCTGCCTAGAAGCTCATTAATGTTGCGTTACTTTTCTATTCTAAGGCGGAATGACTATTCTTATCTTATCTGTTTACAGACGCTCCTTCTAAACAGAAGATTATATAACTATCAATAACGAATTGTTGGCAATTGTTGATTTGTTGGCAAATCATCCTCTTTTTTCAATTTATCCAAATTTCAGTTAATTCTCTTTGAGAGCCTTGCTTGCGCTTGTTGGGAAATGTCTTCAAATATCCTTCATACAACTTGTGAAAGTTTGGTTGCTCCATATCAAATCTTTAAAAAAAATATTTTTTTTTAAATAAAAAAATAAAAAAATAATAAGTTTTTAATTCAATTGTTAATAAATGTGTTATTTAGAACAAAAACACAAAAACACAAAAACCAGGGAAGAAAAAACAAATTATAAATAGGCCTATTTAACAATATTTCATAATTCTGAACATTCTAGACAGTTATTTTATTTCTAAGATTTCAAATAAGGGCCGGGGTAAGCCTACAGTTTTGGCATGTATATTATTTGGCTGTGAATTATATTTTCTCCTGAGAACTTTCATTTTTAATTTTTAAATGCATTAATATATTATATATTTTAGCTATTTTAGTGCTAATTATTTAGTTTTTGAAATTTCTAAGGCACTTCTTTGTCTCTTGTAAATACATTCATTTTGTTTATCTAGCACTTGGCTAGCCAGAGTTTTTACCTATGCTAAAATCAATTTACTTACTGAAGAAGTTTTTTTTAAAATTATCCAAAAACCATCCATCTACTTTTATTGTTCTAAGAAGATGAATATATATATTATTGTTCTTACACAATCAATAAATATTTTACAGAAAATTTTAATTTTTATTTCGTTACTAGACGTTTGATTCTTATTTTGTTTGTTTTTACTTGAGAAAATTGTATTTGGCATCGTACTGTGACAACCCAGCAAGTAGGGTGATTAGAAAATAGTTGTAGTTGTATCGTTCGTATTGCGTTAGTACTATGCATTGTTTAAAGCCCAAAAATGCCTTAGAAATTTAAGAAACAAAAATGTAGTGCTGTAAAAGCAAAAATATAATATGTATTAATTCATGTAATAAATAAAAAACGAATGTTCTCACGAGAAAATTAGAATTCCCTGCGAACTAATATAGGAATATAGGTGCCAAAACTGCAGGATTACCTTTTAACCATTTATCTTTAACTTTAGACCTAATCCAATTTCACATTGAACGCCAATGATTTCTAACAGAGTCTAGGATAACCAATAGTGCAGTTTATAATTTATATATAGACATTTAAATAATATAATGTAGACTGTGTACTTACATTCATCTTTATTTGCACAGCAGACCACAAACAACAACTTTGAAAAAAAAATAAGTGTTAGCAGTAAACATCTCGTGTGTCTATATTGTGTGGGGTCTCTAAAGAACAGCACGGTTTATTTTTAAATTGTGAACAAGGTTAGTTCAATTAAAATGCTTAAAGTTGGACGAGTGTGTGACACATGACTACAAATGCTGTCTAATTTTCCATTGTTAAGTAATTATTTTTTAAAGTAACATTGTTGACGTCAACTTTTCTTGACCTCCCCCTCCCCCTAGTAGAAAATTGTCAACAATTTTCAGACCCCCTATTTTGTTGACATAATTTATGGACAGCTCAAAAGCGCTCTGAGCCCAGTTCCTTACTGGGATACAGCGCTATATATATATATATAGATTGCTTACATTAATTTAGAAAATGAAGATATTTCTACAGAGCCATTGTAAATTATGTACTGGAAATTTAAATTACTTTTTGACCCTACACTCAGATACAGTTGTAATATCTGTGATTGGAATAGCTCTTAGTCACCCGCTCATAAAATAGCTGTCATGCATATTCGGAGAAATTTCATTGCTCAATCCATTCAACGGTTTTGACAATTACCTCCATCATAATAAAGTTTTTAATTTTCAGGGCTTTGACGTCTTGCCCGAGTTTTGGCCCTGGGGCCATAAAAGACATTTTTTTCTTGATTTATAATTATAAAAATTATTTTAAACATTAGCTACCAGCACCATTAATCTGATCGAGCTGAAACTTCTGGAAGTTGTTGACTACTCACATATGAAGGGATTCTGGCATTTTAAACGTTGCCACTCTTAGGAGCCGGAAGTTCAAAATGTCGTTTCTTTTATTTTAGCTACATAATTATTTTTTTAAAACTTAGTGGCCAATATTATAATATTATGTGTCACTTAACTTTAAATGTACATTCCTTGGAGGCGTGGTCCAATTTTTTGGAAAAGAATTAAAATGTTTAAGATTTCATTTCTCTTTTGATTTTACAGGATCTTGACAAATATTAACTAACATATCCATCATGGTACGGATAGAAATGAACAGGTGTTTTGAATTTTATATGTTTAACTGGTAACGTTTACCAAAGCCTTTAGTTTGGCATTTTTTCTTACATAAGCTATGTGAATATTAATTTATGAATCATCTCCCTCATAATATTTAGAAAGTGGTTGCTTACACTCCAGCAATGATTCTGGCAATACAATCTTTAAAAATACAAGTTTAAGTAGACTGTAACACTATAAAAGATATTAGATACATTGGCTATCAGAATAATGGCTGGAATTTGGACCGAATTGATAGATTAAAACGTGATGTTCGATAATAAAAATATTATATTGCAAATGAACACTTAATGTCCATTCCTACGGGACTGTGGGCCATACTATTTTGTAAGCTGTCAAGACTTTATTCCCCATTTAATTCTACACAATCTTGACAAATATTACAAAATATCTCAATAGTAATCCACATTAAAATCTGCAGGGTTTTGATCTTTACATCTTTCCACGATTTATGCGCGCTCGGCTGGTGTACCGATGGTCACGGGTTCTAATCAATGTGAAGGCAAGGATTTGTTCCCGGGGCCTAGGGCGTCCCTGAAACCACCCAGGTCCAAATGGATACCTAACCCTTATTAGGAAAACAAAGGCGGCTGGGTAATGCGTGGAACCCTTATAGCCGCTTATCCTGTGACCGCTGAATCACTTGCCAACAGACCGGTCTGTGGACGCATTAATCTTCTGTATAGAAGGAGCGTCTGTATAGATAAGACAAGACCCGGTGACCCGGTTTTGTTTTCAAATATATGTTTTATAAAAATTACTATTTTTTTCATCCGTTTGCCATAAAACTTTCGTAAGTTTATGAGTACACACCAGCAAAGGTTTTGACCATTGCAAAAATTTTTGGCTTCTTAGTGAATGTATATATTTTGACAAAACTTGGTACATAAAATACTTGGCTACCAATATTTAGTGCCCTATATAGGACACTGAACTCATAATTTTCATACCTTTGGAACCAAGCCCCCCCCCCAAAAAAAAACAAAAAACGTTTTTTTAAAAGTTCAATACGTCATTCCCAATAAGATTTTACAAGATCTTGACAAATATTATCCCAGGTGTCCACAATGATACAGAGTGCAATTTACAGTCTTTTCGAACTTTGCATCGGTTTGGTTGGGTGCGTGGGCCCGTAAAACCTATGATTTTCTTATTTACGCCTTTCAATTATTATTTTGTATAACTTATCACAGTGAAACTTTGGAAAGCTTGCAAAGCTTGACTGCAATAACAATATTTATATTTTTTAAAATTTGGAGACGTGGGCCCTTAATGTCGTTTTCTTTTCTTATGTAAGGTATTTAAATTATCCGATCTCCAGGAAACTGTAAAGTTGTTAACTCTACTTTCATTACGTTTTATGGCATACGTTTTTAAAATTACCACACATTGTTTTCTTTAAACTTCCCTTTTTCTGATATCGTTGCAATGCGTGATGGGTCAACTAGTATTTTATATGCAGCTTTTTTCTTATAGCAAGAAATTTAAAACCGAGAACAATATTTCTACCATTTGTTTTATAGTTATAAATGCGTAGTTAAGTAGTTTTTTTTTAAAAATAAAGCAAAACTAAACTTATTGGAATATTCTTTATTTTTTTATATTTAAATACCGCCTATTTCTTCACAAGCGTATTTTAAAAAGATTAACTACATAATTTTAAAACATTTACCGTATATTAAAGATCCCGTCAACCACCATCGTAGACTTGTAAAAACATGTGTACTTTATGATTCAGGAAATTATTTTCGAAATTAATAAGCAAATTTGTTTTAAATATTACAAGCACCGCCTCCATATACGCGTAAGACAAGTAGTTCTGTGCCAGCGTTTCCTTTAGCTCAGACAGTTGGACATCCTGGTTTTGATAACGTTGTTAAAACATGTGACCAGTGAAGCTGCATTAATTCAGGATTGTAGATTGTGTAATTTGTTTACTCAGGTGGACTCATAAAAATTTTGTTGTTGCGCTGAGCAAGTCTTTGATAAGTTAGCTGGCACAATGCACATATATAGCTTTATATCAGTTAAAGGGGGGGGGGATTTATTCATTTTTGTTTGCAACTCTTTGTTTTATCTAAACATTTATTTTACTCATATTATGAAGTAGTTCTGAAGTTAGGCTATCATATGTAGGATCACCCTTGAGCCAGTAGAGAAAGCTAAAAGAAAACTCTTCTAAGATGACACGTTGCTTCATTTAATCAGTATGATTCGTTGCATTAAGCACTTGCTATTACCATCTAATAAAGTGACTAAACTGCTTCATGTTAGAGAAAGGCAGAGATTAGCACCAAAAGTAATAACAAATCTTTATGGAATACTTTGAAACAGCGGGGCTTTTCACATTCTATGAATCGTTTGTTGTTTTTCCATAAGTTCTGTCTTTATTCATTAATTTGTCAACCCCAAAAATCTATAAAAATAATGTGTATTTAGGCTTCAGTCAGAAGAGACAGGAACTCGAAGATTGGAGTAGATGTATGTACCAACTGGGCAGATACTTGTGGACGCTCTTGCAATGACCTGACAAATGATGGAGGGCTTCGACTCCTGGAATTCGCAAGATATAACAAACTCCTACGAGCTAACGCAATTGGCCAACATAAAAAATCCAGAAAATGGACTTGGCGCAGCCCCGACGGGGAACATAGTAACCAGATAGCTTACATACTGGTCAGAAAATGATTCAAATCATGCATTAAAACAGTTAAAACTAGAAGTTTCCCTGGAGCAGATATCGGCAGTGACCATAATCTGGTGATGATGACTTTCCATCTCCACCTGAAAAAGATAGCTAAACAAGGTAATTCACAATTACGCTTTGACCTTGACAAACTGAAAGACCCAGAAATTGCAGAGGTCTTTAGGGCAACCAATGGAAGAAAATTTGCTCCACTGACTGTACTATATGAGTCAAAGACGGACATGGACATAGACCTAGTTACTATACCTTTAATACCACAATAATTGAAGCAGCAAAAGAAGTACTTGGTAAGAAGCAAGCAATAAAATAACCATGGGTCTTCACTAATATTCTGGAACTACGCGATGAACGAAGAAAACTTAAGAGCGTAAAGAATACTACAGAAGGAGCACCCAAATACAGAGCAATAAATAAAATGATCAGAAAAGATATGAAAAAAGCAACACAAAAATGGATTGAACAACAATGCTCAGACATCAATGAAAATTTACTAAGAAACAACTCAAAAAAGGCTAACGAAATTTTTAAAGACTTGACATCCATCAAACAAGGTCGCATCTCAACCATAAAAGATAAATCCGCAAAATGTATCCCAGAAGAACAAGATATTCCTAAAAAATGCACAAATTTTACATTAATCAAAGTTCATTGAAGTGATCAAGAACCTATACAACAGAGCAACCAGCGCAGTACTCTTCAACAGCAAGTTGGGAGATTGGTTCAAGACCACTGTTGGTGTCAGACAAGGATGCCTACTTTCCCCCATCCTCTTCAACCTCTTCATTGAAAGGATTATGACAGATGTGCCAGAAAACTATGTCGGAACATTCAGTAGCGGAGGGAGAATTATAACCACCTACGCTTCGCCAATGCCATAGACGGCCTTGCTGGCAGCGAGGACGAAATAAAAGAATTCCTTGCAAAACTAGTGAAAACAGCTAGGCGTATGGCGTAAAAATCAATGCAGTAAAGACCAAGGTCATGGCAAATAGAAAATACACAAATGAAATTCGGATAAACGGGGAAAACCTCGAAGAGGTCTCGACCTTTAAAAATCTAGGGGCCATAATATCCGACGAAGGCTCAAAGCCAGAAATTCTTGCCCGATTGGCCCAAACAATGGAAGCATTGAGCAAACTAAAACAAATCTGGCAAAGCAAGAAACTCTGCCTGGGATCAAAGATCCGACTAATGCGCTCTCTGTCGATGTCGGTCTTCTTGTATAGTTGTGAGGCTTGGACGCTCACTACAGACCTCCAAAGAAGAATCAATGCGCTAGAGATGAGATGTTTCAGAAATATATTGAACATCTCCTACACAGCGCACATCACAAACGAAGCGGTCCGCTACAAAATAAGTGCTGTCATTGGTCCCTACGAGGACCTTCTCACCTCAATTAATAAGAAGAAACTACGTTGGTACAGACACGTGGCAAGATATGTATGTCTCGGAAAGACTATATTGCAAGGTACAGTCCAGGGAGGAAGGAACAGAGGCAGACAAAGGAAGAGATGGGAAGACAATATCGAAGAGTGGACCGGCCTGTCATTCAGCGACTCTCAAAAGGCAGCACAGGACCGGGACAAATGGCGTGAGATAGTGTGCAGTTCACGATGGTGCCCCAACGACCCAAAGATTGATTAAGGGATAGTTGAAGTTTAAGTTCAAGAAACCATCATCACAACAATTAAGAGAAGCAATATGACATGATTCGGTCATTTACTGCGACATATACCCTAACAAAAATTATCCTTCAAGGCACTGTAGAAAGGGGCGGGCGAAGAGGTCGACAAGGGAAAAAGCTGGCTGGACAACATAAAGGAATGGACAGGGATGAAATTTGCATGAATTATTTACCGCCACTCAAAATATTCATATGTGGAGACCGTTATCTATTGATGTGTCCATGCGCTCCCCAAAACGACCGCAATGGTCACGGGACTGATGATGATGATGAATACATTAAAAATATTACCAAAAACAAACGTGTAAATTCAAATTTTTATCAAAAGTAAAGATAAATTTTTTTTAAAAGCATACATTTTTATTTAGAGTAGAACTATCAAGATTGTATAGCTAAATTCTAGTAGTGCTATACGTATATACTATTAATACGTAGAAAATGCCTGTGCTTTCCTACTATGTTTTGGAGATTTTTCCCCGTATTTCCCCACATTGGTAAGTGTTCACGTTGATAGCAGCAACAATTAGCTGTCCTTTCACATAGATGTTAGACTGAGATAGAATTTCACCAATATCTTCTTACACTATATACTTTTGGTCCCAATAAATGATAACTTTGAATCTTTTATTACCAAACACACACTTTTAAAAGACTAACATAAACCTTCTGCATTTCATTTTTCCTTCTTTTAAAATCGTAATGGCTAAGCAGACGTTGGCAGCATATAACACGGCTTAATGGAATTCAATAATATGACAGAATCGTGAGAATTTTCGTATTAAAACTGTACCTCCAGTACCCACACAACGAGGTCAGTGTTTCTGGAATAAAATAACTAAGAAACTAACAAATAATGGATGCAAGCGCATCCCTGCAGTTGATTTGGCTTGCAAACATGTAGCCGTCTTGTTGTTGGTTTGATGTGAAACGTGCCAACTTTTCTTTAATTTATTCAAATACCAAGATTAGAATTGATTTTTCCACTAAATATATTTAAGATGTTGAAAACTGTACCAAAAAAGGCTTATACAGGCGTCCTCTCTAAGTTTGTAATTTTGTTTTATTGACATTCTATTAAATCAGATTTCAAAGTACGTAAAATATGCTTTCGATTTATTTAACAGAGCTTGTTTATTTTAAATTGCTTTCCTTAATATCCCCAAACCATTTCCAAATAAGCACAAGAAAAAATTAATGTTTACTTATTAAAAAAAACGTAAAAAGCCAAGTTTTTTTTATTATAAACCCTTTATGAATGAGACGTAACTAAAAGAATGTTTATTATAATACGCAGCGCAAGACCATCCAAAAATACAAAATTGTAGTTATGTATCGTAAAACATTTTTAATATACTGCGCACCGATCAGGAATTTGTTTATAAAAAGTCTTGTCAATAAATACGCACCTTATTGCGCAACATGAAAGATTGTTCAATATAATATGCACTCTATCTCAAAAAATAACATGATACATAGAGATAATTAAAATAATTTAAAAATTTCAATAATTTAATTACAGTACATGCGATCTATCTGAAAATAATTTGATACATCGTTGTTATCATCTGTACATAACTGCCTGCAAAATTTCAGCTCGCTAGCTTACAAGGAAGTGTGATGCAAAGTTTTTTCGGCATTCAAGCAAGCAAGCAAGCAGACACCACGAGTTAATATAAAGAATTTAAAAATAAAATAACTTTTCTTATGGATAATTAGGAATATATATTTTGTGAAGCTACTAATGTTAATAATCTGATGGGCAATTCTTTTACTGGGAAACTGTTAACTATCACGAATGATCTCAAACCATTTCCAAATAAGCACAAGAATAAATTTAATGTTTACTTATAAAAAATAAAATAACTTTTCTTACGGATCATTAGGAATATACTTTTTATAGAGCTACTTGTGTTAATAATCTACTGGTCATTTTTATTTTACTGGGAAATCGCTAACTATCACGAACGATCTCAAAGAATGATAATTAATCATGGAATAAATCAATTAAAATTGCTACATGCAAATATTGAATTTTTTAAATAATAAATATTTAAAAGATCGCACTTTAACCCCATTTTATTTGAACTAAAATAATTTTAATAAAACGTTCTTTTTCTTTTATTTAGCTGGTCAAGCCTGGGATAAGACTGTATCTGATTTAATTAATAAAGTCAGTTTCAGATTATGGAGCTCAAATCATCAGCAGCCATTAAATCAAGTCAACGTGGTAACTAAATAATTTGTCCCTAAGCCAAGTCAGCACTGGAAGTTAACAAAGTGAAGTCAACATCGCTTTAGCCAACCAGCACCTGATTAGCTAATACAAATCAGCATCTGATTCAATATTATTTTAAAAAATTAAAATCGAGTCTATTTAACATAAACATTCAGAATTAGTTTAAAAACGATTCTGCTTAGCTGAAAGTGTCTGCGTTTGAGAATGTGAATTTCTGAAGGTAACTGAAGATACAGGTTTGGTGCAGATTGAGATATATTACAAAAATAAATATAAAAAGGAATCAGTATTTATTTTTTAAAAAAAACCACATACTGTCAAGTCTCTTAAGCCATATAAAAATAATCCAATCTGAGATCAAAGCTGAGGAAAGAAGCATTCCTACCATGACCGAGATGTGTAATGCACTGTGCATTGTAGTATGTGTGGACCTGTCTTTAGACAACTTATCGCTGGACGTTCTGTGGACCTGCTTGAAGTTTATGTGCACCGTCACCGTGGAGGACCAACAGCGGACACCGTTTGTCAACAACCTTTCCACAATCGTGTTAGCGGTCATGAACGCCAACAGCTCCAGCAACTGTACATTTGAGGAGGCCTATTTATTAAAAATGGTTATTGGGTGAGTTTTGATTTTATTTTTTTAAAAATCATTTTAAAATCATTAATGACGTCAAGTCGTGGCAAGTAAAATACTAGTGTTATAAAATTGCATGCATTGGTCAGTTTGGGAAGGTTTAATGTAATGATTGAGGATCTTTTTGTTTAATCTAAAAGGATTTTAAAGGTTATGTCTTGCACGGATACATGTGTAAAAGAATTAAATAAAAGAAAATGTGGTATGTGTCACACATATGTTTTCATGTGTGTTTGTAGTCGTTATAAAAAAAAATCCATCTCTCGTACAATGATTCCTTGAAATACTTAATGTTAAGAAAATGAAATTTAATACTGAAATATCCAATGAATACACAAATCACTATGTACAACAGTAAATTAGAGGTTTCACATGTTGGAGACACATACTGACACTTCAGCCATCTTCTTCCTCTCTCGAACCTTGTGCCACACATCTCTCACGTGACCTTTTTCTCTGTCCTAAATCCCGTGATTCTCACGTGACAGTATAGGTAAACTAAAATATTTATTTTTGCATTACATTGACTCTGTTATAAAATAAAATTACAAAAATTACTCAATGCATAAATGCTTGTAATTAAAAATGTATGTATAATTTATACAACAACTAAATCAGAACAAAATAGCGAAATCTTACTAACAGACCTAGATGAATTAATGAAATGGGAAACTAACTGGAGTATGTCTTTCCGTCCAGAAAAGTGTCAACTGCTAAGAGTAAGAAAGAAAAAGAAACAAATATCATTCATAAAAAACAACAAATTCAAGCTTCAACAAAGAATCAAAATACTTAAAAGTAATAATAAATGAGAAACTATCATGGAATCCCCATGTCAACAAAGTAATTAACAAATGAAACAAAACCATAGGCTTTAAAAAATAAAATATTAAAGGTGTAATAAAATATAAAAATAGATGCTACCTAACTTGGTGAGACCTGTACTAGAAAATACATCTTCTGTATGTGACATATCAACCAAAGAAAACATTGATAAACTAGAACAAATTTTAAAAAAAAGAGAGATTCTAGATTCCGTACTGGCAATATTCAAAACTGATCAGAATAACACCATTAGTTAAATCATTAAATCTTGAAACACTGGAGCAGTGGCCCCCAACCGTTTTATCACCGCGGACGGGTTAACTTTTAATAATATTACCGCGGCCCTCTGAGGGGTTTGAGGGGGAGGAGTCGGACGTTGACTATATTCCAAATTTTTTAAAAAGAATTATTTTGTCTGCCAACATGAAAACAGTTGCCACTTTCCCATGAAGGGACAGATTGAGCTCACTGAGCAGGCTGAATGTGTTATATAGGTATAATAAGCCAGTTTTATGACCCATACCTAGTCACTGAAACTTGCTGCCAGCGGTGACTTTTTTTTCTTGGAGAAATCTCAATATTGGCTCTCGTAATTCAAATAGTATGGCAAAGGATTTTCCTCTGGATTACCATCTTATCTCAATGTACAAGAGAAGACAAGTCTTCAGAAGACTAGACTCCCAGAAAGTGGTACCGTAAAAGAACTTAACTACACTTTCTTCTGGGAGGGTAGACCAAAGGACACAACAATGCAACATGGGGTTGGCTTTGCCATAAAAAAGGAACTCTGCTCCTCCATAGAGCCCCCAATAAAGGGCACTAATGGAATACTAACAATACGTCTATCAACATCCTCAGGATTAGCCAACATCATCAGCCCTTATGCTCCAACCCTATACTCTAGCTCAGAAGCGAAAGACCAGTTCTATGAAGATCTTAATCGAACATTAGCCAGCAAATCCAACAAACGAAGCAATCTACTTCCTTGGTGACTTGGAAGTTGGAAGTGTTAACATGGCCCCGACCAACTTTCCTCGGTTGTTTTGGAAGAGGCAGGCTAAATGAAAATGGGCAAAGATTACAAGATATGTGCTGCTTACATGGACTATGTGTCACAAATACCTTCTTTAACTGCAAAGCAATCCACCAAGTGTAATGGAAGAATCCCCGTTATAAACACTGGCACCAACTAGATCTCATCATCAAAAGTGGCCAGTGCCATCCTCAAACGCAGCTACCACAATGCAGACTGCGACACAGATCGTTCCTTAGTGGCTAGCAAGGTAAGGTTACTGCCAAAGAAACTGTACCGCAACATAAACTTTTGATCTTGTCAGCAGAAGCGGCATTTTCTAGATCTTAGTAAAATAAGGCTGCCCTAAACATCTGCTTAACATCATCAAGCAATTCCAAGATAACTTGCAGAGCACAGTGTGCTATAACGGTGCCACCTCTGAGGCTTTCCCAGAAAGTAGTGGAGTAAAGCAGGGCTGCGTAAGGCACCTACTATATATGAAATATTCAAATCCATCTTACTCCAGTATGCTTTTAACAACAACATTGAGGGTATGTACATACATACCAGAGCTGATGAGAGATTATTCAATATTGCCTGACTTAGAGCCAAGACCAAAATAAGGAAGATTTTGCTGCGCGAGCTTTTATTTGCACACGATGCCGCCTTAATTCCTCACACAGCAGACGGACTGCAGAACCTTGTATCCAGTTTCTCCGCTGTCTGCAAAGAGTTTGGCCTGCCCATTAGCGTAAAGAAAACCAACATTATGGCACAGAATGCTGCCGCCCTCCCGACTATCACCATTGACGGCTGCAACCTGGATGTTGTTGACAGTTTTACATATCTGGGATAAAACATCTCGAGCACCCTCTCACTGGAAGATGAGATAAGTGATAAGATAAGGAAGGCAGCAACTGTTATGGCTAGACTGTACAAAATAGTCCGGTCCAATGAAAAACTAACAGCAAGGATTAAGCTGCAGGTATACCAGGCCCTTGTATTGAGCACACACCTCTATGGATGCGAGTCTTCCAGGGATGAAAGAAGGCTCAATAGCTTCCATCTCAGATGCCTGCGCCGCATCCTAGACATCAAATGGCAAGAGAAAGTCCCCAACAGAGATCCTGGCTCAAGCAAGCATGAGTAGTATTCCAGCCATATTAAGCATAAGACATCTTCCTTGGCTTGGACACGTCAAGAGGATGCTAACTGGGCGCATACCCAAGGATGTGCTATACAGCAAGCTTGTGACAGGGAAAAGGTCGGTTGGTCGGCCATGTCTGAGATACACGGACATATGCAGGAGAGACATGAAAGTAGCCAACATTGACATACAAAAATGGGAAAACATGGCAGAGTATAGGTCCAAGTGGTGGGCTATAGTGAAAGAATGATCACTAAGAGCAGAGGAGCAAGCTAGGTCAGAAGCAGTTGAAAAAAGAGCGAGGAGGAAGGCCAGGCAACACTGCTCCACTGCATTCTTGTGTGTGACATGCAGGAGAGACTGCCACTCAAGGATTGGTCTCATCAGCCACACCGAGAGCTGCCAATAATAATGATAAATCTAGCTTCTTTCGTAGACGGGCAGATACCATACATGGCAAGGGATTTTCCTCTGGATTACCATCTTATCTCTGTGTACAAGAGAAGGCATGGGGTCTGCGTCCATCTCATCTCAAAGCTCTTCAAAGCGTTGCGGGTTAACACCTTGTGCTTTAAAGTGGTCAATAACTTTAACAAATTCTTTTTTTTATATCCAGTGACTTAACAGTTCTACTTCTGGGATTTCAGTTGGCAAAGATAGTTTACGTAACAACTCGTCATAAAAATCCTCCAGCTAAGGATATCCCCACACAATTTAAAAAAATTATATAAAAACAACAAGTCATTACCTTTTAGTCGAAATCTGTAGTGCTTGCAATGTCTTCGGCTCTGTCGTCAATGCGCCTAGTCACAGTGCTAGCCGACAAAGGCGCATGTGCTATTTTTTAACAGCAGTCTCTCAAAGAGCTTCACGTCAAATGTATTTAGAGTATAACTTATCAATTCGTAACCAAAAGGGAAAGGCTTTTTAGCCTTAACATTACGGTTTGCATCCCAATATGATGCTTTTATTGCATTCTCCTGTATTGGTACAAGATTCCTCAGTCATTCGTGTTCACCTTTTTGGTTTGTTTTGTTATTTCAAATATCCAGGTATTTGTCTTTGGAAAGTCGCGCAATCAAAAGAAAAAATACACAACTGTAAATAACATGGAAATAATTTAATGTTTCTTGGGCTGCCCAGTACCATTTGTTCCACAACCCGGTAACCCGGTACCAGTCCGCGGCCCGGGGGTTAGGGACCACTGCACTAGAGGATAAAAGAACAAAGAGCAAAGTAATAAAAATACATAGGACAATTAAATCTAATTTGGAAATACAATGCATAGATAACTTAATACAACCCTCAGATAGACATAAGGATAAAATACTTTTCTTTTTCCGCATGCAAAAACAAACACATGTAAATTCTCGTTCTTCCGGTCCGGAATTTCGGGTGTGGAATAGTTTGTCTCAAGAAACCAGGAAAACTAACTTTATCAATATTTACAAACTCTAATAAGAATGCAGGACTAGACACAAACCCTGAATAAGCGAAGGAAGCAATAATCTTCTGTACAGCAGAAGCGTCTGTAAAGGAAGGATAAGATACCATAAGATAAGATAGTAGCTTAGGAATCCCTTTTTAATTTAATAAACATCAACTGTGCGAGCTCTTAAATTGCGTTTGCATTTTAAAAGAGAACTTCCCAGTCATCTTTATATGTTTAAAAAAGTAACATTTAATTTTATAAATTGTGTTATTAATCGGAATTGTATTTTCGTTTTTTAAAGGTACACAGTCCAAGTTAGAGGATACTTATTTCCGGTAATAACTCTACTGACGATCATAAATAACACCCTGGTGTGCATCGTTTTATTGAAACCTCATATGCGCTCTCCCGTCAACGTCATCCTAGTACACATTGCCCTGTCGAACGCCATATCTGTAATACTTGTTTTTCCGGTGTCAATTTACTTTTACGCCACAGAGAGGGTGCATGAGTGGATTCCATACAACTGGTGCTACGCCATCGAAATGCTGGAGAATGACATTCCCGTTATCTTCACCAGGGCGTCCATCTGGTTGACCATTCTGCTGGGTATCCTACGCTACATCTGCGTGTGCCACCCCTTCAAGGCCCGGATCTGGTGCACCATGCGCAATGTCAAGTACGGCATCTGCGCCATCTATTTCTTTGCCACGCTTATCGAAATCCCGATTTTCTTCAAATTCCAATTCATAGAGACACGTCGGAGGTCACGAAACAACCCCAGCGTCATGGTCTCGGCCTGCGTCATCAGGTTGAGTCCCTGGATTGCGGCCAACGAAAGAATTTATTTTAACATCTATTTCGGGTTTAAATTGATCTTCTCCGTCCTGGTACTTTGCTTGACTCTAGGTGTGTTAAACACGCTACTCGTCTACACCATGAGGAAGGCGATGAAGAGGCGCATCGAGCTGCTAAGACAGGACATGAAGAGTGAGAGTCAGCAGATGAAAGAAACCAACTCCACGACAATGATGCTGGTTACAGTAATGGTTTTGTTCCTGCTGACTGTGGTTCCATCTGGTATTTTTGGAATACTAATGTTTACCGAATATATCTCAGATATTATTATTTTTACGCCGCTAGTTTGGAATGTAAGTTTTAAAAGCCAATTATTTATTAAAAATATTAAATGCATCCATTTTAAAATCATAAGAAATTTAAACAAATGTGTTAATGGGCTAGTTTTTAAAAGACTTTTGTGTAAGTGTATTTTTCAATTAGATATCACTGTCTATGGTTAAAAAGTGTTTTTGTTGCATTTCTGGTATCACTTTGTTTTGCTGAGTCAATTAATTTGTTAATTTAAAAGCAATTTTTTTAACTTCTAGAATTAATAATTTCTACATCATAAATAATTTCACAATTTTTTTTTATTACAAAGTATAATTTTGTCTCTAGAGTAGAAGACATTTTATGTTCAACATTTCATTAACAATGATATTAAAAATATAAGCATTAAGCTTGATTTTAATTTTTTTAAAGAAATTATTTGATGACAACTGTTAAAGCAAAGGCTTTAAAAACTTTATGTATTCCCTATTAATAGTAACTAATTTATTCAATTATTAATTTTTAATATTTAAATAATTCATTAGCATATATCCTTAATTTATTTTATTCGTTTTTTTCAGATGTTGATTCTTTTCAACCAACTTTTCTTCTTGCTAAGCTACACAATCAACTTTTACATCTACTGTTTTATGAGCAAGGAGTTCCGAGACACGTTAAAAAGTCTGTTCAAATGCGATTAAATGCCACAGGACAAGTCTTCTAACAAAAATGTACCCTCTCTACAAGGAAACAAAGAAATAACCGTAACTTGAAAAAAACAAAACACTGACTCATGTCTTCGCAACAGTTTGAGTATTTTATTTTGTACTATTAGTTGTTTCTTTTAAATTACAGGGGAAAATATTCAACAGAACGATTCAGAAATTTTAAATAAACATAAAAACTTATTTTAAGTTTTTAAATTCCAAAAAAAACAAAACAATTACTTTGATATTGTTTAGGAATTACTGGGACTAGGTGAAATGTTACTATTTTCAGCTGCACAATGCAAACAATATATTGAATTTAAAAAAAAATATTTTTCTTAAAGTTACGCAGTTCCAGTTAAGAGATACTGGTCTCTGATAATTATTCTACTGACCATTATAATTAACACCCTGGTGTGCATCATTTCACTCAAACCGCACATTTGCCCTTTCCGTCTATGTAATCCTTGTACTCATTGCGCTGTCTGGCACTATGAATTTTTTTTTCTTTTCCGGTGTTCATTTACTTTTACGCCACCGAGTGTGTGCGCGAGTGGATTCGATACAACTGTTGCTACGCCATCGAAGTGATGGAGCATTACATCTCCTTCGTCTTCCACACGGCGACCATCCGGTTGACCACGGCACTGGCCATACAGCAGTACACCGGCGTGTGACACCTCTTCAAGGCCCGGACATGGAGTATCATGGACAAGTTCATCCAAGGCATCAGTTCCAGGCTCACCGAAATCCCGAGGTTCTTCGAAAGAGACATCATCGAGACAAGTCATTGGTAACGACTGAACTCCATCGACATGGACTTGGCCTGATGCAGTAACTTGCACCCTTGGTTTGAGGCAAACGAAATAATCTATTAACATCTACTACTGGGTCCTCGTGAGGAGAAACTGATCTTCCATCTAGCGCCTCGCCAGGTGGTGGTTAGGTTAACATTGCGATCACGTAATTTCTTTTTTTCTTTTTTTAAAATTTGTTTGCTGACTTTTTTAGAGACAAAGATTTCAGAGATTGTAAAATAATATAGATGTATACTTCTTTGCAAATTATATTTCTAATTTACTTTTTAAAACATTGCATAGCATTTTTGTTTATAAGTCAAATATCTAATAAAACACGAACGTTTGAATTCCAGGTGTGTGTTAAAACAATTTGTTTTGCTGCATTATGCTTTTAATTTATTAAGAAAACATGATAAAACATATGTACATGACGCCGCGCTGATTTAAATGGATCGAGTTAATAACAATTTACCTGTTACCCAGATGAAATTAAAGAGCACTTATAACCCAGTAATAATTTACCCCATTCCCCCACTCCAACTTTAAAAAAAAAGTATCTAAAAATCAAAACGAAGACGATGGCGAAGTGGGTCATTCCTTGACGGAGATCTATTAATGTAACATTCGGGTGCTCGGTCAAAGCAATGCCATTAAGGTATTAGTATGTGATTTTCTCTTTTAGTGACCAGCTCATACTCTTAGGACACACCTCATTGTTTTACTGTCAACTCTCATCAACGTGCATCGAAATAAAAATATTCTGAACTTTTTTTGAAACCAACGCGTCCAAATGACCGATATTCGTCCTGAAATCGGTCAACAGGTGCTAAACAGTCTCCTCGGCGTCGCCACATATTCGACAGCCGATATCCTTTCTGAGAGACAGTCTATGGAAGTAGCTTCGTAAATATAAGGATATTCTGTTGTGATTTATCGCAACAGATCTTACTTAATTCTACGTTATTTTCTAACGCCTAGAGCACTTGCCTGAGAAGAAAACTAGTTTTAACATTGATATAATTATTTATTAATTATTCCCAAACTTTAAAAACAAAAAAAACAAAACAACAACAACAACAACAACAACAACAACAACAACAACAACAACAACAACAACAACAACAACAACAACAACAACAACAACAACAACAACATTACCGTTACTTCTATTTTTATGCTGAAAAAGATTGTTTTGTACAGACTTTTACTAAATATAAATAGTAACATCGCGTAACACAGTAGGACGATTTCAAGTTTTACAAATGAGAACCACGATGGAAAACAATCTGCAAGCAAACTTAGTCAGGAATATGATCCTTCCGCTTCTTTCTCAGAGGTCAGATGTCATGGGACACGGCCACACATAAATCTTGCCGGAGGGTGTCGCGGTTCATTCCACGCAGATTGCGGAGGTCCCGGAATTTTGTAGGAGGAGATGGGGGGGGCAATCACCTTAAGTACACACATAACACAGTAGTGATAACTAACATGAAACTTAATTTATAATAATAATAATAATAATTAATTAATAATTTATATAGCGCTGTACCCCTGTAGGGAACTGGGCTCACAGCGCTTTACTTAAAATAACAAATCACATATGCTTATTAATGCATTCAATGTGAAACAGTCATATCCTAACTACATCATATAGTGACATTATGGTACACATAGTAACACACATACATTTATGAATGTGTTATTTGTAAAGAAACAATTCTGTTTTAATAACCTACATCAGTTGGACAATTTTGTAAAAGGAGACGATGAATTAAAGTTGAATAAAAAATAAATGTTTTGAGCATATTCAAAAATAATTTATAAATTGTTCTGATGATTAAGATGACAATCTATTATATAACGCTTATCAAAATTCAATGTATTAAATTCTACCTTGAGTTCACTAGACAATCACAGTCGATGTCAATGAAGTCATCAATGAGGACTAGGTCACCTACCAGAAAATAAACTTGAATTCGTCAAGGACAAATAAGTAAAAACTAGAGCATGAAATTGGAGTCTATTAACTCATTGCATAAATCCTAATAGGAATCAACAGTTACATCGCAAGCTTTAAATTTCATGTCGTGTTAATACAGATGAATGCTTTATAATGTTCACTTAACTCAAATTTGTTTGACATTCGATTGCATCAGCTCTGGTTTTTACAATTATTTTAGCTTTGATGACCGTTGTTGTATGCTTGTCTGTTTTTTAGGATTGTTTCTCTAACAAAATATTAAAATACATAATTTTGCAGCAAGAATTTTTATCAATGAAAAAAATATCTCTAAAACATGTCTTACCGTTATAATTGCGCATAATAAAGAAATTCAGTGTATGTGCAGTTTTTTAGTCATTTGTGTAATTCATATTGATTTACGAGCTTTAATAAAAAAGATTAACTACAAAATTTAAAGCAGCAACCGTAAATCAAAGGCAATGCCAACAAACAACTGAAACTTATTTTTTTCAAAAGTTTTTAGTTTTATGATTCGTGATATTATTTTTTTTCTTAAATTGATAAGTGGTATTTTTTTTAAATACCAGAAGAACCGCCTGCAAAGACAAGTAGTCATGTGCTGTCGTTTCCTTTAGCTCTGACAGTTGGACATTCTTGTTTTGAAAGCAATTTTGAAGCCTGTAGCCAGAGTGACTGCGTTGATTCAAGGATTGTGGAGTGTGTACCTGTTAAGTCAGGTGGTCTCGTAAAGTTTGCTGTTAGCAAAGATCAAAGTCTTGATTGTTTTGATGGCACAATACAAATACAGTGCTTCACATCTGTTAGCGGTAAGAATGCGTAATTTTGTCTGCAACTATTTCTTCATCTAAACATTTAATTGCTGAAGTATTTCTTTGGTTAGGTTTACTAATGAAGAATCACCCAAGGACGTAATGCGAAAGTTTAAAGTAAACTCTTCACTAAAGGAAAGTTGTTTCTGTAAATGCCATTGATTCATTGCCTTAAGATCTAATAAAGTTATTAAATTTCTTCATGTTAAAGGAAACTAAAGAGAAGAACCAAAAGCAATAACAAATGTTAGAAGAGTAATTGAAAAGAGCAAATATTTTTTTTCCATTCTATGACTCCTGGGTTATCTTTCCATAAGTTTTAAATTTATCAATTACTTTATCAAACCAATGAATGAAAAAATTAAATTAGTATTTAGGCTTCAGCCAGAAGACAAAGTGCCGTTGACTAAAAAAAGCTTTGAAATTTCACTGAATGCGCATGTTATTAACAGTTTGAATGAGTGTATGGCTACGAGCTATTCTATATTAAAAAAAGGCCAACGATATCTGAATTAAGTGGTGGTAACTTAGTTGAGATTCCCTGTTAAAACTAGCTGACTTATTGCCTTGTGGAGTGTATTCTTATTTTTGTAAAGTAATAAATACCATTTTCATGAAAGAACAGTTCAAGATTAACTGTATGTTCATTGCTGTTTCAACCATGGTCTTTTGTCTAATGAAAATGGTTAAACAAACAAAATAATTTTGTGGGTTTAATTTGCTGCAATGGAGATTTTTTTTCTTGTTGTAATTCTTTTCTACGTATAGGAACAATATATCACATAAGGCCTTTGTTTTAGTGTTTAAAAATACACTACACTATTCCATGACATTGACTCTATTCGTTTTTCTTTAAAGACGCCAGTCTTAAGAACTGTCGCAGTTGCACTACGACTGCATACTATCTGAATTGAATCAAATTCATCTCCTGTAAAAGGTTTTATAAATCGGTCACTAAGAGCCTTGGTTAAAAAGAGAGTGTCTAACTTCATGCTTTGCTTGCGTTATTGCATGTATTAACAAGTACACAAAATCCGCAGAAAGCAAACAAAGCTGATTGTGTATGCTCTAAGAATGTGCTGCGCGCACGGACTTTATTGCTTGACCTAGGACATCTCGAAATTCTAAAGTTTAGTTGAACTGATAGGAGAACCTGCGTTGAAACGAGAACAGGTCAATAATTTTATAATGCGAGTGGAAACGTGAGAAATTTTATAATACAACGTTAGTTATAGATTGGGTCGGATAAACATTTATAGCAGAGCAATATATAAATTTAAATAATATTAAATTCACAATTTCCGAATAGTTATGCATCTTTTTTTAGGCGATTAATTAAGGAAACTGTTAATTTTTACGCGCATTATGTTATTACTTTTTAGGATCAAAGCGATGGCCTCCTTCAAACATGTTGCGGCGTATCTGTGGTGGGATAATCTTGAGCTAATTAAATTTGTAAATTTCATAACCGCTTTGCTGTTTTTACACAAAATAATGTTTGCGAACTCTTTAAACCAAGGAGTTTAATACAATATATATATATAAAGCTCAGATGTTTGTATCTGCGTCTGTATGTTTCACTTTTCAACATTCTGTTCGTTACACAGCCACGGAAAAACCAAATGACGGACGGGGACCAAATTTGGCAGGACGGTTCCTTTTACCCCGGAGATGGTTTTAAGCTATTTTTTGTAATTGTCCCTTTTGCCCGAATGGCGTAAATTAAATAATCAGAAAATGCAAAGACAAAGAATGAAAAATTTAACCTCATTTCTATATTGAACAACTTTACGCGGATGTTCAAATTCCGTTCAAAGCGAGTTATTTCTGGTGAAGTTTTTTTTCCCGAATGCTTTATTTTCAGTGGTGCGCATTAAAAAATATTATATTGCCTAATTACGGTGCGCACATTTTCGTGTACGCTTCTTTTAAAAAAATAAAATATAAGCATAAAACAATGACGTAATTTAATATTTCTATACAATCCATACAGACCACGGAAATCAATATACATAATTAACATAAGTGACTTATGCATGTTTGATAAATACGAATTATTAAACTTGCTGAAATGTACACAAAGAATTTCATAATAATTATAAATCCTCAAATCCTATTTTTTACATCGTTGCCTTTTCAAAAATTAAAATATAAGCATAAAACTATGAGGTCATTTAATATTTTTATACAAAATCATATTGTCTAATTACGGTGCGCACATTTTCGTGTACGCTTCTTAATTTTAGCTGTGCAGAACAAAGAATTGTCATTTTCTTTACTGTTACTTTCTATATATTATAGACACGTCAACATATTTAATTACAATTGCCACACGATGCATTAGGCTTAATTGTTTACATGTTTAAAATGTTGAAATTTAATTGCGAATTTGTTTTAATTATTTTCTGTTCCATTACTCGACATTTAATAAAAACATATTTATGTAATAATTGTGTCAGTTTTTTTGTCAAGGCTTCTTTTTTAGCGGTGCGCGTTCTAAAATCTTTTATCGCCTGACTACGGTGCGCACATTTTCGTGTACGCATCTTAAATTAACTGTGTCCTATTAATATAAAATTTATATTTTGTTTGCCTTTTACATAAGCTATAGTCTTTTACATAAGCTATACACTTATACAATTTAAACTTAGGCTACTGGACCTATTTACATCGTAGATTAAACTAAATAAAGTGATCCTGAAAACGCTTAATTTTGCGAATTGAATTTGTTATGTTCATTCCTTTGTAGTTGGATTAACATAGGTCATTTTTAAAATTAACCATTGTAAATATATCACATTCGTTTTTTTTTAACAGACATTTGATTTGTTTTTGTTTTTATTTTTTAAATGTGGAAGATAATTTCTTTATTTTTGAGAAACAAAATCTGTTGTTGGGCAATGAAGGTGACTCAAAAAAGAATTTCATTTCTTTATGATATTATACCAATTGCATAAAGCAGTAATTTTAATCGTAAATGTAGACACAAATATATAACAATTCAAATATTATTTCCATGTTAGAAAAACTATAAATAGATTATAAAAGTAGAGTTATTTTTGGTCCAGTTGTTATGAGCAGACTTTTTATTAAGCAAGAATATTTCGATAACCATTTATTATTATTGTCTAAATACGGTGCGCATATTTTCTTAAATTCATTTTAATACTACTGCTTTACTTGCTTTCAAGTATTTTAGAAAGTACATTCCATATATACATTTATAATTTAGTTTATTGGTGCTATATGTTAATAAACTTACACTTTAAAAAAGTTTACATAAGCTTTACATATATATATATATATATATATATATATATATATATATATATATATATATATATAATATTTACACTATACAGTATAATCTTTCGCTACCGAACGTATTAACAGAAGTTGACTAAATTTAATAAAGTGATCCTGAAAACGCTTAATTAATATGAATTGCGAATTGAACATGTAATGTTCATTTCTTTGTAGTCGGAATAACATAGACCATTTCTAAGCCTGCTTTTTAATCATTTTTCAGATGTGTTTACTAACAGACGGTAGAATCTTTATTTTTATTGTGGATATATATTTTTTTTTCATAAACAAAATCTGGTGTCTGTGTATTGAATATAATTGACAAAATATGATGCCTTATCAGAAATAGGGGAAAAAAAGAATTCCTTTTTCAAATTATACACATTGCATAAAAACCGTAAATATAAATCGTACAATTTAGAGACGTAAGATGTAACAAATATTATTTCCCTGTTAAAACAATTATGAATACGTCAAAAGGAAGAGTTATTGTGGACCAGTACATTTACGTTATAACAAGACTTTCTTTTATGCGGCCATCTTTCTATAATCTTTTGTTGTCTAAATATGGTGTGCACATTTCTAAATATCATTTTCAATTTTAATACGACTGTTTTTTAAAAAAAGTATTTTAGAAAGTACATTTATAATTTTGTTTATTGGCGCTATGAGTTATGTAGTCTTTGCCTTTTTAAGGGATAGCGCCATATGCTCTTTATCTCATAGACGCCGTTACAAATATTGTATTATTTACAATTGTGTTACTATGCAGTGTCGTAATTATACATGAAATTTTTGAGTGACGATGGTGGTAGAGCTCTTTCGGAAAACATATCAGTTCTGTTTATTTAGTACAAGTTGGAATGAAATAGTAAATTTAGTTATTATGTTCGTCAAGATTCATTAATCATAAATCATATCTTTTAAATAGTAAGGTAATGTTAAAAGGCACTGCATTAAGAGAAAACAACTCATATGATAACATGGTAAAAATTAAATAATTGTGTCTGTTGTTTTTTTCCTCTCTCTCTCTCCCTCTTTTTCTTAAATAGATTTAATTTTTTGTCCTTAAAATGGAATATCTCTGTTTCCCATAAGATTTTAACTAATAGATGAATCTGAAATATAACTTGGCAAATAAAAGTTGTCATAACCAGCAACTAATACTGGGAAAAAGGGTCAGCACACTCCCGCTACGAAGAGCGGGTATATTTCTAGTAGGTTAATATATGTAATATTTGAAATAATACTTATGGGGAGCAAGTATTCTCTGTTATAATACTACATTGTAAGTTCATAAAGAAATTAAACTTTAATTTACGATATGTAGATTTATTTTGATAAAGGTTTTCCGATTTTGAAAAGTAAATCTTATAAGGCAGCTATACATGGATTCCTACAGCTTAATCTCGAATAACAAATAGATACATTTATTTTACTTATATTTCCGATTTGGTGTCTCGTATCACCGTTTGGGATTAATATGTGTTCTGAATTATAGAGGGATATGTATTAAATAAGAGATTTTATGACTTTAATTCTCCTCTCATTTTCAAAAAGGACATTCATTTCTCGTCCACTAAAGAATTTTCTTTTTGTCATGTACTGAAAGGAATTTTTTTATTCTTAAACTTTTCAAATTTAAGACAAGTCAACATCAAAGTCAATAAGTCAACTCAGCACCAGAGTTACAAAAATCAATTCGGCATCAGGGTCACTAATTCCATCTAGCAATTGAATCACTTAGACAAAACACAATTTTTTTACAATTATTCTTTATAGATTGAAAGTCTATGCCCAAGAACTTAGATTTCAAGATCTCATCAAATAAGCGTCGCCGGTGTTTACTTGTGGGTAAACATAGATGAAATTTAAAAAATAAATTAAGACAATACAAGATAGTCTCCGACGTCAACGAAATCCAGAAGCCTTACCAACAGAACGGCCTCAACGTCAAAATATAATGGACAAGATATGTGACGAACAGTGCATGGATCTCTACAGGAAAAAGGCTTTAAAATTCGACTTTCCCGAAAGTATCTGGCCCTGCCTGGGTTACACGTGTGGCGTCAACTTAAGCGACGCAATGTGGAGCAAGATCCGCCATTTGTTCAAATGGATAGTGATCACGAACAACGGAAACTGTACACTTTCAGTTCCCTTGATAAAAGACCGCATCACGTAGTGAGTTTCTGTTTAAGTTGAAAAAAAAGGAAGAACGTTGTGCGATCTGGATGTATGAAATGAATATTATGTTAGTTTGTTATATTTTTAAAATTTAAAAAAAAATAGATATAAAATTGTAAGAATGTAAGCAATATAAACTGAGAACCATTTTAGGATTTAGGAAAGGAATACATGGTTCGGATGGTAGGAGTGAATTTTCCTTTAGTTTGTATGGTCTTTTGATTAAATCTAAATTGATAGTTAATGGCAATGATTTTTGGGCTAACTAGTGAATAAAATGATGTTGATTAACTACATGATTAAATAATTAAATTGTTCTCCCCCCTCCTTTTTTTAACAGTTAATAAAAATTATAAGCACTAAAGCAATTTTTCAAATGAACAGATGAAATCTAATCTAGAATAGAATAATTCGTTTGTATTTAGGGCAATTCTTATGTGATAAGAACCGATTTGCTTATAAATTGTTACCTAAAATCTTGTTGATCATTGCTAAAGTTGAGGTTATTACAATTTCAGAGTGTATAGAAAATACCCATTCATAGATTAGCACAAATGATACTATTGATTTATATGTTAATTTCGAGTTGACAAAAAGAAATGGCATAACAGCTTTAACACTATTTGATATTCCATTTAAATTTTGCTTGAAATATTATGTATTTGTTAGTTTATGTTTGTTTTATTAGTGATCCCTACACCAGTCTTTTAAATAATTTATTAAAATTTCAGTAGTATTTCTTGGTTATATTTTTTTAAGGCTTACAGTTCCACTCAACGGGTACATAGTCCCGACATTCATACTCTTGACCATTATTAATAACTTCCTGGTGTGCATTGTTTTACTCAAACCACACATGCGCAGTTCGACCAACGCCCTTTTCGTTGCCTTGGCAACATCAGACACCATGACTGGGCTTGTTATGCTTCCGTGGTACATTGCCTTCTACACCACCGATATGGTGCACGACTGGATACCGTACATTTGGTGCTACGGCCATTATATATCCAATTTGATCCCAGAGAGCTTAAACATGGTCTCCACCTTTCTGACCATGGCGCTGGCCATCCAGCGGTACATCTGCGTGTGTTACCCCTTCAAAGCCCGGACCTGGTGCACGACACGACACGCCGTGCCGTGTACGGCATAGGTGTAATTTACTGTATCGTCACAATCATCCAGATCCCGAAGATCTCCGGTGTGTACTTCGAGAAGATTTCGCATCGTTCGCGACTGAACCCTAGCGTCATGGTCTCGGCCTGCATCGAAACACAACGTCCGTGGAACAAAACCTACTTTGCGAGACATTACAGCGTTTCTATCTGGATTTTGTTTGGCCTCAAAAACCTTATTCCGTGCACGTCTCTAGCTGTGATAAACACGCTACTCATCATTGCAATGAGGAAGGCGACGAGGAGGCGCATGCAGTTGCTGAGTAAGAACATGACGAGTGAGAGTCAGCAGGTGAAAGAAAGCAACTCCACGACGATGATGATGGTAATGGTCTTGGTTTTGTTCCTACTAGTGAAGATCCCACGTGTTACTTTGCTCATGATGTACATCGTCAAATTTGATATGGTCAATTTTTTTTTCTATCGGGACAGGCTGAGGTAATATTGCTTATTTTAAAAAATCAGCCTTATTATTGCTATAGAGAAAACATAGTTATCTTTTTAAATCCTTTATATTAACTAGTAGTGTCTGGTTGCTTGCGCCCTTGCTTGTTGCCAAAACTTTGGATCGATTTTTTTTTAAATTAGAGACTTTATATTAACTCGTGGTTCCTGTTTGATTGATTTTTAGCTTGCTTGTCGCCAAAACTTTGGATCGATTGGTAACCCACTTTCTCGTAAGCTAGCAAGCTGAAATTTTGCAGGCAGTTTTGTACCGATGACAAAAACGATGTATCAAAATTTCAGATCGATCGCATGTACTGTAATTAAATTATTGAATTTTTAGATTTTTTTTTATTTATCTCTATGTATCATGTTATTTTTTGAGGTTTAAGTGTCGCGGTGCGTATTATATTGAACAACCTTTCTGTCGCGCAATAAGATGCGTATTTTACTGACAACACTTTTTATAAACATACTAGCAGACCCGTCGTGCGTTGCAACGATCTCAGTAAAAATGTTTTAATTTAAAGTGGGAATGGGCATTAGGAGTTCAGTGCCCTATAGTAATATAATATAGGTTGTTAAGTTTTCATATTCTATGTTTAGTCAAAATGCAATTATTTTCTCATTATTTAACGCCTAAACTAATTTTAATATAGCTAATATAGTGAAAAAAACGACATCAAGGGGACCCGGGCCTATTTGGTGCGAGATGTCAATTTCAAACACCTTTTTATTTTCATTCAGTTTCATCAGGGATATATTTATCAAGATCGTTAAAAAGTGAATGGCAAAAATATCTTAAACATATATGAAAAAAACATTTAGGGCCCCCGGCCCCGAAGATATTGACATTAGAAGTTCAGAAACCTTAAGTATTGTAATATGGGCTACCAAGTTTTTGTATACAAAGTTTGGTTAAGATCCAATCATTTACTCAGTAGCTAACGCATAAACTAATTTTTATAAATCTCGTATAAGCAAAAAATGACATTAAGGGCCCAAGGGCCCAATTATTGCAAGAAATAAAGTGCGAAACACATGTTCATTTGAATACATTTCAAAATAAAAACATTTTTTATATTTCTCATTATTGTTAAAAATTGCATGGACGATAAAATAGTAAACATTTAATTAAAAAATTTTTTTGGCCCCCTGCCCCGAGGGAATGAAAATTAAGAGTTCAGCGCCCTATAGTAAGAAAAATATAGACCCTTGAGTTTTTATGTACTAAGATGGGTCAAGATCCATTAATTTTCTCAGTATTTTACACTAATAATAATTTTTATACAGCTCATACAAGAAAAAATGACATTTAGGGGCCCCTGGGCCCATTCGGTGAAAGATTTCAATTTCAAAAACCTGTTCATTTTAATTCAGTCTCCTCATAGATATATTCCTCAAAATCGTGAAAGATTGAATGGGGAAAAATATCTTTAAAATATACGAAGAAAAGACATTTGGGGCCCCCGGCCCAAAGGAATGGACATTTGAAGTTCTGTGCCTTATAGTATTTTAATATGGGCTACCAAGTATTTGTATTCAAATTTTGGTTTAGATCCATTCATTTACTCAGTAGCTAACGCATAAACTAATTTTTATATAGCTTATATCAGCAAAAAACGTCATTAAGGGCCCCAGGGCCCATTCAGTATAAGATATAAAGTTCAAAACACATGTTCATTTCAATTTGTATAATAATGGATACATGTGTTATTTGTCAAGATTGCAAATAACTGAATGGTGAATAAAATCTTAAACGTTTAAGAAAAAGAACTTTTTGGGCCCCCAGCCCCAAAGCAATGATTATTAGGAGTTCAGTGCCCTATAGTATTTTAATATTGGCTATCAAATTTTTATATACAAAGTTTGGTTAAGATCCAACAATTTACACAGTAGCTAGAGCTTAAACTAATTTTTATATAGCTCATATAAGCAAAAAATGACATTATGGGCCCCCGGTGCCCCATGAGTGTTAAATTTAGAAATAAAAGTTGCCAGTTACCATCCCAGGTGGGTACTCAACAGTCTCCAAAATTTTCATGACGATCGGATGAATGGTTTAGTCAGCTATAAAAGACATGCACACACACACACAGACATACTTTGATTTTTATATATTTAGATTCCTGATCGGTGCGCATTATATTAAACATAATTTACGACACAACTGCAATTTTGTATTTTTGGATGGTCTTGCTCTGCGTATTATAATGAACATTCTTTTAGTTACGTCTCGTAAATAAAGGATTTATAGTCAAAAACTTGTTGGTTTACGTTTTTTTTTAAAAATCTGGTCAATTCTTTTTGTCTTATGTATCCGAGCGTAGAATTTTATTTTCTCAGTGCCTTACAATGTGCAAAATTACTTCAAAAATACAAACTAAATGATTTTTTTCATGGAATTAATATTATGACCTTCATTGGATTCAAGCATCTTCACGAACAATGCAATAAGCTGTTATTAGTTAATGTTAACAACTTATTTACCGACCACTTACACTTATTTGGTAACAGCCATTGGTTGATATTATAAGATGAAATGTTTATTTCCTATAGGTTGACTTTTGTGTGTTTGAAGACGCGGCTTTGCTTAACTTAGGCGGATTTTTTTTAGTGATTAACATTTTTTTTTCAAAATCATATCAGCGTTTGAATTATATGCAAATTTGAGAACAATTGTAGTTAAAATATGAGTAGAATTGAGTATAGTTTGGAGGGAATACGTCTAGTTAACTCCCGCTACTGCTAAAAAGTGATCATTTAATGTCGTGTTGAACTCCTCTGTGTAGACCAGCGGTTTTCAAACTTTATTTTTATTGTACCACTTGGTAAAAAAATCAAATTTTGGCGTACCACATGCAGCTAAAGTCCGATAAAAAAAGCAGCAGGTGGGCACGAAGTCCCCTTGCAATTAAAGAAAACATCATACAGACATACAGTACGTTATAGGTATGGGTACTAACTAGGACTATAAAGGTAAACTTAGACATAGAAAAGTTAATATTTTATTTTATGGAGCTCATTATGAGTATCAATAAAAAATGAAAATAGAAATGTTAATGTGAGCTGTGAGCTTGTTTAGACGCACACAGATTTGCAATGTCAGGTTTTATGTTTGTTAATTTTAATCGCAAATCTGGTTCAAGTTCAAGCTTTGTTCTGTATTTATTTTTATTGCAAGCATAGCTGAAAACCCAGTTTCACACAAATATGACGTGTTGAAAGGAATCAGAAACTTTAAAGCTCGATCAGAAAGTAAACCATAGTCATTCCTTCGCTTCAACCAGAAATCGCACAGCATGTCTTTTTTAAATTCGTTCTTCAATTCACGATCACATGAAATCTCAACAAACTGGTCTCTTTCGAAAACTGAATAATCAGCCGGCAACACCACATCCGAAAATGGATTTCGAATCCATTCCTTATTATCCAACTGTTCAGGAAAATATGATTGAAAATTCAGTATCAGTTGAGGGCAATGCTTCTTAATGTCTTCAATCAAATTAGCACGAAGTTGCAGCTTATTCTCCATCACAAAAGAGTCAAGAGAAGAAAATGAAGCTACACAAGATTTCTCAAGATCTGACAAAATGTACTGAAGCTTTTTTACTATTGCATTTATCTTATCCACAACAGTAAATGGAGTGATATTTCTTCCTTGCAAATTCGTATTCAGTTCATTTAGTTTCCCAAAAATATCCGCCAAATATGCCAAACGCATTAACCACAATTCATCCAAAAGTAAATGCGATGTTTCAAATTTGCCTTTTCAACAGAAACATTTGTACTTCTGAGCGTAGTTCAAAAAGCCGAGTTAAAACTTTCCCTCGAGATAGCCAGCGTACTTCCGTGTGCAAAAGAAGGTTATTGTGTTCACTTCCCATTTCATTGCAAATTATTGTAAACATGCGTGAGTTTAGAGCTCGAGCTTTTATGAAGTTAACTATTTTAACAGCCTGATCTAAAACTGTTTTTAAAGTGTCGGGCATGGCTTTGGATGCCAATGCTTCACGGTGGATGCTGCAGTGTGTGAAGTTGGCTCTCGGTGCAACTTGCTTAATTTGAGTAACCACTCCACCATGTTTGCCTGTCATAGCAGCTGCCCCATCAGAACAAACCCCAACACAGTTTTTCCAATTTATTTCATTGGCAACAACAAAATCATTAATTTTTTAAAATATTTCATTAGCAGTTGTCCGCTCAGCTAAAGATTCGCAGAACAAAAATTCTTCCTCAACTGCCTGATTCATGTTCATACCTAACATACGTCATCAATTGAGCAAAGTTTGTAATATCAGTACTCTCATCTAACTGAATTGCAAAGTATCTGCTTTTCTGTATCCTTTGAATGAGGATTTTCTTTACTTCACAAGCTAAATCTTGAATGCGTCTGGAAACAGTGTTATCCGACAAAGGAACATTATCAAGTTTTTTGGCAGCATTCTGTCCTAACAAACAAGTTACAATATCTTTAGCAGCAGGTAATATTAGGCTCTCCCCAATAGTGTGTGGTTTCCCTGTTTGAGCAATTCGCAAACTGACCAAATAAGACGCTTCCAATGCTTGTAAGTTAATATTGGTAAATGACTTTAAACTTGTCTTACTTAGTTGCATTTCAATTTTTTTTTCTTTTAAAAAATTCAAGTGGTTTATCTTTATAAAGGATATGTTTTGTATTGAAATGGCGCTGAAGCAGAGAGGGTTTGATTGAATGATTTGAAAGTTTTTCACTGCAAATGACACATTGAGGCTGGGGTTCATTTTTGTCACCACACCAAGTAAATCCAAAGTATAAATAGCTTTCGTCATACCGTCTAATAATCTTTCGCTGCTTACGAGTGCCATCATCTTCATTCTGGTTAAAATTCAAGCTTTGTTCTCGAGTGCTAGCCTTGGTGGATTCATTACTAACCTTAGCATTGGCCGGTTCTAACTTTCTTTTAAGCGGTTGATTTTTTAACCATTTATCCATTGATGGGTTTAAAGATTAAGAATTGGTATTTGGTATTTCAAACATATAGCCAGTGGCTAGGGCTAGGCCAATATTCAAAAATTTTGCCACGGAACCTAGAATGTATATTCACAAACTTATTAATTATACATTTCCGCATTAAAATTTAAATAAACTACGAACACCGCATAAAAGTGCCAAATCTAAAAGTCAAACTGCCAAGACTACCTCCACAGTCCACAGTATACTATTTACGTCTGTGCTACCTCTACCAGAAAACAGAATTCATTTCGCACAGTTGCCAGTTGGCGCGTTTACAACCATAGATTATTTAATTGTAGAATCAACACTATAATAGGAGATATTCGTATGCAATTGTGTTGGAAGATAGATAATTTTGAGTATAAATAATAAGTATTTATGGAAGAGAATTAAAAGTTTTACAAAAAAAAGCCAATTAGAATAATAGGTTACGTAGGGTCGTAGGCCTATGAATTGGCCATCGCCGCCATGTTAATGCACTACTTGGCACATCTGCATTTGATTTTTAGAAATCTGTTGCGTTTGGGAATTATTTTGCTTCAAACTATTGCCTAAATTTGTTCCAATTAAAATATTTTTGTAATTAATACTTACTAGTTAACTAATAAAAAGTTTTAAAAAATAAAATTGTAGCAATAGATACAATCAAAGAAATATGGTCACAATTTAAATTGTTTTCAAAATTTTTCGCGTACCACCTAGAGAGGCCTGGCGTACCACCAGTGGTACGCGTACCACAGTTTGAAAACCTCTGGTGTAGACCACAACGGACCTGCCTCAGGCTGTTTTAAGGGTGTAGTCTGGTATGGCAAATTTGTGATGTTTACGTTTGAACAGTGATGAAAGGGTGCGCGGAAGGGGGTTTCCGATAATCTCGCAGTGATCAGCGACCAGTCAATGATTTGCAACTGATTGCAACTGAGTAGCCAGAAGCAAAGAGAGTGAGAGAATATAAAAAAAGTGAGAAAAAACCCTACTTCTTTTATTATTTCACATTCAGTGATTACGAATTCAAAAAGAGGCGTCTTAAGCAGTGCTTCTCAAACATTTAGTATGGCGGACCGGCAGAAATTCTCCAAATCTTCAGGGACCAGTGCATTTCTTTTTACCTGTACTGACGTGGTAGCGAAATATAAATTATTTTATTTTATATGTTTCATATTAAGAGCTTAATGCCGAAAAATTGACATATTCTATACGGTTCCAAATGGAAGATTATATTTATATATTTTCTGTCATTTCTTGATAACTACAGCAGACAAGCGGTGGATGGCGCACGAACCGTTACCGGTCCGCTGACCACCAGTTTAAGTAGCACTTATCTAAGGTGCATAAGACTGATCATAAATGGACTTTAGGTATGATCCCAAATACCGCCATTGCATGCATATAAAGTCGCTTACGTGGTTTAAGGATGGAATGCGAGCATATATTGTGCATAGATAAAATATAATCATATAAACGTATATTCACAATAAGCCCGTCACGGCGGGACTACGAACGTGGTCGCTAATAGATAAAAACATCCTATATAATAAAAATTTTCTGTCCTTTCTGTCCGTTCAGTCCCGTCATATATAGCGATTGGTCCCCCAAACATATATGACTCCTACAGCCAATCATATTGAACACGTTTACGCCAGTTACGCGGACGTTCAAAGCGAGTAATTTTTGGTGCAGTATTTCTTCCAAGACTTTATTTTGAGTTATGCGATTTGGGATTTATAGTCAAAAGCTCTGTTTTTACGATTTATTTATTTTAACTATAATGAATAGTATTTTTGACGTGATGCACATGTAATGCCGGTCTAGACCGCTGTTGGAGGGTAGTTACAACATGCCACCGAACGGTGGCGGAACGTCCTCGGACGTGCTTTTTTGCTCGTAATAAATATTACTAGAACTCTAATTAAAAGTATAAATTGAAATTAAATATATTTTCACAAACTTATGATAAACAAATTAAAAATCAAAGTGTCACTCTTACAAAAACTGAAATTACCTGTTAGCTTTTTAAACGCGATGCTGTTTGATGATTTTGAGGCAATTGCGTATATGAAGTGACACAATCCTGACGGTGATCTACTCAGCAAGGCCTGCTGAGTAAAAGAAAGCGTGTCTTCAAACGGCATGTTTTTAAAAAAAATCTTTCTACCTAAAAATACCGAGTCGGTGAGCCGGTTAATTTCCTTATTTATCTGTTTCTGTCGGACGCAACTTGTTAGATTTTCAAGAAGTCTCGCTCACGAGGAACTATTGGAAAACAAAATTGTGTGGGTTGGGGCTGCAAGACATTATTTCACAGCCGTGTCCATCTTACCAGTTAATGAGTGTCAAGTTTACGAGACAATGAATGTGTATGTATATTATGCTGATTGATCGCTAAATTGTTTCACAATTATTTTATTTATTGAAGACACTCTTTCTATTATAAAGAATTATTTTGCGTCCTATGAGTATTTATGGTTTATGTTTAGTCTTGAATTTTTAATAGAGTTTTAAACGTTGAAAGAGTGTTGCTTTTCCGGGTTAGATAAGGCAACCTATGCGACACCCGTATTCCAGTCGGGAAAAACGAGAATGTTTGTGCTTGATCTAGCTTAAAGAATATAAAAATCATTTTTTATACACACGTCAATCTAAGGGTTGTATTAGATTCTGTAATTGTTCTATTTAAAAGTTAGAACTTATTGTCTTACGTACTATTACTACTTTAATCCTTGTTCTTCTGTCACCTAGCTTATCTTGGTTTAGTGATTCAACTAATGCTGTTACTCTTGTCAGTTTTAATTTTTTTTTCCAGTAATGAAGAATGACCCGCAAAGCCAGCAGATTTTAAGGTTGAGCCGAAAGGGAAAAGAGCAGGACGTCAGAAGCAACTAGCTACTAGTGTGACTAGCTAAATCTAGGGGATATTTGTGTGTGTCCCATAACCTCGGGGCTTGGTAGACTTGGCGGCGCCTTACTCGTCTCCAAGTCAGCGGAAGACTTTTTAGCAATAGTCATTTATCAACATTTTTATTGTTGCTTGACGTGGGCTAGATCCCACGCACCTCAGATTGTGAGGCGAGCACACTATTGAGTTCACTATCCAGCGGCCCCTGCCTAAAACGAATTATAAAACTTATTTAATACAAAAAAATAGATAATAAAATTAAAATTATGAAGTCTTTTTTAGGGGGAGGCGGTAGTAGGGATAGCCTATAAAATAAATAAATAAAAAAAAGGTAACAAAATCTTACCCAAAAAAAAATTAGACTAATTACTAAAATGGGAAACTAATTGGAGTATGTTTTCCACCCAGAAAAGTGTCAACTTTTAAGAGTGGCTCAAGTTAATTAATGCTAACTATTTGATTAATGAAAAACAACTAATTCAAACTAAAATAAAAATACTTAAGAGTTACAATAAATGTCCAATGTCAATGAAGTAATTAAAACATTTAAAAATGTAGGATTTAAAAAAAGTGGAAATTTTACAGATGTAATAAAAATATAAAACTAAAATGCTACCTAATTTTGGTGAGACCTGTATTAAAACATGCATCTTCTGTCTGGGACCCATCCACCAAATAAAAAATTGATAGCCTAAAAAAATTCAAGAAAGAGCTACCGGATTCATTACCGGTGAATATTCAAAACTGACAAGAATAACACCATAAGTAATATCATTAAGCCTTAAAACACTAGAGACTAGAAGAAAAAATAGCAAAGTAGTAATGATACATATGGGAATTCATTCTAACCTGTTTACGCAACATAAAGATAACCTAATACAACCCTCAGGTAGATATAGGGATAAAGTCGAGTTTCTTATACCGTGTGAAAAAACAAATATATACAACTTCTCGTTCTTCCCGTCCGGAATTCGGACGTGGAATAGGTTGCCTGAGGAAACCAAGAAAACCAACACTTTATCAACATTGTAAACCTTTATAAAAAAATGCAAGACTAGAAACAAATCATGGATCAGCTTAGGACGCAATGATCTTCTGTATAGAAAGAGCGTCTCCAACAAATAAGATAATATAAAATTATATAATGTATTGACGGTTCTGCAACTATTTTCTTACTAACAAAATAAAGATAACGATGTAACTTTCTTCCGCCATCGGGTGTTATTACATTACAATTACATTTTCAAAAACATAAATTTATCACTTTAAAAAAAATGTATAGTGATTAGAAAAAAATAATTAATTTTTCATTTTTTAAATCCTTTATATTAACACGTAGCGTCTGCTTGTCTGCACTCGCAAAAAACTTTGGATCGATTTTTAACCCCTTAACGGTATCATATCGAGCTGCAATTTTGCGGGCAGACTCATGGCGACGATTAAAATGATCTGTCAAAATTTCACATCGATCGAATGTACTGTAATTAAATTAATGAATTTTTAGAGCATCTCTATGTATCTCTAAGAAGCATGTAAATGTTATGCTAGTCTGTCGTGCGGTGCGCATTATATTGAATATATCTCATTTATAAAGGATTTATTATCAAAACCTTTTTTTGACGTTTTTTTAAATAAATTTGGGTATTTTCAGGTTTTCATGAACTGCAGTGACTTGTTGAACCTGCTAAGCCACCCTTTCAACATTTACATTTACTGCGGTATGAGCAAGCAGTTCAGGGAGACCTTCAAACGTCTGTTCAAATGTGATGAAATACCCAAACAAGCAGCGACTCACTAAAATTGACGTTCTTCCTCCCCCCACCCACTCCCCCCCCCAAAAAAAAAGAAATATAAATTAACGACCTAACTTGATATAGAACCAAATTATTGTCTCATACTACAAGATTAATTAAATTGTGTTATTTCGTTATTGTTTAAATTATAAGAACAAGAAAAAAACACGTCATTTGTTGGAAGAAAAACAACCATTAAAAACATTTTTTTTTAAATTTACAAATATAACATAGACCTACCCTTTTTAAAGTTTCGCAGATACTTTTTATGATTATCGGCAATTTCCTTCTCAAATAAAAAGAAACGAGTCAATAAATTTAGTGGTGAGAAGGTTACACACCTGTTTTCACTCGACAAATTCCACCATGTTATACATTCCACCATCTGTTCGGATGAATTACATTTCGTACCATTTGCGGTAAATTCCAGTGGGCTTCTCTCTAGACTTTATTCATTTGGACTTAAATGGAAATAGATTTGAACGGGTTAGCTGGGTGGTGGGGGGGGGGTGCTCACGAATATCGAGAATAAATATAATGTGTATTTAGAGAGCGATGTTATAGGTGGGACAGATTCATTCTTCTTGTACTTTCAAAAAAAATTTTTTAAAAATTAATTTAAAAAAAATTTAAAAAAAAAGTGCGTCGACCTTGACATTAATCAAAGAATTGGCGTTAAACTTTCAAACTAAATTTTTTAAAAAAATGAACATGAAATACATTTTTCGCTTACATGTACGTTAAAAAACAAAACGATACTTTCATTGTTTCGTGAAGTCTTGGCAGGCTCTTACATACCCTGTTTGAATGTTATCCAACTACTGAGGGGGAAACAAAAGATATCTGTGAAAATGTTCGTCTCTCTCGCTAAACGTCAAGTGTGTAATTCCTATCATTTTTTCAGCAAAGGGATAAACGCAGATGGAGGTCGTTTGTCGAGTCTATTTATAAACGTTTAAATGTTAATGTGATGTGATTATAATCTATCTGGGTAGCTCGCGGTTTAGACAAATTATTGGGATAGCTGATGCATTTTCCCTCATGTCACGAGGGATATACTGTGACGTAATAGGCGTTTGAGTTCCTGGTTGAATGGGTTGATGGGTAGATGGATTGCGAGAGCGAAGACGCATTGAGAAGAGATATCAAACATATTGTGTTTATGTGTAATGAACTTGTATTCTATATGGCTTTGAAGTTGTAGAGTTATAGACCTTATAAATCACTCCGTAAAAATTGTTATTTGGATACATTGTTTAAAGCAACAATATCATACAGAATGGGACTGCGATAAGACTTTTAAATAAAATAAAAAATACACAAACAAATTGTGCAATTAAAACAATAAATTTGAGCTTTATTTAAAACTAAAACGACAATAGACTTTTCGGTTAATGCCTTCATTAGCACAATAACATAAAATAGGTACTTACATATATTTAAATTCTTAAAACATATTATATCACAAAATAATTTAAAATATTCATGTAAAATAAAATGAAAGGAAAAACAAAAACAAACAAGGACACAGGATATAGAAAAAGGGAGGAAGTATCTCTAACTAAAACGAAATGTTTTAGAAACCAGAATGTCACAAGCGTCCTCTTATTTATATATAGATCGCTTGCTCCCAGATTCATAAATTCCTGTACACAAGAAATAAATGGGACACTGCTAACAGAAACCAGATTTAATGGCCGAACCCTTTTTAACTACACACTATATACTCAAAAATCTCCTCTCTTCCGCACACATTTTTCTGACGTCAACAAAAACAACTCTCTTTCGCACGCTTTCGCACCGACTAAATAATGACACTAATACAACCACCAAACACGTTTTAGTTTAAAATAAAGCTCAAATTTATTGTTTTAATGGCACAATTTGTATATGTATTTTGTATTTTAAAGCAACAACAACACACAAAATAATCAAAAAATATTTTATAGCATCGACTGCAAAACAATGAGTAATTTAATAAATACAACTGTCATGTTGAATTTTGAAAATTAAAATCTTAAATATTTGCTGGCTTTCTTTTCTTAATCGAGAATGCTGAAAACGAAAATGCTGAAATCGAGAATGCTGAAAGCGAGAATGCTGAAAACGAGAATGCTGAAATCGAGAATGCTGAAAACGAGAATGCTGAAATCGAGAATGCTGAAAACGAGAATGGTGAAAACGAGAATGCTGAAAACGAGAATGCTGAAAACGAGAATGCTGAAAACGAGAATGCTGAAATCGAGAATGCTGAAAACGAGAATGCTGAAATCGAGAATGCTGAAAACGAGAATGCTGAAATCGAGAATGCTGAAATCGAGAATGCTGAAAACGAGAATGCTGAAAACGAGAATGCTGAAATCCCCCCACTCACGTAAGAAGCAGTGTTACAGCCTGGTTTTGAAACAGAAGATCTCCAGTGTCTCTGCATCTGTTTGTCAGGCAGTAAAAGTATGCAATAGAGATGGGTTAGAAAGAATAAAGACGGGCCAGAAGAAACAATCATGGTGACCACCAGTGTGGGCCAAAAAATTCAGAGTCGAATTATAGTACACCGTCAGCCTGATGAGTAAACCGAGAATAAATAAGAGAGGTACGACCAGCGGACAGGATTAAAATATTCGCCAGGAAATGAGATCTCGCCTAACGAGCTGAACGAGTTGAGACGAAGCAAAAATTCGTCAGTTTTAAGAAGAAACCACTGTGTGCGGATTGCAACCGGGGAAGAAAAAACTTGTCCAATATGGGGTCAGGGTTATAAGGTATATTTTGATTTTAAAAAAAGTCATCGTACTTATTCTGTTATTATAGTTGTATATGTAATTTAGTAATAGTTGTAATTTATATAATATATATATATGTATCTGCTATATAATTAAATAACGTTGTCACTCCTAAGACAGTTGTGTTTTTCGACCATTTATTTATATATCTGTGTTCATATTTATAACTATTATGTCTATATACATACATATATAAGTAATAGTTAATAACACAAGTATTTTATAACACAGAGGGCCTATCACAAGGTATTTATATTATTATCTTTATGACTAATGTATCATAAGGATCATAAAGATGTGTTATTTTTTAAATTATTAATAATGCAAGTTAGGTGATTTGACAATTTTATGTATTTGAATAACTATTTTCACAGTTCTTTCTCAATCAAATAATAATCAAATAATTAATATTGTATTAATTGCATTTTAGATGCATATAATTGTATGTTAAACAAGCCAAACGATCTTAATTAACGATAGCATACAGCCAGAATCTAGCGGGTCTAAGGAAAAGACATGTTTAAAGTTGAGTCACGTCATTTCAGGCATTAGATAAGGACTTAAGGTGGATAATTCTTTGGAGGTTTGATTTATTCAGTGTTGTAACCAGTGATGTCAATATTGTTGAAAAAAGCTGCCTGGGTCACCTTTTAAACAGGTAACCGTTCGGAACCCAAAATTTTTCGCCGTCATAATCACTATACAATGCAACATAGCCACCATCCATGCACCTGATTTCATACAATAAAATACTATTGTGAACTTAAATGCGCTACAAACTTTTATTAAAGCTGTTAACGCATACGTCATGATCATAAACTAAAACTATAGTAAACTCAACATTCAAACATATCTTCACAAATGTTCAGAACAATGACTGAGCACTCAGTCAGGTTTTGTGGGCCCAACAGCTTAAATGATAATGTCCGCTAGGCGGCGGTAGTAACTATTTAATTTATTAACGTTAAATACAAACAAATTTGTACGTCTTATTAAAATCAGTTTTTCTGTTAGGCCTGCACGTGTTAACGAACACCAGAAACACAAGCAATGGAAAGGGTGACAGTTTACATCACCAACCATTTACAAACCAATCGCTCATTTAACCTTTTAAAATTATAAATAAATTTCTTTTATTATCACAGGAAGCTAACTTGGCTTTGAAATGCACCGACAACATTCAGTTACCTGTTGAGACGAGCCAATGTTGTTTATCAAATCCCCCATTCACTCCTTACGACAATCCTATTCTCACCATACTTTAAAAACATATGAACTATTATTTGGTTTTTAATAAAACCAGTCGGTCAATGATTTTCACTGAAAAAAAAACGTAAAAAAAATAGTGTTTGACTATAAATCCTTTATAAACGAGACATAACTAAAACAATTCTTATTATAAGCAGCGCATGACAATCCAAAAATCCAAAACTTTAGTTATTTCTCGTAAAACATGTTTATTATAATGTTCACCGATCGGGAATAAATCTTTAAAAAGTATTGTCAATATAATACGCACCTTATTGAGCCACAGAAAATATTGTTCAATATAATAAGCACCACGACACTCTAGCACAAAATGAACATGTTACATAGAAATAAATAAGGATAATCGATGCTTATTTCCTCTCCAAATGAGTGGAGGACTTTTATAGCAATAGTCAAAACATGTTTTATTGTAGCTTAACGTGGGTTAAATCCCATGCATCTCAGCTTGTGAGGCTAGCGCACTTATTGACGTTGCTATCTACCAACAACTTCATCAATAACATCTCTCGCTCTATCTACACCACCATTCGTCAACACTTAACAATAAGTGCAACAAAAACTCTAGTCTGTGCTCTTGTTCTATGTCGTATTGATTATTGCAATTCTCTTCTGTCAGGTGCGCAAAAAATGCATTGAAAACTACAGAAAGTTCACAATTTAGCGGCCAGACTATTTCTTCAGGCAAAATATCATAACCATGTTACTCCGCTACTTTACTCACTTCAGTGGCAACCTATACAAGCCCGAATTGATTACAAACTGGCCATTCTCTGTTACAACCTCTTTACTGACTCATGCTCTTCCTATCTTACTGAACTTTTGTCGGTCTACTCAAATGCTCGTCAGCTACGCTTTTCTGCAGACGCACGCATTCTCTCTGTTCCCAAGACACGCACTAAAACATTTGGCGAACGGTCGCTCTCTTTTTGTGCAGCCAAACAGGGGAATTCTCTACCATTAAACATCCGTAGCATTCCAACTACCAAGTCTTTCAATTAAGACACATATTTTCAAAAATGAATTTTCAAAGTTAATGAAACAGCATTTTTTTTAATGATTAACGTAGCTTGTGTCTAACTTACTGTAAATTATGTGGTTGTTATGATATGAATGTTTATTTAATACTTATATATATGCTCTTATCTGCATGTAAAGCTCTGTGAGCCCAGTTCCTTACTGGGATAAATCACTATATAAATTATCAATTTATTATTATTTATTGTCCAGATTGCTTATATTAATTTATAAAATTAAGATATTTCTACACAGCCATTGTAATTTATGTACCGGAAATGTAAATTACTTTTTCCACCTTAAACTTAGAGACGGGTGTAATATAAAATATGTGATTGGAGTAGCTTTGGTCAATCGCTCATAAAAAGCTGTCAAGCAAATTTGGAGAAATTTCAATGTTCAATCTATTCAAAGATATTGACAATTATCTCCATCATAATAAAGTTAGAAATTTTAGGGCTTTGACATCTTGATTTATAATTATAAATATTATTTTAAACATTAGCTACCGGCCCATTCATCTGATCGAGATGAAACTTCTGGAAGTTTTTGACTACTCACGTGTGAAGGGATTCTAGCATTTGAAACGTCACCACTCATAGGGGCCGGAAGTTCAAAATGTCATTTCTTTAATTTGAGCTATATAATTTTAAAAAAAAATTAGTGGCCCATATTATAATATTATTGGGCATTTAACTTTGAATGTAAATTCCTTTTTGGGCGGGTCCCAATTTAAAAAAAAATAAATAAAATGTTTAAGATTTTATTCCTTATTTGATTTTAAAGGATCTTGACAAATATAGACTAAAATATCCATCATGATACAGATAGAAACGAACAGGTGTTTTGAACTTTATATGCGTAACTGTTATCGTTTAGAAAAGCCTATAGTGTGGCCCTTTTTTTCTTATATAAGCTATTTGAATAGTATTTTATTAATCATATTCCTAATAATCTTTAGAAGGTGGTTTCTTACACGCCAGCGTCGGTTTTGGCAATACAACCTTTAAGAATACAAATTTAAGTAGCATTGTGTCTTTTTCGAGCAATATAAAAGATATTAGATACATTGGCTATCAGAATAAGGAATGGAATTTGATCGACTTGATAGATTAAAACTTGATGTTCTATAATAAAATATTATATGGCATATTAACACTTAATGTCTATTCCTACGGGACTGGATGCCATACTATTTTGTAAGCTGTCAAGACTTTATTCCCAATTTAATTCTACACAATCTTGACAAATATTGCCACATATCTCAATACTGATCCACATTAAAATCTGCAGGGTTTTGAAATTTACATCTTTCAACGATTTGACCCTGTGACTCTAATGTCGGTTTTGTTTTCAATATACGTTTTATAAAAGTTACAATTTTTTAAAATCCGTTTGCCATAAAACTTTCGAAAGTTGATGAGTACACACCTGCAAAGGTTTTGACATTGGCGTAGCGAGGGGGGCAGGGGGGCGAATCCCCCGGGTTGCACTTGTAGTTTTTATATAGTTTCTAACAATAACAAATTTATAAGGAAGTTGAGCTTTTAATCGAAATAAAAGAAAAACCAAATAAAAAAATTAGAAAAGAAATAATGGAACTATCATAAAGCATGTGAACGTTTAAACTGCAAAAACTCCTTAAATTCTTCTGATACTAATGCTACTGTTATGAAAAACCAGAGCCTGATTGTACCCTATCGATTTGAAACATGAGCGAATCGCATTCTCCGAGCGGCATATTGTTTAAGTAGGGGGGGGTGGGCAGCAAATTCTTCTTTGTTAATTAGCTTCTAAAATATAATAAAACGTTACGATAAAGTTTAACAAAATAAAAGAAAAGCAAAGATAACATTTTTTAAGGAAGAAATTATATTAAAATACGTGAACGTTTCTAATGCCAAAATTTCAAACTCCTATTCTTTTATTAATCCAAAGACTTCTGATGCTAATGCCACTGTTCTGAAAAACATAGGCGCTGAAGTAGTGTACGAACATGACAATTATGTGCTGGTACATTTAATCGATGTTAACGTAGGTAAACTAATGGAACAATACTTTTGGCGTACTTATATTGTTTATTCTTTCAAAGCATACTTATTTTAATGTTTTTATTTTGTGGGATAAATTAAAATGAATAAAATTGCTTATCTAATGGAAATAAAACTTGGCACACATAATTACAAAAGTAGCCACAAGTGCTTAACATTACCAAAGTCTTTTGCAATTCGAAAGAATCATCAATTGTATAAAAAGAATAAACTATTAATAAAAAACAAAACAAAAAAAAATGGCAAGATGTTCTAGCGACATTTTTTAAAATCATTTAAAATAAATGATGATCTTAAAATAATGGACTGCAGAGGCCCAACGTGTGTTTATACATCTTCACGGCTAGAAAGTATGCAGGATTTGAAGAAAGGCGAAATCAATTAAATCGCAATGTAAAATCTCGCTCAAAAAGTTCATTTAACCTTATTTGTTTTTATGATACTCCAACCGAAACGAACTCTCTAACTTTTTTAGTACACTAGAACTATGTTACACATTCTTTTCCCTGTCCATTCATCGTTTGGGATATCTAATTGTTTCTACAAGCGAGGCATAAAACAGACTTCAGAATACACAATAGTGAATATACCATGAAGATATTTTGAGGTTATTTTTAGGGCTATAGAAGAGCTGATAGATGCAGACAAAAGCTCAATACACTAACAGACGCAAGAACTTTGATAGACACAATGAACTATTTTTACTTTTTTAATTTTTGACAAAGATGTCCGAAATTATTTACAAATGTATAGTGTTAAAATGCTTAGTAGAGGCTTCTCATAGAGAAGCTAATGGAATAGTTAAATGATACTTTGACGTTTAATAAAATTTTATGTGGAGACCTCATTCTCTTAAACGAATCTTCAAATAAAAAAATTTCTCTTAATTGGATTTTTCTAATCAAAGAAATAGAGAGCAAATATTTGGTGATCGAAGCGAATATGATCCATGCTGTAAAGAAAAACAGTTGTATTCTCCATAACATGAGATTACTGAAGAAATTCATGTGAGTTTTATCGAATTTAGAAAACAGATTTTCATACAGCAGCTAATATACTGGACTTTGAAAATTTGCCTTCAAATTAGATTATACAAAATATCTTACGTGCCAATGTCAAACAAGGAGTATTTTAACCCACCGGGAAAAAAGAAGAATTAATGAATTCAAGACAAGTTAATTTATTCAAGTTTTTAAAAGATATTGTGGCTATTTGTTACCATGCCTAAAATAGTATCATTAATTCGAACATTGTCTTAAATAATGCAAGGTGTTAAAATAGCTTCTCTAAAAATAAGTTAATTAAAAAATTAATCAAGATCAATAACAAATACACCAAGATTATCTAAGCTACAGCTATTTTGGCTATTGAGCATGGTATGGCTGAAAACATTGATATCTGAAAGATTGAGAGCAGTCCATAAATGAATTAACGCACCTGAGGGGGGGGGACACACATTTATGATTATGTGTGACGAGGGGAGGGGGAGGTGTGGTTAAGAAATGTGATGTCACATCAAAACACGAAACTTTGAATAAAATATTTACTTAAATATTTGATTGCTTACAATTTAATGACATTATACATGGCTTTCCATGTGTTAGAGTGCAGCATACACTAAATACATGCTTAAATAACAAAACAGTGATTTGAAAAATGCTCATTTTCAATTAGAAAATACTGCTTTCATAGGGTGGGGGAGCAAAGCTTTGTGACATCATATTGGAGAGGGGTCTGAATTTTTGTGACGAAGTGTGACGATGGGAGGAGGAGAATAAAAAAAATCAACCAAAATCGAGTGGCGTTCATTTTTTGACGGCCTCTTGTGCAATGAGGAAAAACATAAACTTCAATTGTATTCAAGAAATTAAGCATTTCTTTTTATTTCCAACATAAAAATGTATTGTGTCCTTATTATTAAGTTCTAAAAAAGACCATCTTTCCTTTATAGCATTAAGATACTTTTTTTGTGCGGCTGCAAAATTAGGTTCTGCCACGGGCGGCACATACCCACTCTACGCCGCTGGGTTTTGACCATTGAATAATTTTTGGCTTGTTGGTAAATGTATATATTTTGACCAAACTTGGTACATAAAAAACTTGATGACCCATATTTAGTTACTATAGGGCACTGAACACCTAATTTTAATACCTTTGGAACCAAGGTACCGCAATTCTTTTTTTTAAAAAGTTTAATACGTTATTCCCAATTAGATTTTTCAAGATCTTGACAAATATAATTCCCCGTATCCATCATGATCCAGAGTGCAATTTACTGTTGTTTCGAACTTTGCACCGTTTGGGTTCGATGCGTGGGCCCATAAACCTATGATTTTTTTTATATACGCTTTTTAATTACTATTTTGTATAACTTATCGCATTGATACTTTGGAAAGTAATGAGTGCAATAACAATTTTTTTTAAAATTTGGGGACGTGGGCCCATAATGTCGTGTTCTTTTCTTAAACAAGTTATTTAAATTGTATTGATATTATCCGATCTCCACGAAACTTTGTAAAGTTTGTACCTTTACTTTCATTAAGTTTTCTGGGATATGTTTTTAAAATTACCACACATTAGTTTCTTTTAATTTCCCTTTTTCTGATATCGTTGCAATGCGTGATGGGTCAACTATTATTTAAATGCAGCAACAAATTTAAAACCGAGGAAAATATTTCTACAACATGTCTTATAGTTATAGATGCGCAATTAGGCTTTTTTGTAATTTAAAAAAAACTTAACTTATAGGAATATTCTTTTTTTTTATTTACGTATCGCGTATTTCTTCACAGGCGTTTTAAAAAAGATTAACTACAATTTTTTTAAGCATAAACCGTATATTAAAGATTCGCTCAACCACCATCTTGGACTAGTAAAAACATGTGTATTTTATGATTCCGGAAATTAATTTCGAAACTAATAAACATTTATTTTTTTTTAAAAAATATTACAAGCACCGCCTCCATATACGCGCAAGACAAGTAGCTCTGTGCCAGCGTTTCCTTTAGTTCTGACAGTTGGACATTCTTGATTTAATAACGTTGTTAAAACATGTGACCAGTGTAGCTGCATTAATTCAGGATTGTAGATTGTGTAATTTGTTTACTCAGGTGGACTAATAAAGTTTGTTGTTGCGCTGAGCAAGTCTTTGATAGGATAGCTGGCACAATACATATATAGCGCTTTATATCAGTTAACGGTGGGAATTTATTCATTTTTCTTTGCAACTCTTTTTTTCCCTAAAGATTCATTTTATGACTTTTATAAAGTAGTTCTGAAGTTAGGCTATCACTTGTAGAATCACCCTCGAAACAGAGAGAAAGTTAAAAGCAAACTCTTCTAAGATGACACGTTGCTTCTGTTAATCCGTATGATTCATTGCATTGAACACTTGCTATTACCATCTAATAAAGTGACTAAACTTCTTCATGTTAAGGAAAGGCCCAGAATAGCAACATAAGTAGTAACACATCTTTGCGGAATACTTTGAAACAGCAGGGTTTCCCACATTCTATGATTCATGCGTTGTTTTTCCATAAGTTTTGACTTTATTCATTAATGTGTCAAACCAAAGAATCTAAAAATTAAATTTGTATTCAGGCTTCAGTTAGAGGACTAAACAGAGTGAAATAGAACAGATTTGAAATTTCGTCGATTGTGCATATTTCGAAATGTGTTTATGGATAATTTTACCAGCTACTATAGAAAGGTCCGACGATATCTGAGGTATTTGTTGGTTATATAGTTGAGATTTCATATACAATTAGATTAATAATTGACTTTTTTGAAAATACACTTAATTTTATAGAATAATTATCCCAATTTGAACCACCATTAGTTTTCTTTAAATAAATTTAAATTAAGTTTGCATTAGCCAACAATAGTTACTGGCAGAATAACCTATTCGACGCACATATATGCGACAATTAATTGTTTATAGGTCAGGGAATACTTTCAAAACAATCGTATTTGCGTATATATTAATATACATGGTTGAAAGTGTATAAAAGTATTTGACAGAAAGCAGGTATTATTATTCGACATATTTCTTTGGGATAAAAAGATATTCAGTTTCTAAAATCAAACTGAAATAATAAAAATAACAATTTGTTTTTGGTTATATATACAAGGTGGTACATATAAAGTAGGCCTGCGGAAATTAACGATTGATTTCTCGATTTATCGTTAACAAATTTATACGATTAAGTTGTTTTTTAACGATTAATTGACCCAACACTTTCACATTTTTGGAAGTCAAAAAGTAATAGCAGCCGATAAATAATAACAATTTCCTGACGATTACACGAACATTTTGGTTTTAAACCAGGGGAGGGAAAATTATTTAGGGCGAGGGCCGCATTAGTTAGAAATGAAATATCAAGGGGACGCGTCTAATCAAAATTTAGCCTCGATTCAAGTACAAACATCCATCTTTAACATAATTTTTTTGATTTGCCCACCCCTGTTTTAAACTATTGACTGACGGGAATATTCAAAATATTGATAAAGTTTGCCTACCATGGTTCTAATACTTCGCCTACTTATCAAACCAAATGAAAACCGTATTAAGCTAATTGATGCAATGGTGTCTGACTCAGAGACAGAAAATGACGACAGCTCTTCTGATGATTTACTGCGTTACAAAATGGAGATGAAAGTTCTTGAATCCATTAACCTTCTAAAATGGTGGAAACTTAATGAACACCGATATCCGTTTTGGGTCCGTTTCTTTTCGCAATGTATACAAGGCCACTACTTCTACTGCTCGAAAAGCATTCAGTTAAAAGCCAATAATTTGCAGATGATACTCAGCTATACACTCACACTGATCCCTCTGATATTGACTCCACTGTCGAACTGATGCAGGAGTGCATTGGTGAAGTAAAGTCTTGGATGACTTTCAGCAAGCTCAATCTGAATGACGATAAGACAGAAGCACTCCTGTTTTGCAACAATAAATCACGCTGTACTTTGTCTCTTCCTAATTCTATTCAGGTGGCTGGTTCTGATATACTGTTCAAAACATCGACTAGGAATCTTGGCTAAATTATTTCTGACAACATGTCTACCAACAACTTCATTAATCACATATATTGTCTTCTTGCGTAGGTGGTTAAAAGATGACATATAAAGGAGACATTCCAGTATTATTTAGATTTTCAACAGTAACGTTTAATAAGTGTTACTTATGACATTATTACATCATAAATTTTTGTTTTTGGCTTTAATCGAAATTAACATATAGTGAAATCGTTACTTTTTCAAAACTTAACGATTAAAATTAAATTAATCGTTAACAGGATTAATATAAAGATGAACATTGTTTCCTCTTTCTAATAAATTAGAATTTAATATATCATCAGTTTTATAAATCTCCAAACAATTTAAACCGTTTAAGTAGTGCTAACCTTATTTTCGTGCCATGACAAGTTTGCCACAAACAAATATGACTCTTTGATGTTAATGTGTAATGATTGGCGATAGCTAATGAAACTATTACCTCCCCTCAAAATGTGAGTGATGAAATCGTATTTTGTAGTGACGAGTGCCATAATGGATTTAAATGTGAATCTATGGTTTGGCATGAGCGAAATTATTAATTCATATTGACAATGAATGGGATTTAAAAATTTTTTGTAATAATTTAGGTACGGCGAGAAAATGACAAATATTTTAAATAGTATATAGAAATACAATACAAATTATACCAAAAACAAACGAGTGAACTCAAATTTTTATCAAAAGTAAAAATATTTGTTTTAAAAGCATACATTTGTATTTAGAGTAGACTATCATGATTGTATAGCTAAATTAAAGTAGTGCTATCAATATACATAGTTTGATATGTATGATCGTCCAGTCTATCCATTCGTAGCGATACTAATTTTAGAAAGCAGCGCACCAAATTACTGCACCAAAAATAACTCTTTTCGAACGTCCGCATAAATGTGTTCAATATGGAAATAAATGAAAAAAATAAAAATAAATGAAAGTTCTGTATTACATTATTTTTTATTCTGATGTTTATTTTTTTTTAATTATTAGATTTCAGCTGAAATATATTTATTTTGATAACTTCCGTGATTTTTGTAGGGAAGTGTTCAGTGTTCATATTGAAAGCAGCAACAATTACCTGTCCTTACACATTGTTGTTAGTGTATAATGAGATAGAATTTCACCAATACCTTTTTACACTACATATATTTTTGCCCCCCCCCCATAAATAATAACTTTAAATCTTTAATTACCAAACACTCACTTTAAAAGACTAACATAAACCTGCTGCATTTCCGTTCTTCTTCTTTTAAAGTCGTAATGGCTAAGCAGACTTTGGTAGCATATGACATGGCTTTATAGAAGTCAATCATATAACAGAATGATGATAATTTTTGTATTAAAACTGTACCTCCCTTACACACACAACGAGGTCAGTGTTTCTGGAATAAAATAATTAAGAAAGTAACAAATAAAGGATGCAATCGAATCCCTGCAGTTGATTTGTAGTGCAAACATGGAGCTGTCTTTTTGTTTGTTTGATGTGAAACGTACCACCTTTTATTTAATTTATTAAAATACCAAGATTAAAATTGATTTTTCCACTAAATATCCTTAAAATGTTAAAAACTTTACCAAAAGGAGGCTTATACAGGCGTCCTCTCCATTATTGTTATTTTGTTTTATTGACATTCTATTGAATCAGCTTTCAAAGTAAGTACATTTTTCTTTCGATGTATTTAACAGAGCTTGTTTGTTTTACATTGCTTTCCTTAATATCCGCAAATCATTTCCAAATAAGCTAAAGGATACATTTTAATTTTTACTTATAAAAAATGTAACTATTCTAGTGGATAATTAGGAATACACTTTTTGTAGAGCTACTAATGTTAATAATCTGCTCGGCATTTTTTCTAATGAGAAATTGTTAACTATTACGAATGATTTAATCTCAACGAATGTTAATTAATCATTTATTAAATTAATTACAATGCTGCATGTAAATATAGAATTTTAATGTAGCCGTGTGGAGGCTTAGAATACACATTATTATGCACATAATTTCAAGTAAAACAATAAGGGGGAGGATTATAGCTGCTAAAGTTTATTTGTGCTGATAATTCAGAAACTGAACATTAAGAACGTTAGAACAGAAAGACACCAAAAAACGCACCAATCCCACCCCGTTTTCTTCATTTTAACCTAGAGCATCTCGAAGCGGTGCGCATGGTGCGGCGCTGTGTGGCTGTGCACACTCCAACATTAAAAAAATTTCTTAAAAATATTACTTTTTAAAAATCTTTTATTTTTTATTTTTACAGCTTTTTATTACTGATTGAGACAAAGAACACCGAGAGGCAATTGTAACCTTATTTTCATAAATGACTTTACACTCGAAAACAAACACATACAATAAATAATGTATTGATGAAGCAAAAATTACACAAAATGCACATGATAACTGTCGAAAATCAGATTCGTTCCGACGAGCGTTAAATTCTTAACTTAAATAGTGCTTCACAATCGCACTTCAACCCCATTTTATTTCAACTAAAATTACCTTTAACAGAGAACAGAAGCATTCCTACCATGAACGAGAATTGTAATGCACTGTGCATGATAGGATGTCTGGACCTGTCTTTAGACAACGAGACGCATGGCGTTATGTGGACCTGCCTGACGTTTCTGTGCAACGTCACCGTTGAGGACCAACAGAGGACACCGTTTCTCAGGAACATTTCCACAATCGTGTGGGCGATCATGAAAGCCAGCAGCTACAGCAACTGTACATATCAGGATGCCTATTTACTAGAAAAGGTCATTGGGTGAGTTTTGATTTTTTGTTTTGTTTAAGACTCATTTTGAAATCATTAATGACTTAAAGTCGTGTCTAATAAGATACTATTGTTATAAAATAGCCTGCATTAATGAGTTTGGGGAGGTTGAATGTAATGATTGAGGTTCTTTTTGTTTAATCTAAAGAGATTTTTAAGGTTAGGTGTTTCGGGGATACCTGTGTAAAAGAATTAAATAAAAACAAATGTGGTATGGGTAAACTAAAAAATATTTTTTTCATAAAATTGACTCTTTATCAAATTTCAAAAATGTCACTATGCATAAATGCTTGTATTTAAAAATGTATGTATAATTTATAGAACAATTAAATCAGAACAAGATAGCAAAATTTTACTAAAAGACCTAGATGAATTAATAAAATGGGAAACTAACTGGAGTATGTCTTTCCAGCCAGAAAAGAGTCAACTATTAAAAGCAACAAAGAAAAAGAAACAAGAATTTCAAAATGTTGCATTCACATAGAACGAATTGAAACTAAAGATTCAAAATACTTAAAAGTAATAATAAATGAGAAGCTATCATGTAAGTCCCATGCAAATAAAGTATTTAACAAATAAAAAAACACTAGGCTTTATAAAAAGAAACTTTTACAGATGTAAAAATAAATCTATCTATATCTAATACATAATAGCCCTCCCTGTGCGTGTCTCCCCAAAGGGACATCACTCTGCTTCTTTTTTAAAAATTCAAAATATAGACTTAAAAATCTATTTTGGTTTTAGCGCCCCAATCAACCTTTACATCTACTTTGGTATGACCAAGAAGTTCCGAGACACATTCAAACGTCTGTTCATAAGCGATTAAATGTCACAGGACACAAATGTACCCTCTCTACAAGAAACAACAACAAATATAAAACAACAACAACAACCGTAACTTGAAAAACAATCACACCCACTTATGTCGTCGCTACAGTTGAAGTATTTTACATTTACTATTACTTTTTCTTATAAATTAAAGGGAAAAAATTAAATTCAAATAAAAAAAAATAACACTTACTTATAAAGCTTTTCTATTGTTTAGGAATTATTTTAACTACGTGAACTATGTTGGAAATGTTTATTTTGTTTAAAGTTTTGCAGTTACAGTTAAACATCACATGCGCTATCCCATCTACGTCATTCTTGTACTTATTGCATTGTCTAAAACTATTATACATTTTTTTTTAATTTGTCGGTGTTCAATTACTTTTACTTCACCGAGACGTTGTGCAACTGAATTCTATACAACTGGTGCTACGCAATCGAAGTGCTGGAAAATTTCATATCTTTATCTTCTACAGGGCGTCAATTTGGTTGACCAAGGCGCTGGCCCTCCAGCGGCACATCTGCTTGTGCCACACCTTCAAGGCCCGGACATATTGTACTGAATGTTGTTGTTCGTCCGTCGATTCGACGAAGACCACTCTAGTCATCCGAGGGTTGCTGGGACTGGCTTTGTTTGTGCGTGCGCAGATGGCCCATGAGGCCGATTCTTGCACGGAAGGTTCGGGAACAGAAGGGACAAGGGACGAGTGGGACATCTCCAGGAGGGTTGACAGCACGGGCCTTTCGGGCTTGCCTCTTCTTTTCTGCGGAGGTGATCCGGTTTGCCTCGCATGACTTGGCACCTTCATGGATGGAAGAACGCCAGGTGGAACGGTCCATTGCAGCAAGTTCCCACGTGTCTGGGTTGATGGCAAACGCTTTCAGTGAGGCTTTGAAGCGTTTCTTTTGCCCACCGTGGGACCGCTGGCCATGCTGGAGCTCGCCATAGAAGAGTCTCTTTGGCAGTCTCTCGTCTGGCATTCGGACCACGTGCCCTGCCCAATGAAGCTGGGACTGCATCAGGAGTGTGAATATGCTGGGAAGCCTTGCCATGGTCAGTACCACTGTGTCTGGTATTTTATCCTGCCACTTTATGCCGAGGATCTTCCTGAGGCTTGTTGAATGAAAGTACTGAATACAACTTCATCGAAGGCATCAGCCCAAAGCGCATCGAAATCCGGAGGTTCTTCGAAAGTTACATCACCAAGACACGTCATTGGTCACGACTCAATTCCATCTTCATGATCTTAGCCTGCGTCAAAAACTTGAGGCCCTTGGTTTGCGGCAAAAACGAAATAGTTTATTCCAACATCTACTACTTGATACTCGTGAGCGACTCCACATGTGGCGATTAGGGAAACCCCGCCAGATATGGATGGGAAATAAAAGAACCGGGTTGACCAAATTCAGAACTTGCTGCCTAGTAGGAAGTGAAGGTATCCACGTAAGCTAGGGATCCGACCCAATACCAAAGCAGCTGTCCTGAGTGCTGCAAGAGGCATCCCTACAGACGGTTGTGCGTAGGGCTGACGACACTATCACGTAAAAATACAAATGTTACGAAAACAAAAGCACATACATAAAAACGGACTGATAATTCTTAAATCAGCCCATGCCTGATCTAAAACATGATATACGGAAAGCGACTTGGAATGTACTTTGTTTATTCAGAGCAGGTGCCTTGGCCAGCCTTAGGGATGAACTATCGAAATGTAGAATAGTTTTTGACGCACTGCAAGTTATTAGATGGAAAGACTTAAATATTATAAATACTACAGCGTATACAATGTTCTACAGTGGCAACAACACAAACACCTTAAGAACGGGGTTTTCAGTCAAAAGAGAGACAGTAAAGGCAGTCAATTGGTTTAAACCAGTGAGTGAAAGATTATACTCCATAAGGATTAGAGAAAAAAAATGTCCAACATCACGTTAATCTGCGCACATACTCCAACGGAAATTGCACATGAAAACATAAACGAAACTTTCTATGACACACAGGCGAGAGTGAAGAGGCACCACGCCACGATACCAAAATAGTCTTTGGCGATTGCAATGCGAAAAATGGCAAAGAAATAGTCTATAGACCAACAATTGGAATGGAAAGTCTGCATGATGAAAGCACTGATATTGTAACACATCTTATAGACTTTGACACAGAATAAGAAGTGACAATCAGTAGCACAAAATTCCAACATAAACACATACATAAAGTGACATGTATATCTCCATAATGATCTACTCGTATTCAAATAGACTACGTACTTATTGACTGGAGGCATTGCTCTGACATATTAGATGTGCAAAGTTGTAGAGGGGCATACATTTTGTGACATCCACAATATACAAAAGAAAAGATAAAAAAGTGCAAAAGTCAGAAATTATGGTAGGGACCCGAAAATTACTGAGGATTATCAACAGAAGATAGAAACTCAACTATAATTATACAAAAAAGATTCAACCAGAAACGTTGATATAAACCAGAAGTGCGAAAAGATGAAGAAAATAGTTTTAAAGTGTAATAGAGGAAACAATTGGTTTTAAACCTATAGTGACAAGAAAAAGATGGTATTACGTAGAATACAGTATAAAAAACTTGAAGAACAAAGGAGCAAAGCTCGGATAACAATGCTGCAAAGGGAGACAACAAGAACACGCAAATTTAAAATGAAGCAAGAATGGTGGCAAGCAAAATTTGTTGACTAGAAAAACGAGTTTGAATAAATAGAAGTAAAAAAATAAAGATTTTTAAAAACCACGTTTTTATAAGCGGACTAAAAGGAAGAAAATAATTTAAAACTTTTAAGTCCAAGTACTTTTATTTAATATGCAAAAAAACGTGGGGCGGTGGCTTATGAGGTTTTATATAAGCAGTTTACTCATTCGCTCACTTATAGATCTCTCTTGTGCCTTCTAAAGTATGAATCTTTAATTTTTTTTACCAAACACCTATCTTTGTGTTGTATTTCCAAATAAGAATGGGATTTTGAAGCACCCGCCCCACGTTTTAAATTATTGTCTTCTTTTCAGTCTGCTTATAAAAACGAGGTTTTTAAAAATCTTTTTTTTTGTTACTTTTATTTATTTTATTATTTTTAGTCTAAGTGTATGCTATGGTAAGTTTTGAAGTATTGATTATGTTCAAATATAATACGCATTGCCCGACAAACATTTACAGACTGGAAATGACTGATCTCCCCTTGATATTAAACATGGTTGATGTGGTTGGGGTTGGTGTGAACTCGGCACGTGATTGTAATGTAAAAAAGAGCAGACGGATATACATATGCTTATATATAAATAAACTAAAGAGTTCAATAATGTAATAACGGTACATTCGATCGATTTGATATTTTGGTACAATGCATTGTCATCCAAGTTCTATCTGTGGTAAAATTGTGAGATCTCTGGCTCCATCAGAAGTGGTTAAATTTTACGTTGGAAAATTTGAAATTTTGTGGACAAACAGGAACGAAAGCAAGTTAATAAAAACATGGTTAAAAAATATTAGAAATAGAAGAGTTGGCAAAAGAAAGTGGTGTCACTAGGGGGGAATGTACATAAAAACAAAGCAGGAAAAAATGACTTTCAAGCAAGATCATACATGTGTGGAAGTAAGAATGGCTAATTGATCTTAGAGAGCAGTAGAATATTAGAGAGATAGCCATTAAACTTTGAAGGAGTACTAAATTTACCAGGAGGAGGAACCAAAGAGAATTACAATCCGCCACAAGGAGGACAGGACCCACAGGTAGACCAACCAACATTAAATGAAAAACAGAGAACTTGTTTAACCTATGGACGAGGAAAATACTCCGGAAAATATATGGCCCAGTGATAGAAAATGATATCTGGAGAATTCGTAGACATCAAGAACTTTACCATTTGTACAAAGACCAACCCATAGTCACAATGATTAAAAAGAAAGATTACGCTTGGCTGGACATTACTAAAGGATGCCAGATTTTAGAGCAGCCAAAAGTTATATACAAACAAAAGTCTCGGGGCAGACGACTCACTGGTCGCCAAGACTGAGGTGGATCGATGAGGTGAAAATGGACATAAACCAGCTGTGGGTTTGGGCATGGAGGCTGAAAGCCATGGGGTGATCCAAATGGAAGGATGAAGTTGAGCAGACCAGATCCTATCGCCATAGATGATGAAAATGAGACTATTTGGTTCAGGATCATCTTCATCGACCTGATACTTTACTTGACTTTGGTAGTGTTAAACACGCTACTCATCGTCACCATGAGGAAGGCAATGAAGGTGCGCATCGAGCTGCTAAGACAGAACGAGAGAGAGAGAGAGAGAGAGAGAGAGATAGAGAGAGTAAGCAGTTGAAAGGAACTAACTTAATGACGATGATGTTGGTCAAGGTCGTGATATGTTCCTTCTGGTCGAGTTTCCACTGGCGGTTCTCATGACTCTCCTATTTAACACAAACACGTTAATGTTTATTGTTTTTTCGGTATAAACATTGAAGTGAATGTCATTAGCTTGTTTATCGTTTGTTTGTTTGTTTGTTTGTTTGCTTGGTCCTTTGATTTGAAGAAAGTTTCAACTTGAGTGAATTTTTATGTCATTAATTTTAATTTAATAATTTTGCAAAGTTTGCCAAAAAAAGTCGTAATATTGTGTATTTGTTGTCTTAAAATTAGTTTACTTAATTTTCCAATACTATTTTTAGAGACCATGTAAATTAAATTCAAGTTTTAAAAAATATTATAATACCCAACAATTGTTTGAAATGTTAAAGGAGCTGACAGTATTTTTAGGCTTTGAATGTAGTTTTGATTTTTTCTTAAAAACGTGTGTAATTTCATTTCATGTTATAACTCATACACAACAATACAATTTGAAAACACATTTAAAAACATTTTGAATTTTTTTTTATCATTTTGTATAGGAACGCTAATGTCTTGATTTTATGAATGCTTTTAAGCATGTACCACATGAATCTCCGTTTTAAAAACATAATCGTCACAGTAGTACTTTTCACTGGAGATACCATATTTTGTGAAATCTATTTGAACATTTATTGTTTTTTTTAATTTTTATTTACTGCTAGGAACCATTAGTACGGCACGGGGTATAAACTTGCTTAATTTTAAAGAGTAAATGGTTGAGGAATGAAATTGTGTCAATCTGACATTAAAGAAGGTGGTCCGAGAAGGTGTAAGGAAGAGTAAACAGTTATCGACATTTGCATCACTGTTAGAGTTATTCTTTATATTTTGAAAAGCAAAGATATAGCATTAGAAGCATGATTGCAACATTTTTCAACGTATCTCAAAATTCTATTGTTTGATATGTAACAATTGCTCTTTTTAAATGATTGAACGAAAATTAAAACTGGTTAAAATTCTTCAGTAAGTTCTTTAAGTTTAAAAGTTGAGAGATATGTTTTTCCCTATACTCTGCACTTACAACCCCTTGGTGGCTATTGGCTTAATAGGATTGTTTTATAAAAATAAAAAATAAAATATTCTAACGTGCAGCCTAAAGATTTTTCGAGGTGCACATACTGTAAGAAACAGTTTGGCAGTCTCACACTTTAACCGAAGAATTTACAAATTCATTTTACTTCTGTGTTAGTTTAAAGGGTGACCAATCTTTCGTCAACTGACTAAACTGAAGGAGCGATGTTCGAGCGGCATGCGCACTCAATGGGCGTACAGAGGGTTTCGGGATCACGGGTTCGACTCTCCATAAAAGCAGCTGCGAATGAGTACCTGACAGTAACCAAATAAAACAAAAAGTGACAAAAAGAAAAGAAGACAAAACGACAAGGTGACAAAACGATAAATCGACAAGTGACAAAACGACAAGTGACAAAATGACAAGTGACAAAACGATAAATCGACAAGTGACAAAACGACAAGTGACAAAACGACAAGTGACAAAATGACAAGTGACAAAATGACAAGTGACAAAACGACTTGGAAGTATTTGTAGTTCTAGTCATTTATCAACATTTTTATTGTGTCTAAGCGTGGCGCACCTCAGCTTATGAAGTGAGCGCACTATTGACTTCGATATCCAGCTGCCACCTGACACTAGTTAGCCCTTGTAACCGTGACCTGTGAACGCTGCGTCACTTGCAATACGTTCTTAAACAGACGTAACACGAAAAAATATTCTGTATAGAAAGAAAGATGTTATAGATGAGTAAAGATCTCAGTAAATTTTCGCATTTTGTATAAAACATTGGGCAATATAATATATTTTTGTCCACGCAGTTCCCCTCACCAAAATAGCAAGGATGATGTAAGGTGAGAAAGAACAAAGTCTCCATCGGGGGAGACTTAGTTTTAAAATAAAGTCTCCGGGTCTAAGATAACCCCCGCCCTTTAATATATGAAATCATAAATAAATGTTTTATTAAAGTTTGTGACTCACAATATATTTAATTTTCGTATTTGTGCTGCAGGCATTTGTGTATAATTATTGGAAATTTTGCAATCATAAGCTTAGTGAGAGGGGTAACATGTTTGGGGAAAAAGAGATGCATGCCCCGATGGGCACACTTTTAGGGGTGACTAATTTCACAGAGTTATTTTAAAAAATACAGACACATGAACTGAAAAACAAAGATGATAAAATAATACGAGAACATGACACCAATGTCTTGGTACTTGTAATTTACTCATTTCGTTCGAGAGTAGTTGTGACAAAAATTATGGGACTAACAATTCTGGTAATCAATCCCGCGCTCCGTGACTCGTAACACGAACACTGGTCTGGAATTAACAATTGGTAAACAACATCCTTCCCTGAATTTAGATCGGGGTCTGTGGCGAAACTTCTCGAATATATACCTCGTGTTACGGGGGCAGAAGTGGACTAACACGGTTGGCTGAAGCAAAAGGAGAGTGATACTGGCCAATTAGAGTCAATTAACATGAAGGGTATATAAACTAATGGAGGAAAATAATCAGTCTCTTTTTGCAAAGCCCAAACTAGAGTCTTGGTCACCCACGGCGATCCCACGTTGTCACGGGAGATCACCTCACCGCTTCGCAAGTCAAACGGTCTGAAATGCCTGTTCTACCTGGGTTTTGGTTAACCTCGTATTTGGCCACCATTTACCAGTAGCCCATCCCTGTCAGAGTTGCGGTTCACTGCGTGACCACAAGACCCCGTACAGCAAAGCCGTACTGTTACATTGCCGTATTTGAACAACGCCCCTGCGACAGCTTGGGACAGGACCGCGTGCACCATACAAGGAGTCCACGTGTGATTATGCTGTCTATCAGCTAGGTAAGTTGGTTAAGCGGACGATATTCCCCCCCCCCAACCTGTATTATACTTAGAAGGAGCGGGTCCTTCCAAGTGATATCAGTCAACCATCCGGGAGAGTCCAGCGCTCCCCAAACTCAGGAAGAGCACGTGTTTCTGCACCCAGTTCGCAGCTTCCCTGCACGCTGAAGCGGGGCGGTATTTTCTCCCATGGTGATTCACACCGAAGTGTTCACTCAGCAGCTATCCAGCGAATATATCACCCTTATACGTCACAGCAAGAACATCACCTGACCATACCCTATGAGGCCGATAGACAGATCTACCCATCCCTTACTGAGGCACATGCTACAAGATTTAAAAATTTAATTATTTATACGAACAGAAACATATGATTTATTAGGCAGGCATAGTGATGATCACATAGGCTGATACAGATAAATATTTGATTAGTTACGATTGGGAATTCGGTTTACATTCTACGTCTTGCATACAGTAAAATTAAAAATGCATCTAATTGTTGCGGATACTTGTAATTTATGTGTAAACCTATTACGTGCTATGTCTGTGCCAGGATCGCCCCAAAAACGTACCATAAGCCTGGACACAAAAAACAATAGTTTCTGTGAAAATAATTAAAAGGAAATTTTCGAATTCCATGTGTGCTAAGAACAATTCAAAAATATTATTACCTTATTATTAGTTCATCGACAAAACGGCCTGACAAAATGGCCCTGACTAATGGGCTCCGACATAAAGGCCCCGATCAAAACGGTCCTGGACTAATAGATGGACTAATATTAAAAAATAGAATCATATATTACATTTGTAATTTTACTCATACATTCAGTAACAGGTTTAGTTCACAAGAAACAAAAATAATGACATCACAAGAAAGTATTTAATAGCCTTTACTCGATATGGTACCAAATCACGTTTGTTTGTTGAGAAGAAATAAGTAAAATGTAAAAAAATCTTTTTTTTAAAAAGGACACGCTTTTATTTACAAACATTTACAGACTGAAACGCGCTGATCTCCCCTGGCCTTGATGTAAACACGGGAATTCGGTAAACCAGGGCTGGAGTGAAACCAGTGAGGCGTGGAGGTCAACTCTAGCTGACGACTATACATTCTAAATAGTGATAAATAGAGATAAACTAAAAATTTATTAATTTAATTACGGTACATTCGATCGATCTGAAATTTTGATACACTGCATTGTCATCCAAGATCTATATGTGGTAAAATTTTGAGATCTCTAGGACTATCAGAAGTGGTTTAATTTTACGTTAAAAGATTTGAAGGAAGGATACAACATACAAACATTGTGACTTTAATAAAAGCGTGTAATAATAAAATATTTAAAAAATCTTTTTTTAAAAGGACACGCTTTTATTTACATATAGAAAGTGCACTAAAAAGAAGAAAATAAAAATTTTCAATCCGTGAACCTATCGACTGCACATAAAAGCATGGGGCGCCCATCACAACTCATTTCTTATTGCAACTACTCTTTTGCATATAGATAAATTTTTCTAATTAATATGATAGTAGCATGTATATGATCAAAGTTGTGAAACTTTAAATGTTTATTAATATTCATATAAATTTGTATTTATGTTTCGCAGCTTTGTACATGATTGCGAGTTGTGATGAGGGCCCCACGCTTTTATGTGCAGTCGATAGGTTCACGGATTGAAAATTTTTATTTTCTTCTTTTTAGTGCACTTTCTATATGTAAATAAAAGCGTGTCCTTTTAAAAAAAGATTTTTTAAATATTTTATTTTCTACTTTTTAGTAACACAATTTTTTAATCAATTTTTTGACATAATCAACTCAATTTAATTAGTCAAACTTTGTTGTCTATAACTTAAATGTGATAGTGGTAAAAAGATAGATTATTAATTACAAATTTATGTATTTAAAAAATAACAGTTTCCCCAACTGAAAATTGAACCCAGTACCTCCAGGTCGAAAATCCATTAAGCTAACAATTGGGCCAACTAGGCTACACAAATACCAGTTGTTCCTCTTGTATTATCGTGTCAATTTAGATTTAGTTTCGCATACTGAGCTGTTTAACACCTGTAATGTCGTCATCCATGGCTGGTTGTGAACTCCGGTGACATTCACGTGAAAGTCAAGAATAGCACGGATACAGATTATATATAAAGATAAACGTAAAAATGCATTTATTTAATTACGGTACATTCGATCGATCTGAAATTTTGATACAATGTATTGTCATACAGGATCTATCTGTGGTAAAATTTTGAGATCCTTAGGATCATCAGAAATGGTTTAATTTTACGTTACAAGATTTGACGGATACAACATACAAACAGTGTGAGTTAAATAAAAGCTTGTAATAATATGATAACATCACAGGAAATAATTTTACAATTTAACCAATATTTTTAAGGGTGACAAAATTGACAAAAGCTGAACATCCAAAAAAATGTTAATGTTTTGTTAAAAAAATGTAAAAAATTGAATAGGTGCTGTTTCAGCGGGGTTGTTATGCCGGGGCCGTTTTGTCCGGGGCCGTTTTGTCCTGGGCCGTTTTGTCCGGGGCCGTTTTGTCCGGGGCCGTTTTGACAGGTCACGTCGGTGTGTACTACATCGAGGATCCGTGAAGACATGACTCAAATCGTTTCTTGCCTGCAACAAAATAGACCCACCGTGGTTCGCAATCTACTTTAAGGAGCATTTCAGCATCTATTACTGGTTTACGTTTAGCGTGTCCTGCCTGATTCCGTGTTTGTGTTTAACACGCTTTTCATCTTAGCATTAAGGAAAGGCGATGAGGAGGCCCATGCAGCTGCTGACGAGTAAGAGTCAACAGACGAAATAAGCCTATTCAACAACGACGATGATGGTAATTGTGGTTTTGTTCCTGCTGGTGAAGATCCCAGTGGGTTTTATCACCATCGTGTTGAGAGTCAGTTTTGAAAATGTCAGATATGTTTCTAGTGTGGACATGTTCGATTTAAGAATGTTTTTCAATTGGCATTGTCATTGTCTTAAAGATAACAGATAAAATGTGACTGAGATAGCAGTCAGGATTTTAGATAAATAAATATTATGTGTTATTAAAACAGGGCAGGTATTGGCCTGAAAAGACGTCACGGAACAACGAACGTTTCGGCAAAGAGTCTTCCCCAACGAAAAAATAAACAAAAACAAAGAAAACTTTTTAAAACGAAATGAAAACTTAGCTGTGGTGTTATCCAAAGCCAAAGAGAGTATCAGGAGGACGAGAGTAGCCCCGAGGTTATATAGCAATGGGGAGATTAAATGTGGTGAATAACATCATTACATTTTATGAGCTCAATTGCTTCACTTCTCTTTTTTTTTCTTTTTTTTTCAACTTTTTTATAAACTTATTTTCTAATTTACCCAAGGTTATGCTTTGAATTGAATTCCATTCAATTTTTTAACGCAATTTCCCTTGGAAAAATTGCGTTTATAGATTTGAAATGTCTGTAACGATTTACAATGCAACTCCTCCTGAACCATACCACATAGAGGGTCCGGGTCTTTGAAAATATGCTAAGGAGGTCTCAGGGATGGTCCAAAAAAATACCGAAAGGGTTTACTGGATTTCCTGGAAAATCCAAAAAAAACAGAAAAAATAAAGCCAGGAATAAACAAAGAAGAAGCTTACTAGCAGAAAATGTCATAAATACCAGTTAAATCATTTTTCAATGTATATACCTTCAGCGTCCATCTTAATATTTATGTAATCGCCATCTTAAAAACAATTGGACGCGGTGGTCGAGTGGCAGCGCTCTTGACTGGCATACCGATGGTCACGGGTTCGAATCCATGTCAAGGCAAGGATTTGTTCCCGGGGTCTAGGGCATCCCTGAGTCACCCAGCTCCGAATGGGTACCTAACACTAGTTAGGCGGCTGGGTAATGCGTGGAACCCACAAAGCCGTGGCCTGTGAACGCTGCAATCACTTGCCAAAAGATCATCTGTCATGGTCTGTGGACGCAATTATCTTCTGCATAGAAGAGCGTCTGTATAGATAAGATAAGATAAGATAATTAACTTTCAATTCAATGGCCAATCATCCACAGCCTTCTTCCTGCTGATGGTAGTTTTAATGCATCTGATATACAATGTCAAAGGTATAATAAAAAGAAAGGTAAAGAAAAGATTAAATGAAATATAACATGAAATAATTTAATGAAACACTCTCATGCCTTAATAATATCGTTTTTACTTACAAAATGGATTTAAACCATTATCCCTTATGTTTACGTTTCTGTTGGAATACTTTGATTAAAAAAAAACCCACACATTTTGCGGTAAGTGAGGAACGTCAACACCACACAAACTCATGTTTAAGGAAAATATAATCCCGAGGGAAATTAATTTAATGCGTAGATTTCTAGATCTCTTAGTGGAGAAGCACCACTATCTTTCAGCTCAGTAACTATGGAATTTTACCTTACTTGTGAAAATAAAATTGTAAAAATTAATCATATCTCAAATAGCCACGTACAAGATGTTTCAAAAAAATATTATAAAAAATCATAAATAAATGACTTAGTATTTGTTTTAATGTAAGTTACGATGTTGTCAATTTTCTTTGAAAAGAGGAATATAGGGTGAACATTTTGTTAAAAAATGCCGTTCTTAAGTCTTTTTATTGCAAGTGAACAGACTCTTGAACGTCTCCCGGAAATGCTTGCTCATACTGCAGTAGATGAAAAAGTTGAATGGGTAGCTGAGCTGGATGAAGAGGTTGGAGAAGAGAAACAAAATCTGGAAAAAAACGGATCAAAAAGAGATTATATGATTTTTTATAAAATAAAAATATGTTCATGTGTTATTTCAAATTAAAGAGAAGAATATTAATAATTATATTAAAATCAACATTTTTAAAATCGAAAAGTGATAATTAAACTTTGTTAACTCACCTTTCTTTAATCATTTGAAATTATAAAATGTTTATTTATTATTTTAAAATTTCCAATAATACCTTCAAAGTACAATCAAAACTCTCATAACGAGCATCTGTCTAAACAAGTTTTTCGCATAACGAGCTTAATTTTTTTTAAAAAGTTGCTCCCGAATAACGAGTTTCGCAGAAAGGGAAAGTCCCTCTTTCCTTTAAATTCATTTGTGATTCGGCACTTCCGACCTGATGTATTATTCTGTGTTAAGCACTCAGTCTGTCAGCGTCTTTTTTTCGTGTGTGATCAACCGTTTTTACAAATTTTGTATTTAGACAGTATTCGTAATTTTTTTTATGTGCAAAGTGTAATAACCTGTGGTAAAATGTCTAAGAAAAAAAACACAAGAAGGCCATCATAAGATATGGAAAACCCCGTTTAAATGAAGCGAAAAACCATTCAAAAACGATAACGTGGTTTGCTAATCTAGCGCGCAACTACAATCGGCCAACATCAACGATCTGCACTATTTTCAAGAACAATTAAGGTGATTGATGCTTCAAATGGAGTGTCAATAATGTCTACGAAACGGTTTCATCACATTTTCGTCAAATTTTGAAACGTCGGCAAAAACAAATGTCTTTGGACGGTTTTCTAGTTAAATGGGAATAATTATTTGTCATAAATTCATATTTTTGTTTACGTTTTTTGTTTCAATTCCAAATTGTATTCTAGCTGTGTCACTCTTTAACAATTCACAAGTAGTTATCTTTGTATAAATCTTAATATTTTTTATTTGAAAATTGAGTTGTTGTTTTTTTTCAGCAGGGAGCGGGTTATCGTGTTTTACATTGATTTGTATGGGAAAGATTGTTTCGTATAACGAGTGTTTCGTATAACGAGTATTTCACTTAACGAGTAAGACTATGGAACTAATCAAACTCGTTATGAGAGGTTTGACTGTATAAGTATTTTAAGTATTGTTTTCCAAAGTCGTCATCAAAGCTTGGACAAATAAAGTGTGAGTTTTGTTATGGAGAGTTGTGTTGGCTATGAAGAGTAGATTTGGTTTAAAAGGGTGGAGTTTTTTGAGAAAATTGGAATTGGTTAACAAGAGTGGATTTGGTTAATAAGACTGAAGTTTGTTAGAAAAGGTGTTTTTTTTATTTTAAAAGAACTGGTTGAAAAACTGTTATGACTTAGGAGTGAGATGATTTCAATAGTATAAGGGGGCTTCGTAAATAGAAGTTTTGCCTTCCATACGCAAGTAAGATAAAAGGATTGATTACATCAAATTTCAAAATACTACCTAGAGGGAAAATCGAGTCAATAGGGAGTAAGTGAGGGTTTTGCTCTTTTTAAATCCCTTATATTAACTTCACCGGCGTCTCTCTCTCTCTCTCTCTCTCTCTCTCTGTCTGTCTTGGGCTCGGCGGGCGGAAAAACAGAAGTAAAAAATGACCCACTTCCCATGATCCGATCGAACTGAAATTTGGCACACACGGATCCGTCTAACCTAACAATGCATCGTATCAAAATTTCAGATCGATCGAACGTACCATAATTAAATTAATGCATTTTTAGTTTATCCTTATATGAGGTATGTAATTTAAATTCACGATTTGTTATTGTTTTTTTGCCACGTGAAATTTTGAGCTGACGCATTGAGGCGACCCAACGAAGCGACGGGCGCTTTTGTTTACATTTTACGTGTCACTCTGAGCTCGGTCAAGCGAATCGGTGACCAGACTTTTCCCCTCTCCCCCCCATCCACCCCTCCCCCCATCCACCCCTCCCCCCCACTAGGGTTATGATGCAAAGTTGAGTTAAGACAGATTCAGTCTGTAAATGTTTGAAAATAATCAATACTGTTAGTTATGTCTCATATATAAGGGCTTTATAGTCAAAAACTTTGTTTTTACGGGTTTGTTTTTTAAATCCCTTATATTAACTTCGCGGCCGTCTCATCATCTCGTCATCTCATCATCTGATCATCTCATCATCTCATGGGCTGGGCGGGCGGAAAAAGAAAAGTCGAAAATGACCCTCTTCCAGTGATTCGATCGAGCTGAAATTTGGGACACTGACCCATCTGACCTAACAATGCATTGTATCAAAATTTCAGATCGATCGAACGTACCGTAATTAAATTAATGCATTTTTAGTTTATCCTTAAATGAGGTATGTATTTCAAATTCACGATTTGTTATTGTTTTTTTGCCACGTGAAAGTTTGAGCTGACGCATTGAGGCGACCCAACGAAGCGACGGGGTGCTTTTGTTTATATTTTACGTGTCACGCTGAGCTCGGTCAAGCGAATCGGTGACCAGACTTTTCCCCTCTCCCCCTCCCACACACCCCTCCCCCCCTAGGGTTATGAAGCAAACTTGAGTTAAGACAGATTCAGTCTGTAAATGTTTGAAAATAATCAATACTGTTAGTTATGTCTCATATATAAGGGATTTATAGTCAAAAACTTTGTTTTTACGGGTTTGTTTTTATTATAATGGTAATTTAATTTGAAAATAGTAAGTCGTATTTAAGAAATTATGTTAAACATTTTTTAAAAGCATTTTTTTTTAAAATTGTAGTATCCAGGTGTATGCACGGAGTGCTGTTTGATTTACAAGATGCTAAAGTTTAATTGTTTTTTTAGGAACCATTTATAATCATCCTAGACGTTATTGCAGTGCCCTTAAGAAGCCCAGTGTGTGTCATTGTTGAGATGCTATAACAACGATACAAATATTTCTTTAAAAAGAGAACTAAATTTAGTACATTATAATCTTGAATGATTAATATACATTTTTTTCTAAAGATTTGTGAAAGAGAGACTGAAAGTAGTTTAAGAATGAGATATAAGTCTTGAAAAAAACTTTCTTTAAGCGTATAGAGAAATATTTGGCTGGAAGTGAGCGACATATTTTGAAAACTCTTCTTCTATTTAACCATCGGGGTTTTTTTAAACATAATTTTCTATTGATTTTCTGTATTCATAACTTCACAAGGAAAAGGTAATTATAAGATCGCAGAATGTTATCAGTTGTTCCTGGCCTTAGTATTCCGAGTATTGATTCTCACACGTTTCATGAATGTATGTCCTTGTTATGGAGCATATTTTAAAAGGTCTTATTTCATTGGATTAAAATAGTGACGCAAATATACAAGTTTAAAAACAAATTTAGGTTACTTTAAGATTACATCACATCATTAACGAAAAACACAAGATTATTTAAAATAATTATAACCTAATGACAAAATTTGATTTTGCGATTATAGATGTATAGGTTATTACACGTAACAACATTCTAAACATTTTGACAAAATGTACATGGTTTGAATGTATACTTTCTAAAATCGCTAGACTTCACAAGACATTTAGAATAGATAGTTTGAGACACACGCAAGGTAACAACAACCGGACTTGGTGGAAAATTCAAATCCGACATACTACCTGGATAGAAAAGAAAGTTTTTTTTAATGTGATTAAACGTTAACAAAGTAAATTGCTTAAAAAATATTGATAAACAACAACTGCATAATTACAGAACAGCTAGGGTGATTAGGAAAAATACTGAGCTATGAAAAAAATAAGAACATAAGCTGAGGTATCAATTACAAAGGTTCTAACAAAATCTAAGTTGTTAATAAAACAAATCCATACAGAAGTAAACAGATTAAACTCACCAAATATATTTCAGGTTTGAAAAAAGTGATCTGAAAGGTCACTGTGACAATCAGCAGGGTCATTACAGCGGCCGTCGGGAGCTCGACCAGCAAGAACAAAACCATGACTGTGACAAGCATCATCGTCGTGGAGTTGGTTTCTTTCAACTGATGGCTCTCACTCGTCATGTTCTGTCTCAGCAGCTGGATGCGCCTCTTCGTCGCCTGCCTCATGGCTAAAATGAGCAGCGTGTTTAGGATCACCAGAGACAAGCATGGTATCAAGTTCATGAAGATTACTCTGAACCAGTAGTAGAGGTTGAAGAGTATTTTGAAGTTCGTCACCAGGTGTTGTGGAACGACTAGGACGCAAGCCGAGACCATGATCCTTGGGTTGAGTCGTGATCGCCTCCAGGACTCGATGATGTCGTTCTCAAAGAACCTTGGGACCTGGATGAGTGTGGCGATGAAAAAGATTGCGCAAGTGCCGACGTTGACGTTTCTGGCCGTGCACCAGGTGCGGGCCTTGAAAGGGTGGCACACGCAGATGTAACGTTGGACTGCAAGCGCCGTGGTCAACCAGATGGACGCAGTGTGGAATATTAGTGGGATGTAATCCTCTAGGACGAAGAGGGGAAAGCACCAGTTGTATGGGATCCACTCGTGCACCCGCTCGGTGGCGTAGAAGTAAATGTACACCGGAAGCGTAAACAGCCCTGTCATCATGTCCGACATCGCCATGGCAACGAAAAGAACGTTTGTGGAACTGCGCATTTGAGTTTTCAGTAAAACGATGCACACCAGTGTGTTGTTGATAGTGGTCAGTAGAATCAGTGAAGGAAGTATGTAACCATTGATTGGAACGATGTACCTTGAAAAATATCAAACACAATAATTATGCAATTTTAACAAAAACTAATAAACTGGTATAGCGGCTGCTTTTAAACCCACCCACATATTTATGCACTTACATACACACAAACACTTATAAACAGCTAAATTACTTTTAAAGAGAAAAATCTATTTTTAAATCGACAATTTAAAGTACGCTTTTGGTGTAATTTCATGTTTGCGTATAAACAAGAAAGTACAATTTTTTAAAAAAAATTAGTTATTTCCAAGGTTTACACAAAACTTTTAGTGGAAACATTTTTAAATTTCTCGCCCTGAAGTACATAAAAAACACACATTGCTTTTGACACATACTTTGATTTTTTTTTCATTTGATCATTTTATTTGTAGTAGTTTATGGCTCATACCATTAAAAAATGTGAATCCCCACTACAGCAATTAAATTTATCTTGCCGCAAAAATATATTTTTTATTATATGGTTTACAAAATGTAATTAAAAACCACCGATTGAAAATCTCCCTTCGTACTTCACCAAAAAGACCATCAAAATATGCATTTAACTCTTCTCTATCCAAATTTCCTATTTCCTTTTTAACTTTCAAAAAAGACACCACATTATCTCCTTAAAATCATCAAATTGCATTACAAATATCTAAAACAAAAACACACGCGTTTGCATAAATTAAGGTCACCACATCTTTTATAGCGTTTTGCTTGTACAGCGAAACTTACCCAATGGCCAAGTTTATGACGTGAGGCACATCAGTTGTACAGTTTCTGTAGTTGCTATGTTTGCTGTCCATCGACGATCTTGCCAGAAAGCTGAGAAACGCCGACCGCTGGTGGTCCTCTACGGTGACGTTGCACATGAGCGCTAAGCAGGTCAGCAGGGTATCCGGGGTCTCATTCCCTGCGTGCTGGACCTGGCAGAGGGCAATACACAGGTCATCGCACATTTCGGCCATGACGTTACGGCATCGGGAGTTCAGCTGTGCCTGGATTTTGTGTGGGAGTCAGTGACTTAATGGATATTTCTATCATCATCATCATCATCAGTCCCGTGACCGCTGTGGTCGTGTCGGGAGCGCATCTACACATTCAACAGAAAACGATCTCAACATTTGCCTAACTTGAGCGGCGGCCAGTGATGTATAATAGTCTTTTTCGATTTGTTGAAGTTTTTTTCTTTATCTTGATCTAAGTCAGTTTCCGTTGCGCCCTTTTAAGTCACCTTATAAAGTGTTAAAGATTGTGGCAGGCTCTTCAGCTGTGCACATAGTTATAGTATAGTTATAGTGGCTCTGATGCTAAATTGAATTGAGTCCGATGTGTACTTTACTTAGTTATTCTGATGTTTACCTATGTGACAGACTCAGTAAACATTTCTTCAATAAAATGAAACAGAAATGAAGGAAAATAAGGAGACTTGGATATGAAAGTGTAAAAAAAATTCTGATAAGAAACAAAAGAAAAAACTAAGTCAGTCAGAGGACTTCATTATAGGCATTGAAGAATGTAATAGTATTTTCTTAATGTTTTGTTGTATTAAAAAAAATAATTATGGATAGTTATTCCCAAACAAAGTTGGCACGGCTATGTCTCAGAAACAATAGTGTATAAGTAAACCTTGTGTTTCTGCCACTTGCTGGCCATAAGATAGAGCCAAGACAGAATAAGTAGAAACTGTTAAATTATCGGTACACTAATTTAGAAAATCTTTAATGTAAATTTGATTATTTTAAAATCTTTTAACTCTGGAACAAAAAGATGCCATTTGGTAATAATGATTCAGGGTTGCTATCGGATGAAGTGACTGATCGAAGCAAGTCCAAAGATGGAGGTTGATTGCATGTATCTTTTAAACAGAAACCTAAAAAAATTAAAACTTGCGATACGGAAAAAGTTTTTAACGTCTTAGAAGTTGCCTTACAATGTTGATTTTGATTTAATTGTATGACCCACTTTCCAGTCCATGACGGACTATGTGGCAAGTGATGTAGCGTTCACGAGTTTTTTGCCATCACTAACGAGCAGGGGAATGTGTGGCCAGCACAATGCACCAAGGGCCTAACATCTTTAAATAATATAGGTATTATTAAACAATATAATTTGCAATTGTCACGCAAGTCAGTAGTGTCTGTCAGTTAGTGCTGACGCTACTAATTTTAGAAAGCAGAGAAAACCAAATTACTGCACCAATGCATCAAAAGGTGTGCAAATTAAATATGCGCTGTAAAAAAAATATTATATGACGTCATTGTTTTCGCTCATATTTTAATTTTGGAAACAGGGACATTGTAAAAAAAGAATTAGATGGTAGTTAATTATAAAATAAATAAGAAAACCCCGTAAAAAACCAAGTTTTTGACTATAAATCCTTTATGTACGAGAAGTAATTAAAAGAATGTTCATTATAATACGCAGCGCCAGACCATCCAGAAATACAAAATTGCAGTTGTGTCGTAAAACATGTTTAATATAATGCGCACCGATCAGGAATATGTTTATAAAAAGAGCTGTCAATAAAATACGCACCTTATTGCGCGACAGAAAGGTTGTTCAATATAATACGCACCGCGACGCTCTATCTCAAAAAATAGCATGATACATAGGAATAAATAAAATAATCTAAAAAATCAATAATTTAATTACGGTACATGCGATCGATCTGAAATTTTGATACATTGTTTTTATCATCGGTACAAAACTTCCTGCAAAATTTCAGCTCGCTATCTTGCGAGCAAGTGGGTTAAAAATCGAGCAAAAGTTTTGGCGACAAGCAAGCAAGCAAGGTCGGTCGGTCGGCCGCAGACACCACGAGTTAATATAAAGGATTTAAAAAATAAAGGGGGCACCGTAGGCGCCCTGCAACCCCTATTACAAAATACTTTGTGCACATTTCAGAAAGTTTAATATTTCGTATTTATCAAACAAGGACAAGTTAGTTGGGCTTTTGAAAAAGGTCGGCGCTGTAGGCGCCCTAAACAAAGTGCATTTTATATAAAATAAATAGATTTCAGATGAAAACTTCCGTTATTTTTGACGGGTGTACGCTAGTTAATAATAATATTAAATCAGTTTGTGTTGCACAATCCTATGTTTGAAATGTTTATTTACGCTTTCAGTAATCTTATGTCACAGAGAAAATAGATATATATATATAGTTATTGATATTTTTTTAGAATGATTCATCAAATAATTTAAAATTAAAAAATATTTTTAAAGAAAAATTCCCCATAGGACAAAAAAGTTTAAAATTATTTTTTATTTTCAATTCCGTTGTGTAGCCCCGTCACTTAAGACCTACATTTGATTTAAAAAAAAATATTACATCAAAGATCAAGAAGAATTAAAAACATTTCTAATTTATATATCAATTCATCGTCTAGTTTATAAAAACAAAGAATTCCTCTTAGAAAGTTTCTTTTCATAAATCAAAGATGTCTTTACAAAATATCTCTACATAATTATTTTTTTTCTAAATGTGCATATCGAAAAATAAAACAAAATTTAAAGGTATCGAAGATGGAACTTAAAGTATACATTACCACATTAAGAATGCGGCTCTCAAAAAAATATGTATTTGAACTCAAAGCCAGTGTTTGTTGAAAATAATAGTACAATTTGAGATAAAATTTAGCACTTTTATGACGTATTTATTTGACTCGCAGAAAATCAAAAATCATAAGAAATGCTGGGTGAAACGCTTTTTAAAACCTTTTAATGTCCAGTTACTATCGAATTTTGAATACTTCGAGGACTAATTGTTATCTTCAACAATATGACAAAAGTTCGACATTTTCAAAAAACATTAAAAACATAAATAATTCAATCTTGTTTTAATGATGCTTTTTAGATGAGACAGTGGCTTTAACAGTCCTTATAAACAATGAATACTGAGTTAAAGTTCGCATTTTGATCAACGATGCAATCAGCTACTATTCAACCCATTAACAAGTAATTGGTCTGATTTCAAATGGTTCTAAAAGCAAAGTTTACAAATAAAGGATAAGATTTAATGATTTTTTTTTAAAAATTTAAATGTATTTTGAAATTTTCGAAACTTAAAAGCTATAGCTAAATCTGAGCCTATACATCGAAACAAAATGGTAGCTTTTACAAATCATTAAAGTAAAATAACAGTAAAGTAATTGAAACCCACAGCGCTAGATGAACTTGTGAGTTCTTAGTTTTAGAAGAAAGATATCGATCGAAGCAGCATCGAATATTTTAGTGACCGATAAATTATATCCTCTCTTCAAATGTCTTATATTTATCGAGAAAATCAATATATCTTTACTCAGTGACATTGTAATGTGTATAGGAAAACTAAATAATTTTTACATTCTTTTGACTCAGATAACGTTGTAATAATCTATTTTGGAATATCTATTAGTCAATCACTAGAAGGTATCGGTCAAAGTATTGATCTAAAATTCTGATCACACGATAAGAAATTCACATGCATTGAAAATGCTTTGAAAATGCATTGAAAATAGACGACTGCGTGTGTCTAATTGCAAAGACTGCCTGCCTTTGTACACCTAGCTTGTGACCCTGGCTATTGTGTCAGCTGCACTAGCTATGTCTTGAATATCACAGGTAGTTTACACACTAGAGGGTCGATGGCATGAATGTTCGACAAAAAATTTCCTTAAAAAAGGTCTAAATTTTGCAGTGATGAAGCAAACTGGTTCTGCCAAATAAAAAATGAAGTGCTATTGAAATGTACTTTTTGTGTTTGGTTGATATCCTGGTATATATATATATATATATATTAATATATATATATATATATATATATATATAATATATATATATATATATATAAGTGTATATATATATATATATATATATATTAATAACATATATGATATGATATATAGAGAGAGACTTAGGTTAGATTGGTAATTAGTCTCTCTACATTTATAATTCTAAATAGCTTGTCATATATTAATTTTTCGATTTATTCATCTGATATTCCATATATTATAGCAACGTTACAATTAGGATGCACTATTTTAAAAATTACCAAGACATTGAGTCGAGACCATAACGCGTTGGTTGATTCGTGATCGCCGCCAAGTCTCTATGATGTCGTTCTCGTTAAATCGTGGGACCGGGACGAGCGTGGCGATGAAATAGATGGTACTGGTGCCAACCGTGACGTTTCTGGTGGTGCACCAGGTCCGAGCCTTGAAGGGGTGGCACACGCAGATGTAACGTTGGATGGCCAGCGCTGTGGTCAATCAGATGGACGCCGTGTACGGGATCCACTCCTGCACTCTCTCGGTTGCGTAGAAGTAAATGTAAACCGGAAGTGAAAATTCCCCGGTCATCATGTCAGACAACGACATGGCTACGAAAAGAATGTTGGTGGAACTGCGCATTTGCGTTTTGAATAAAACGATACTCAACAGAGTGTTGTTGGTTTTGGTCAGTAGAAACAGTGCAGGAATATGTAGCCATTGATCGGAACTGTGTACCTTGAACAAAAAAACAACAACCAAATAACAATGGAATTATAAAAATAAAACAAACAATTGGTACAGGGATGGTATTTAAACAAATCCATACACACATGAATGCGCGGAGGCACACACATAATTATGCCGAGCAAAATTTTTTAAAGTAAAAAATGCACCAAAAATTCTGTAATGAAAACAACAAATGTAAGCTTTATTATTAACGAATACAACAGTTGTATTAGTTAAATAATAAAGCTTAAATGTATTGTTTTCATTACACAATTTGTTTGTGTAGTTTGTATTTTATTTGAAAGCTTTATCACAATCCTATTCTATATGATATATTATTTTTTTTAAAGAGATTTTTCAATGGACATTGTTTTTGTTGAAATTTGAGTTTTTATGTAAAACAAGAAATTAAAATTGCTATTTAATAAATAGCTTCAAGTGTTACACAAAAATGGTATTGGAAAAAAATGTAAATCATTTTGTCTGATGTAGTAATCTATATACATGATTCACCCAAGAACAAGCACAAGCCGAATGCAAATAAGCATGACAAATGACCCTCACTAGGGTCGGCTAATCACAGTTTATGGTTGACAAGCTAGTGAGCTGAATGGTTGGGTGCATGTAGCTAACGGCACTGAGCATGTCGCGAGACCAACAATGCTTCGGCGTTCCCCCTCCCCCAACGTTCACTCGCATTGTTTTGATTTCTTGCTGTAGTTTGTGTCCTTTCTTTCCCCCTTTCTTTGCTATATGTATGAGGAAGTCTGCGGCGTATGCTACGCCACGGGTCGCATCTAGTTGTGATTATTCACACAGTCATTTCTTTTGACACATAGGTTGATACTTTGTTTTGAACATGTTATTTGTAGTATTTCAAAAGAGAAAACAATTCCCTACCACCACAAGGGGTAAAAAGTTTTGTTTGTTTAAAAAACGATTTAAAAAAACAGAATGATGCGTAATATTATTATTTTTTATTTTTATGTGAGCGTTTTTGTAACCACGAAACAGCGTAAGTCGAAACCGTCGTAACCCAAGGACTTCCTGTAATTAAAAAGAAAATTCCCTGTAAGACAAAAAGTTAAGTTTTCAATTATTTGTCATTATCAAATACAATATGTTGCAATATTACTAAACACCTAATTTATATTTATTTTATAAACTATCACCTTCAAAATCAAGAAAAATTAAGACATTTGTTTTTTATTTATGAATTAATCGTCTAATTCATAACAACCCAGAAGTTTCCTCTGTACGATTTGTTTCATAAATTAAAGATTGCTTTACAAAATACGGATTATTTCAATTTCAAAAAAAAATATGTTTGACGAGAAAATAAAAGTTTTTTGAAAATATCTAAGATTTAACATAAACAGTACGATATTCGTAAACTAAATATGTATTTGAACTGAAAGCCGGTGTTTATCGAAAAAAGACCATAAAATTGAGCTAAAAATTATCTTTTACAAAACGTATTTCTTTGACGCGCTGAAAATCCAATATCATCAGAAGTCGTGAGTGGAATGCTTTTTTTAAAAACCTTTTATTGAATGTTGAATACTTGGAAATCCTAATGTGTATGTACCGCAATTTGACAAAAATTCTATGTTTACAAAACGCATTAACAAAATTAATGATTCATGGTTGTTTTATAAGACTTTTTATTGAGAGCGTGGATTTGACTGTCCTTCAAAACAATGAATACTGAGTTGACGGTCGGCTTTTGATGGACGCTGCAACCAGCTATTGTTAAACCCATCAACAAGTAATTTGTTTGATTTCATTCGTTTCTAAAAGCCAGTGTACAAATAAAAGACTTTTGCAGTGTATTTCGAAAATTGAATACTAAAGACAAATCTGATCCTATACATCAAAAATAAATGGTAACTTTTACAAAACCGTTAAAGAAAAACAACAGTTAAGGAATTGAAACCTCCGACACTGGATGAAAGCGAAAGTTTTTAGTTATTAAAAAAAAGAAATTGATCAAAGCATCAAAGAATATTCCAGTGACAGATAAATTATATCATTTGTTCTAACGTCTTATATTCATCAAGAAAATCAAGATAACCTTACTCATTGACGTGATAATTTATGTACCCGAAAACTCATACATTTTTATAATCTTTTTTTGTTTGGTAATCATCCATCACTGGAATAGCTCTTAGCCAATCATTAATAAAGAGCTGCCTGGTTAGTGTACATTCGGTGAAATTTTAATGCTGGATACATTTAAGTTTATATAGTCTTGCGGCTGACCCTGAAAAAAGGACTTCTGACTTTTTAAATGATAAGAATGTATTCAGTAAAAAAACACACATAGAGCAGAGGCTTTGAAAATGTTTGGGTGTCGCCCCCTTTTTCAAAAAAAATCCATGTGTTTTTTCTTAATTCATTGCTCGTTGACATGTCTTTATTCTAGGTAAAGTATTAGATATGGCATTTAGTTGTTGTTGTTGCTTAAATAAATCCCATATTAGGCAATATAATGCCTAGCATTCAATGTTCTTATTTTAAAAGACACGAGAATACAGAAATGTCGCGGCTGAATTACATTTGCTAGCTTTCTGCATCAATTCAATTCAATACTCGTAATTGATTTTAAAAATATTTTGTCTTTAGGGGATCAAAAGAAGAACGTCAAATATGATATGTAAATATTTGTGGCTATTTAACTTCAATACATTTATCAACAACTGCATTATATCCCAAAATAGGATTAAAAGCTAAGTGAATTATGCTATGTAATGAGATGCTAGCACGAACTCTGTCTACGACCTTTTGATTACTTGACATTCCTTGTTTGTTCAGTCTGTTTAGTCTGCACGTTCAGAAAATCCGCATTGAAATGACCATCAATAATTAACTTTGTAAAAAGCATGCGAAAACTTAATACATTGCAAGGTTAAGTTGACACAGAGGGGTCCTTAATATTCATGAACATGTGAAATGATTTAAAGTCCTCTCGCGGACTTACCCTAATAATTTCGGATCGCCAACGAGGCGAGGACGTGAGCTTGAAAACTAGTAACTGCAACGCAAGATAAGTTATATTTAATTCTTAGAAACACTATTTCCTGGTTCAGTGTAATTGCTTTTTTCAATTATGAATGTCTTGTATCTGAGGTTGGATGTAATCGTCTTGTATATTGAAAATTCGTCTTGCTTTTAATCACACAAAGCAAAAACAAAAACATTAAATTAAACATATTTAAAACATTGTTTATTTTTTAGCACATTTCGATTTTAAAACATTTTTTTTTAAACAATACGCTACAAGAAGCTAGAAATGTCTAATAAAATTAATCATATTGCTATGCTTTAGATGTTAGGAATATTTTAAAACAACGATTCCGGGGTTTAAAATGTGGCTAACGTTATTCACACAGCTATGCGAATAGTGTCTAGCGTTAGTCACACATCTATGTGAATATTGTCTAGCGTTATTCAGACAGCTGTGAGAATATTGTCTAGCGTTATTCGCACAGCTGTTTGAATATTGCCTAGCACTATTCACACAGCTGTGGAAATATGGCCTAGTCTTATTCCCACACCCACATTTTTTTTGTTATACTTTTGCTGACTTTAAATTAGAAGATTACTAATCTATAGGTCATTAGGCTGATTGCTAATAACTATCGTATTGTACTCGTAAATTTTAAATAGGCTTATTATTGTAGCCTATTCTATGATTGAACATCATTATTTTATACGATTATCAAAATAATTACCCAGAAGAATTTTGGCATTTAAAATAAAAAATTGGTTTTACATCTCTTTGTGTTAACGCTTGGAGAGAAAAAAATATTTCATGACTTGTATGTAGTTATTACGTCTAATCGTAGTACCGGTAATTTTGCTATCTGTTGAAGTAGGGGGCCGTCCATAAATGACGTCACGCACCTAGGGGGGAGGGGGGTCACACTTTTGTGATGATGCGTGACGAGGGGGGGGGAGAGGGGGTTGAAGAAATGTGACGTCACATCAAAAGGGTAACTTTAAATAAAACATCCACTGAAATATTTAGTCGCTTAGAATTTATTTAATGACTTTTTTTAAAATTTAAAACCAGTGCTTCTGAATGTGCCGGTCGGCAGGCCATCAGACGCTGGTTGACGTAAGCTATCAAGACACGAAAATTAAATCTAATTATAATCCTTAAGGTTGAGAACCACAAGATAACATATGAAATTGTTACACTGCGTCGTTTGATGTTGACATCAAAGCATTTGTGATGTAACCGTAGCTCCGTTTGGTTCTCTCATGGCAGGAGTCGTCGAGCGTTTTTGCCCGTTACCCCAAAATATACAAGTTTATGTGTGCATTATCCCCCTCCCCCCCCAACCCCAGACTCTAGGTCCTGCTCACATGACTCGGGGATTTGGGAGAGCGTCGTTAGCCCCCCACCCTCCGAAAATACTACTGGTGAGTTTTACAAGCATGACAAGTGTCTAAAAATGATCTGAATAGGATTATGTGTAGATATTTGAAAACAAAACGACACGGAACATCTTTTTTCTTTAAAATGGGAGGGGGAGGGAATCTATTTGATAGAATTAAAAACGTTTTAAGTTTGATATAATTGTTCGATTTGTGTTTGGTCAAACTCCCCTGGCCATTCTAGTCTTCTAGATCAGTGCTTCTCAAAGTGGTGGTCCGTGGACCGGTGCCGGTCCGTGGGCCATCCGCTGCCGGTCCGCAGATGTTCTCAAAAAAATGACAGTAAAAATTGTCAGTGCAAGGAAAATAGTGCACCGTTCCGTGGTGCAATGGAAAAAATTCCTGCCGGTCCGCCATACTAAAACGTTTGAGAAGCACTGTTCTAGATATAAATTTGTAATCGAGCCCATTTAAAATTAGTCAAGTATTCATTATCTTTATTGAATGCATCAAATTCTTGACATTGCAATTCGAGAGAAGCACTAAAAAAAATTTCTTCTTAGCTCAGTTTTTAAGGCATTTATTTTAAATATCACAGAAAGGATACGTGATACAGACAAGTCATGTGGATTAAGATTATTGTCACTCGTGTCAATATAAATGAAAGTAGGGTGGATTTAGGTGTCTTCGTATAGTAGGCTACGTAGGTAAGAAAGCTACAAAGTTGTCAAATTTATTAAAAAATTCTTTTTCTGGAAGGAACCGGTTCACTAATGGGCATTTGTTCCAAGCGTACACGTACACATGACGTATTTTAATATATCTAGTGGATTGTAGTGGATGCTATATGTCCCAAATGAGTCTGCATTACCCCCAAGAATTCCCTTTTTGACCCCAGATGAGGTTATTTATCTCTGTTCGCCGACCTCTTTCTTACGGGATGCGCGTCAGTCAATTGAGGGATTTTTAAAAAATACATTTTTAAAATGTTATTTTTAAATAATTGTTTTTCTAAATAAAGTCGTTAACCGTGATGATTAATAGTCAATGTTTAATTTGTATGCATTAAAATAAAATATAATCTAAGGATGTTGACACAGTTCGTTTTCTGAAGGCCGGTTAAACGTTTAAAAAAATGCTTCACGTGGGTTACGATATTACAATGTAGATCTTCACTAAATGAATAATAAATACTTAAATCACAATAAAAGTGAATTGAAACATACTTATTTTCTTTTGGAAAGGGGGGGACAAAGATTTCTGACGTATTTTTAGAGGGGGGGGTCTAAGTTTTTGTGACGACGCGTGACGAAGGGGGGAGGGGGTCAAAAATCGGCAAAAATTGCGTGACGTCATTTATGGACGGCCCCTAGGTCGTAAAATGACTTGACGTTTTCTAGCATTCCCACGTCCCCATATGATAACTGATAATGACATCTATTTATATGTTAATACCTAATTTATTATTACTGTTAATGATTTATATAGCATATATTATTGACATCTATTGTTGTGGAGGTAAAAGCAATAATTAAAATCTTCTTTTAAACGCTTTCAATTTTAAGCTTTCAAGTGACTGTAATGTTATGCTTATATCTATTTTAATAAGAACCTGAGTGGACCTGCATACTAGAATTTTACTAACTATAGACTAGGGTTGTTCCAAACTCTGTACTAATTCTTAGTAGGCTAATTATTTTTCCTCACAAAAGCCATTTAAGTTAATTAAAGCATGCAAAAGCTTAAGACTGTGTAGAAGAAAAGGGAGACTCTGTAACAAAACAGATAATAACATTTCACAGGCGATGGGGGGAAATAATAAAACGTTTCATGGAACTTTGAGCCTCTTTGAATGCTCATAAACTATGTAATACAAACTACCAGCACCCTCATTGTGGATTTAAAAAAAAAGTAAAATAAAATATATAAATTTCTAAAAAAATGAGTGCCCCAACAAAGATTCGATTCGCCAAAACAACTAAGACAGTTAGCCTCCGGCTAACCACTCATCTAGAAATGCTCATACAAACTCGTGTTTTACTGTTTATCGTTTAAAGGGAGACCAATGCGCATGCGTCACTGTGTGAATAACGCTAGACAATATTCCAACAGCTGTTCCAATATTTTGTGATGCAGATTGATTTTAAAATTCAAACTGACATAAAAAATGTAAAGAAACCCCAACCGTATTTTATATTGCCTATACTTAGCTGTGAATCTATTTTTGAAAGCTCATAATTAATTTTGAGAAATGAAATTCCTACCCATATTTAAATGATTCTATAATCTTTTTCCAGGTCTCTTGAGCTAAGTGAGTATTGACTTATGTATTTAAATTACATATTAAAAAACGTAAAAATCAAGTTTTTGACTATAAATCCTTCATGTACGAGACGTAATTAAAAGAATGCTGTTTATAATACTCAGCGCAAGACCATCCAAAAATACAAAATTGTAGCTATGTGTGGTAAAACATGTTTAATATAATGCGCACTGATCAGGAATATGTTTATAAAAAGTGTTTTCAATAAAATACGCACCTTATTGCGCGACAGGAAAGGTTGTTCAATATAATACGCACCACGAAACTATAGCAAAAAATTTAACATGTTACATAGAGATAAATGAAGATAATCTAAAAATTCATTAATATAATTACGGTACATTCGATTATCTGAAATTGTGATACATCATTTTTATCGTCGGCATGAAACTGACTGCAAAATTTCAGCTCGCTAGCTTACGAGGAAGTGGATTAAAAATCGATCCAAAGTTTGTTCGACAAGCAAGGGCTCAGACATCTCGAGTTAATATAAAGGATTTAAAAAAATAGCTTTATGATTATCATAAGGCCAAAATACAATTAAAAGTGGCGATTCGAAGATGTCTCTAATTATACCCTAACTGAAATGAATGTTCACTTTTGTGTGAGGTATCGGTCAATGTAATGATCTGGTCACGAGATTAGAAGTCAGGTGAATTGAAAACGCATTGAATATAGACGATTCTAATACTGCCTGCTTTTGTGTACCTAGCGTGTGACCCTGGCTATGGTGTCAACTGCACTAGATATGACTTGAATAACACAGGTAGGTTACACCCTAGGGGAAAATTGCATGAACTTTGCCAAAAATGTTTCTCAAAAAAGCATGTCTAACGTTGGTAGTGAAGAAGCATAACTGTTTTTGTCAACTAAAAAAAAGTGCTCAAGGAAAAAATAACATTTTTCCCGTAAAACTGATAAGTTGATATCTTGGATTTCATATATGAAGACATTGGTCAACTTGGTAAACTCGCCCCATATGTAAGGTACTATGCAGGCCTATTGGGCAAGTGATGAAGCGTTCACAAGTTTTATAGCCACTGCATACGAGAGGATTGTGTGGCTAGCACAATGCCCAGCCCCTTCGCTTCCCCAGCTGATGTCGGTGGACACTGGGCCGTTCTTGGCCACGAGATCAAGACACAGCCTTCACCGAGACTCGAACTCGTGACTCTCGGTACACCAGCCGAGCGCGTTGCCGCTCGACCAGCGTAACCTTAAATACAAAATTTATGTATATATTTCACTTAAACGGGCATGTGAAAATGAGCATGACGAATGACCCCCGCTGGGGTCGAAAGATCACAGTGGGCTAGCGTAGTAGGATACAAAGAGAAAAAAAGTGTGTATGGGGGGGGGGTTAGTGGCAACAATGCTTCTTGGGTTCACGTGCATTGTCCCTTCACGGAATAACATATGATTCGTAGTGTATGTTCATCAATTCCGCCTTACGCTCGAAAAGTCCTGGGTTCAAGCCCCAGAGGGAACAATTTTTTAAAAAAATGTTTTTTCTGCCCAATCTTTTCTTCCTTTTTTGCGAATATGACTAATCCTGGGCTCGGCAAATCACAGTTTATGGTTGTCAAGGGATGGTAGAGGGGGCAGGTAACAACAACCGCTGTGTAATGTATCCACGTTTACTCTTTTTTTTTACCATTACTTAGTGCTGCTGTTTGTGTCCATTCTCTCCCCCCCTCCCCCCACCCCCGTTCTTTGCACTATCTAGGATGAGAAAGTCTGCGGTGTTTGCTACGCCGCGGGTCGTACCTTGTAAAGTATAATGTCTTAATTTTTTTATTTATTTATCTCATATTTAATGTATTATAGCCACTTTGCAGTTAGGATGCGCTAATTTAAATTTTACCGCGTCGTTGAATGAGGGCGATATTAAATATTTGAATTTGTTCTCAAATTTACTATCCATCTTCTTCATAGTTGACATTTTAGGCAGATAACACAACGAGTGCAAGACGGTGCCTCAAATAAAATATGAAGGAAAAAAGTTATTCCTTCACCATTCGAGTTATACCTCTCAAAAGAATATTTCTTTATTCTATCGTCTCACAAATCTTAGACAACCTGACATAAAATATGCAACATCTTGTCAAGCATTGGAGTCAAGCGTTCAATTTAGCGTAAGGGTGGCTTATTATATGTACATTTGCGACAAAATTCTACTTAGTTGAACTACCTATGTCAATAATGTTGATTTTTTTTGGTTAAATCCCTGAAGGAATATAGCGTATGTTGACTTAGCAATCAAGCCAATGCTTAAACATTTGTGGGGACAGATCCAGAAGGACGTTAACGCCAACTCAGAAATTAAACACAAATCATAGCAGAGGCCCAACGACATCCTACAATGTCACAGATTTGCGACGGTGTGTGCTTCGCCCGCTGCAGAGACCTTTCCTCTGCCAATGTAAGTCTAGCAGCCCTGTGGCCCTGCCTGGCGCTCCTGTGTAGGGTCACGCTAGAGAAGGACCAGAGGCCCGCTTTTCTCGGCTACCTGGCCAAATTGTCTGTGGACCCGGACTTCGGCGACAACATCATGTGTACACAAAAAGCTGTCGTCGCGTATTCCTTGTCAAAAAGGTGAGTTTTAGTTATTTATTCTAAACACTGTGAACCTAAACAAATGAAATCAAGTGTATGTTTTCCAAAGAAGGCTTAATTGATTTAGCAATGTAAAATAATTGAAGTAATGGGGGTAATTTTTAGTATGAAAAAATAATGAAATACTATGGGTGGAAAGTTTGTAAGAATTATTATTAAATACTTTATGTTTGAACACTGTCTAAAATACTTAACTTTTTAGAAATTATTCTATAATTCCCAAAACAATCGCAACAATCAGTTTAAAAAAAATTAATGAAAAAAAATATGAACAATAAATATCATAAATGAAATATATTCTTTATAATTAAGACGATTTTTCATTCACGAAATTATATATATTGCATTGTTTATTTATAAAGTTAATTAAATGGAGTAAAAAAAGACAAGTATATGGGGTGTATAGGGATCTGCATTGGGTTCCATGTGGGTAAAATGCATAATTGCACGGAAAATGTATTTTCTTTGACAAAAACAAAATTGAATTTTAAACAATATGACGTTATAGGTGTACGCCATTTAAATTATATTTAAACAAATATTTGGATTATATTTGTGTAGCAAAGTTTGTGTGTGTCTTACTTCAGTTCTGCTTTGCAGCAATTTTTAAATCGATTTTAAAATTAAACTGTATTTCGGACTTTTTCTAATTCAGGTACACAGTTACAATAAACGGATACATAGCTCCGCCAATCATACTATTGACAATTGTCAACAACACCCTGGTTTGCATCGTTTTACTTAAGAAACATATGCGCAGTTCAACAAACGCCCTTTTCGTTGCCATGGCAATGTCGGACATGTTGACTGGGCTTTTTCCGTTTCCGGTGTTCATTTACTTCAACGCTTCCGAGAGGGTGCACGAGTGGATCCCGTACAACTGGTGCTACGCCAAATTCGTGCTGCAGGATCACATGCCAGTCATCTTCCACACGGCATCCATCTGGTTGACGACGGCGCTTGCCATCCAGCGGTACATCTGCGTGTGCCACCCCTTCAAGGCCCGGGCATGGTGCACGATGCGAAACGTCATTTACGGGATCGGTCTCATCTATATCTTTGCAACGCTTTTCCAAACCCCGAAGTTCCTTGAGCTCTACTTTACCGAGACATGGCGACGGTCGCGACTCAAGCCAAGCTTCTTGGTCTCAGCTTGCGTCATAATGTGGCGGCCATGGTTTGGTAAACATCACCGCTGCATACTACAGCATCTACTACTGGTTCAGGATCATCTTCATCAACCTGATACCTTGCTTGACGCTGGTTGTGCTAAACACGCTACTCATCTACACCATGAGGAAGGCGACGAAGAAGCGGATAGAGCTGCTGAGACAGAACATCACGATTGAGAGTCAGCAGTTGAAAGAAACCAACTCTACGACGATAATGTTGATCACGGTCGTGGTTTTGTTCCTGTTTGTCGAATTTCCTCTGGCGGTTCTTATGACTCTCATGGTAGTCACAGACACGTTAAATATTACTATGTTTTCAGTGGACACTTTGCAGGTCAGTGTCATTAGCAACGTTGCTTTTTTTTTAATCGTTCATGTGCTTTTTATAAACCGGTATGATTCAACTCAAATAATTTTACTGTAATAAATTATTATTTAAATATTTTTATTGTTTTGAAAATAAGCTTAAAAAAGTGTATTTATTTGTCTTAATTTTGTTTTGTAATGTAATATAAAAAAAAACGAAATCACAAAATTATTTAAAGCATTCTTATAATTAAAAGGATATGACCAAAATAAATTATACTTCAAGACAGTTATTTGAAGAGATAAAGATGCTATCAGTATCTTTAGGCATTGAAACTAGTCAATATAAAAAATTGTGATAATTTGATTTCAATTTAATTTCATAACACAAAACTAAAACTTAAAAGCCCATTTAAAATCATTTTTTTATAATTTGTATGTATGTGAGAGAATAGGAATTCTTAAGTCTGGATTTTATGAAAACCTTTGAAGCATGAGCTACTAAGACCGATGGAGAAGACTCCAATACATCAGCTAGATTTTAAATCAATATCGTAGTAGTAATAATGTTGTTGAGATCCCCTGGGTCACAGCACGCTCCTTGTCCTGTATTGAGAAAGACTAACCAATCAGAATAGAGGTTGCAGTGGGCCGACCTTGGACATAAGGTCCAAAAAGAAATGAAACGTGAGTGGCGTTGGCGTAATCCCTCCCTTACAAATAGTGGATCCAGAGACCTTGCTGTATGTTCATTACACTAACGCTAGAGAGACGTAAGCTAGACAGTACTAGGTGATAGTTGGAGTTGAGCCTGGTTGGTTGTAAAAATATTTGAAGTGTCAAATGTCCTAGTTCAGCTTAGTTTGGGTAGGTTGTATACGTTTTTAGTACAGTTTGAGATCTATATTTATGTATATCCTAGTTATGTTAACTTATATACTTATTCCAATGTATTAGTGAGATAATGTAGGTAGTTGCATTATTGTTAATTCTAGCCAGTAAAGTTAAGTAAGGGTATAGTAAAAAGTGCAGTAAAGTAAAATTAGAGTATAGTTGATGTGAACTGAGGCAAAGCATCCATTAAATAGAATCAGCCACCGGACACAGAACCATTTTTGTGACTGAAAAATCATTCTTCTCTGTATTGCTTCGATACGCATTCAAGGATAGCAGTGATGGAATCTGGTTACACACCTGAGCTGGTGGAGGACTTTTCAACACTGCCCGCCTCCAAGCAAAAAACCAAAACGACCAATACCCAAAGCATGTTCTCAATCATTAGTGAAAGACGCCCTGAGATGGTTAGGACATGTAAAAAGAATGAGCCCTGGCCGAGACCCTAAGGACCTCCAATGGGGAGAACTGGCAACGGGAAAGAGGAAGACAGGTCGCCCACGTCTGTGATTTAAAGATGGCTGCAAAAGGGACATGAAAGCAGCCAGAATACGCACAAGCGACTGGGGGTTTAAGGCAGAAGACAGATCTACTTGGCGCACAGTTGTAAGAGAGGGCGTCATAGTAGCCGAGGAGTGAAGGATGGAGAAGGCTACAAACAAAAGAGCTTGGAGAAAGGCCAACACATTGCGAAGCATAGAACTCGTGTGCAAAAGCTGTGGTAAAGAAAGTCACTCCAGGAAGGATAAGACTGCACAGCCACACGAGGAAATGCAACCCAACCCAACCCATATATATATATATATATATATATATATATATATATATATATATATATATATATATATATATATATATATATGTGTGTGTGTGTGTGTGTATTTCTTTGTTTATTTTACATGTAACTAAATATTGTAATATGTTGTAGGACAGAGGTGTTTTGCTAGTTAATTATAAGTGTAGTAATATATATTCAGATATATTTACAATATTGGTAACCTCGTTTAAAGCTAATCATCAATTTGAATAATTTGATACATACTGGAACCTCAATTAGACAAGTATATCACACATTTTCACAGCTAATATCATATGTTGTGATATCGGTTAGAAAATGTATTTTTTTGTTTGAGGCTATTTAGTGATACCAACGATTCTTGCTTCACGGGGTATAACCTTGCTTAATTTGAATGAAGAAATGGGAGTGGAAGAACCAAGTTTAAAGCCTATACGAATGGAAATGGTCCGAGTAGTTGTAAGGAAGAGTGAACAGTTATTGAAATTGTCAACTTTTTAAGTTTAGTGTTATTCCTTGAATTTTGAAAAGCAAAGAAATGACACTGACTGCAGGGTCGCAACATTCCCCGACTTATCTCAAATTTCAATTGGTGGACATGTAACAATTTCTCTATTTAAATTATTATCATAAACTCAGTAAACTGAAGTAAACAGTTACTTTGTTACAATTAATTACATTCAATTATTTTAAGTTTCTCCAGTCCTAAGCCTTCACTTTACTGACAAAGAGAAAGCCGCCATAATTGCACGGAAACTATATTTCTTATAAAACATATTTCTGTCGGCCGATTGAGCAAAAACTTGGCTATCACAAGCTACAAGGTTTAAAACTAATCAAACTCATGTTACATTGTTAAAATATTTAAACAAAACTAATACTGATTCCTATTACACTTTTTACTTTATGTTTTTCGACGTTAGATTAACTTGGTTAAGACTTTTACTATTTATTTTTGTATATATGCAGGACTAAACACAAACCATAGATAAGCGTAGGACGCAATAATCTTCTGTATAGAAAGAGTTTCTGTAAACAGATAAGATAAGATAAGATATATAATAAGTGAGTGGCCATAAAACACTAAATAAACGACAAAGCAGAGCGAATAAAATAATTAAGTGTTGTTGAAAATATTTGTTTGTTTATTTGAATGATTTTATGGCATTTACTAAAATTTGTCAATTTTGCAATTCCTATCAGTCGTAATTGAAAATTACATTTTCTCATTGTACAACAACGGCACAAACCGTGCGCTTGCATTAAATATAAACTTCCATTGACATTATTGTAGACTAACGTAGACCATGGGTATTTACATAACTAAACGAATACATTCTATAGAAACAGAACAGCAACAGATGCTTCTTTTGTGCACATATTAAAAGCTCTTCTCAGCATATGAAAAAAAAACAATGCTCTTCTCTAGCTAAAAAAGCATTTAAATTTCGAAAATATAAAGTAAGCTTCAAAGTAATGTTATTTCACGGATTGATTTCTTTGAAAGCTGAAAAAAAAATCCTTTTTACCTTAACTTTTCTTTTTAAAAATAAATTTGTAGCATTTTGATCATGTACAATTATTATGTTTGTTGTCATTAAAAAAATTTATTACAGACGAAGATTTCAGAGACTGTAAAAAATAATATAGATGTTTCCTTTTTACAAACTCTTATTCTAATTTCCATTCTCAAAAAATCATTGCACCTTTTGAATAGAGTCAAATATTAAGAAAAAACATGAACGTTTGATTTCAAGATTTGTGTTGAAACTATTGTTATGCTGAATTTTGCTTTTAATTTATTTAATAACGATCAACAAAGCCCGTCCAACGACGTTCCGCCACCGTTCAGTGGCATGTTGTAACTCCCCTCCAACAGCCGTCTCGACCGGCATTACATTTGCATCACGTCAACAATACTATTCATTATAGTTGAAATAAATAACACGTACAAATAGAGCTTTTGGCTATAAATCCCAACGCGCATAACTCAAAATAAAGTCTTGGAAGAAATACTGCACCGAAAAAACCTCGTTTTGAATGTCCACGTAAACGTGTTCAATATAATCTGCTGTAGTAGTCATATGTGTTTGAGGGACCAATCGCTATCGATGACCGCACGGTAAATTGCCTTTTATTATCTAAGGATTATTATATAGGATAATATGATAAAACATATCTAACTACTCGGCGGTGATTTAAAGTGATCACATTAAAAAAAATTAAGCAATAAGCAAGTTAAAAATTAATGAAAACTAATAAACCATTAATAGATATCAAATAAAAATTAACCAAATTAAGTTTAAACAAGACAAATTGCGAAGTGGTTCTTATCATTTCTTGGCGGAGGTCTATTAATATAACATTTTTTTTGGGGTGGGGGGAGGGTTGAAACAATATCTATAAGATATGGATACGTGTCATTCTGTTTTAGGGTCGAGCTCACGCTTTTAGGAGCCGGCTGATTGTTTTACTCTCAAGGCTGATCAAACACACATTGAAATAAAAATATTCTTAACAGTTTTTGGAACCTACCCGTCCAAATCCCCGATAAGTATCGGGCACTCGGTCATCAGGTGCTCAACAGTTTCCTCGGCGTCACCGCATTTTCGGAAGTCGATATCACTTCTCGATTACAGCCTATGCATGTAGCTCAGAAAATGTACGGATATTCTTTTGTGACTTATCAGAACAGATCTATCTTATTTCTATGTTATTTTGTTGCACTTAGAGGACTTGCCTCCGAAGAAATTTCTTTTGGACATCGATTCATTAACTATACCAAAACCATTTTTAAAAAAAACAACTAATATACTTCTATATTTATGCTGAAAAACATTGTATTTTTCAGACTTTAACTAAAATAGAAGCGTGCCGTAACGATGTTGCATAATTTCTAGAGCTGTAAATGACAAATTTGATGTAAAACAATCTGCAAAATTAATCAAGAATATGATCCTCCCATCCCTCACCACCCCCAATATATATATATATAAATATACAAATTAAAAACGAAAAATCATAATAAACTTGATTAGATTTCTGAAATATCTCCATTAAAAAAAAAGTAACGAATCATTTCCATACATGTCATTAATTTTTTATGCAAGGTAATACATTTTTACTAAGAACAATTAATGCAAAATCGTGAAGTCTACGTCGTCGATCTTATTTCGTTTCGTCAACAAATCTTTTGTTGTTTTTTCTTGCGTCAAATCATTAAAGCAACCTGAATTTACTTCTAACTAATTCAGTATTATACGTCTAACTGATTTCATGACATGCAAATATCGCACCGTACATTGAGATCAATTGCGAATATCAAGTTCATTGTAATCAATGTGTAAATGAAATAAAAAATTTTCTGAAAGTAAAAATTTATAAAATGATAATAAAAACTTTGTTGTAAATATTAATTTACGGATCTCATTTTTTTAAAAAAGCCACTCACAAAACAAACCAAAAAACTCCAAAAAAATTTCAAACCTCTTCAAAAATAATATAATAAATAAATAATTTAATTAAAAAATTAAATTTGTTTAGTACAATAACATACAATTTTGGTATTCCCTCTAGAATTTAAAAAAAAATTTTTTTTTAATTTTTAAAAAATTATTATTTTTTATTTTAAAATTCTATTGTTTGGTTTAAAAATTAATTGACTTAAATACATTATTAAAAACAACCTTCGTCTTGTCCGTATATTTCAGACACTGGCTCTTTTCTCCAATCTCTTCATCCTGCTCAGCTACCCGCTCAACTTTTTCATCTACTGCGGTATGAGCAAGCAGTTCCGGGAGACGTTCAAACGTCTGTTCACAGGCGATGCCAGGCCCACGGAACGAGAGGAGCTACAATAAATGGAAAAATGGAGTTCAATATAACATAACTAGATTGTGCTGGGGCGCCCAATTTTTTAGGGCGCCTATGGCGCCCACCTTTTTCACAGCATTTTTTTACAGCACATCTTTAATTTATATCATTTTGCGCACCGATGCACACCTTGTATTTTAAAATATAAGATCAAACAATGACGTCATATAAAAATTATTTACATTGCTAATCAACACCCGATTTTTTAACTGCTATAGACTGCTGTACATCGTTCCTTAGCGTTCCACATCCAGTGAGTGAGTGACTTAGACTATTATATTATGTATATGATGTCATTACTAAGCGCAAAGGCCCATGTTTAGAGAGTAACGTCTAAATTGTTTTAACGCCAGCGCTATTAAATATGCGTTAAAATGTATTTTAAATAAAATAGACATTGATTCATTTGCTATACATCAGTATAATTTGTCAAGAAAAAAATTTTGTTTTTCAAAAATCATAAATAGAGGGGTAGGACTGGAATCCAACAAACAGGGTAAATAGTAGGAAAAAGAGATATAAACTTGTTCGCTTAATTTTGCTTTGCTTTGCTTTGCTTTTTAAAATTAACTTTTTTATTTGATTTTGAAAAAAAAATCATTAGATTTACATTATGGCATCTGTAAGAAAGAATCCAAATAATTAAAATTTACTTTAAAGGTGTTTTTTTTTCTTCTTTTTTTCCTGTTTTTTTAAAGGATTTTTATGTTATATAATTTAATCTCAATAAAGTTATCACAGTCTGTTTTATACGTGCGAATGATACATTTGTAACGGAGGGCTGCTCCTTTTAAAAGGTGATGGTGAAATTATTTTATTTGGTGTAGCGTTTGTCACTCTGAGACGTACATTTCGTAGAAGTTCACATTCAAAATTTTGTTTTAAAGATTTACAATTTTCTTTAGAACTGCTCAGTATAAAGATAAACTAAATTCATCTTTCTCGACCAAGAGAATATCATGTTTACTGAACTATGGCGATATGACATTTGAGATGGCATCAATGGCTCTGAGTCACTAGGATTCTTATAGGTCCCCTCGGGGAATTATCCGACAGCTTTCTCCCCTCCACCAAGGGGAGCTAGCCGACGGGGACACCCCCGAGAAGATCCCCTGGGCAGATGGCAGCCGCACAAGTTGACCTAGTCTGCTTCTCAAAGGGGTAACTTCCACGACGGGAGGTTGTGGATTTTCCCCTACTTCGACCCGCTATAACTGCGGCGCCACCACGGCGCAGCGTAGGGGTTTATAACCTAGAACTGTCGCAAGATATGGCGATTACATTTTCCGAATGAAAAAAAAAGTCAATGGTGGGTGTGTCAGTTCTGTTCAGGTTAGGCTTGTACTGCAACACAAGGATTTGATTTTAAATTAATTATATTTGGTATTCAAATAACTAACATTAAGCCTAATTTGTTATGAATAAAGACATACTATTGTTTTAACGTCCTTCAGCATTGGGAGAATTGTGTAAAGGGAGACGAATTTAAGTTTGATAAACATGAAAAACGTGTAGAGGGAGACGAATTTAAGTTTGATAAACATGAAAAACGTTTAGAGGGAGACGAATTTAAGTTTGATAAACATGAAAAATGTGTAGAGGGAGACGAATTTAAGTTTGATAAACATGAACAACGTGTAGAGGGAGACGAATTTAAGTATGATAAACATGAAAAACGTGTAGAGGGAGACGAATTTAAGTTTGATAAACATGAATATTGTAGGCAAGATTGTATTATTCTAAATTAGATTTTCTGAAGATATAGATGCCAATTTATTATGTAAAGCTATTCAATGTTCGATTTACCGTGTTCTACATTGAGTTCACTAGACCAGTGCTTCTCAAAGTATTGGTCCGCGGACCAGTGCCGGTCCGTGGGCCATCCGATGCCAGTCCGCAGAAGTTATAAAGAAATGACATTTCGCTACAACGTCAGTACAGGCCAAATAGTTCACCGGTCCGTGGTGCAATGGAAAAAAATTCCTGCCGATCCGCAATACTAAAAAGTTTGAGAAGCACTGCACTAGACCATCAAGGTCAATGTGAGTGATGTCATCCATGAGGACTAGGTCACCTACCGACCGATAAAATAAAGTAAAAACAAGAGTATGAAATTGGACTGATTTTGTTCATTGCAGCACTTGTAATAGGCATTGACAGTAACAACCCTAACTTTAAAATTCATGAAGTGTTGATGAAATAAAAACTTTCATGATGTTTACTTAACTCAAATTTTCGGGACATTAAATTTGATTGCAATAGCTCTTGTTTTTTTTTGTTTTTTTTAAAAATTGATTGTTGTTTTATGGTATTCTGTGTTTTCGGATTTTTCTGTAAAAAAATATTTTAAATATTTATATTTTCATTTCGTTTCACTTTTTTAGTTAGTCGGTATTTATGTTAGACAAAAAGAGTCTAAATAAATCAGACTTTAAAAAATGAATTTGATAACAACAAACTGATTAAGAGAGATTAAGTTCTACAAATCTAAGAAAATAATTTAAATTTCATATGTTTCGGTCGACGTTATTTTTGTTATCTGAAATAAAATCATATTCAATGTAGATCGCATCTTATGTGACATCTATGGCAACCGTTCATCCTCATGGGATGATGGCGTTTCCTCCTGCTCCTCTACCCCCCTTCCCCTTTCTCCTGGCCCTTTTGTCCTCGCTCATGGCTGTAAGGGACATACATGTTACAAATTTAATAACAATATAAGAGACGAAAGCAGTACTGGACCGTTGCTTTTAAACTTCTGAAAACGGTGACACCTAAATATATAAAACCTCAAGTTATATTTGTTTTTGTCGTCATGGACATTCAAAGTTTCCAACTTTCAGGTAAAATAGATTTAAGGAAAACCATTAGATTTTTTTAAAGGTAAAATCGTATTTAATTTTTATTCACTTCTTTAATTGTCAATCACTGTACTTCGTAGTTGAACTCTAGCTATTTACTGAAGCGAGAAATAGTTTGTTGGTTAATATTTGGACTATGAATTCTACATGCAAAGATTTAAAAACTTATCTTTAAAAAAATTAACCTTAAAACATCATACAAAGCTTAGCTTATTAAAATTTATGTTTATTATATTTAAAAGTTATCATTACGCTTCAATTTGAAACTCCTAACCTGTGATTAATAATTTAGCACATTTCCCATTCTACAAAGGAAAGCGTGTTGTATTTCCTAGGCAATAATTGTTTAAAATTAACCTCCTTTTACTTCATAAAGTTTTTGTTGCGACATTTCAAGAGCTAAGTTGTCGTGATAATATAACAGGTGAAAATTATATAAAATTATTTAACTGTTTTTCGTGTAGACTGAGCTTTCATTTTTAATTCATTGAAATAGGTAAGCGTGACATGTGCAAGAAGTGTCAAAGTTTAAAAAAAAATATTTAAATTTTATTTTTCTTTCAAATATGTTGCATTAATAACACTATGTAACAAATTTTCACTTTTTTCTGTTCCTAGGTTGAAAGTGTGTTTTCCTAACCCGTTAGGTCTAGAACAGAAAGGAAATCGCTGTTATTCCAGAAAAACTTTGCTTCTGTGACCGGGACAATGAAATTTGGAAAATCGCGTGTTTTAGAGAAAATTCTCGATTTGCTTTCAATGCCGAGCTTCCTCCCTGAACTGCTAGATTGGTCCAGATGTTTCTACAATTCTCATGAACACGCTAGAATGTTCAAGAAACTTCCAGAACTTTTGAGAAACTCTCAGAACTTTCTAGGACGTTCTTAAAGATTCCAAAAGTAGATGTACAAGTATAAAAGTACAGGTGTCTCGAACTAAAAATCCAATTCGTGTTATTGCAGACTGAAAAGATAACGAATCGTAGTTGAAGAAAAGTTATTTATTTGATATGGCATCAAGAGGTTGTTTGCATCCAGCCGATTCATTCTGCTACGTGTGCGGACGATTCATAAAGACAAGAGCGAAAACATATTCCTTGGAAACAAGTCGTATAATGTGCGAGGCTACAAGGCATACTTCGGCGTGCCGGTCGGGGACCAAGACAAATCTTGGGCACCGCATTTCACATGCGAATATTGCAAGAAAACACTTGAAGGTAAACTGAACAGTTGCTTCTCGCTTAGGTGTGTTTTAATTTATTTTTATAAAATTTCAATGCTTTAGATCTTGTTCATTTCAAAGAGTTGTAATTTACAAAGTTTTGTCATAAGTCGTGTACTGTAGGCCAATATATTCCATCTTGAAGACGTTCCATATTTTGAAATTTCCTGCCCTAAAATTATTATTATTCTTATGTATTATTATGTGCTATGTTACAGGTTGGTACAGAGGAGAGACGTGAGCCATGAAGTTTGCTATCCCGCGAATTTGGCGAGAGCAGATGGACCACTCAAGCAACTGCTAATTCTGCATGGTAAGCCCAAAAAATCATCGCATCGGCAAAAATGCCCCTCAGATCGTTTATCCGGACATACCTTCTTCCATCGCCCTAGTACCACACAGCCCCCATCTGCCAGTTCCGACTCCTCCTAGGCGGCATCGGCCATCTTCAGGAGACAGCAGCAAGTCAGATAGCGAGGCAGCAGATACTCGAGATATGGACTACGATTTTGCAGATAAAGTTGGGGATAGAAAGCTGTACGTCCCTAACCAGAAAGACGTGAACGAATTAATTAGGGACCTCGGGCTTTCGAATCGAATGCTGAGCTTCTGATATCCAGGCTCAAACAGTGGAACTTGGTTGATGATAGCATAAAAGTCACGGATCAGAGGAAGCGGCATCAAAGATTCTCAAACTTCTTCAGTCATCGTGATGTGCTGTGCTTCTGCAACGATGTTGCCGGTCTATTTCAGGCTATTGGTATCGCATGTAAGCCTATTGAATGGCGCCTATTTATAGACAGTTAATCCCGGAGCCTCAAAGCCGTGTTGCTTCACAATGGAAACAACTACCCGTCTCTCCCGATGGCCCACTCTGTGTATCCCAAAGAGGACTACACCAGTGTCAAAATGTTGCTGAGTGCATTAAAGTATGACGACTACAGATGGGAGGTCATCGGTGACTTCAATATAGTATCATTCGTCATGGGGCTTCAAGGAGGTTTCACGAAATTTCCTTGTTTCCTCTGTCTCTGGGACAGCCGTGACACTAAGGCGCATTATCGCACAAAGGACTGGCCACAACGGACCGATTTTTTTGTTGGGAAGAGCAATGTGAAGTGGGAGCCGCTTATAGAACCTCATAAAGTTCTTATGCCACCGCTGCACATCAAGTTAGGTCTCGTTAAGCAATTTTTCACTGCTCTTGACAAGGAGTCAGCAGCATTTCAATACCTCTAAGATCTTTTTCCAAAGCTGTCCGAGGTGAAGTTCAGGGCTGGTATATTCGTCGGACCACAGATCAAGAAGATCATAGAATGTGAGAATTTCTCAAAGCTATTGAACAGGACGGAGAGAGTGGCTTGGAGCAGTTTCGTTGCAGTTGTTCAGGGCTTCCTAGGAGACTTACATTAATCGCTCGTTTGTCGCTTAAGATACTTTCAAAGGCCGGCCGCGTCTAATAAATTGCTGAGAAGTAGGGAACAGAACTGCACAAAGTTGCTAATGGCTAGATAAGTTTAAAGTTATTATATAGTGTGGTAAACGTAGAAATATATGGCATGATGACGTTGATGAATATGTTGAGCATTAAAAATTATGACATTGAATGTGATGATAATTTTTAATGTGCAGTCAATAACTTTATTTTTATGAATCTTATGAATAGGAACGTGTTCTTTCTTTGCAAATTTTAAACAATATTTTAAATTATATTTTAAAACCCACTAGTCATGAATCCTCAAAAAGATAACCAAGATGTATCAAAAGTCTACTGTGTGTTTATACACACACATATATATATATATATACATACATGCCAAATCTCTCAATCACTTGTTAATAAATCTCCAACTTCTCGATAAGAAGAACGGCTAAAATATTACTGGAAGATTTATTAAAGCTGATTTATGAAAGCTAACCAGGTTTGGACTATAGATCATTTAACCGTTAAGCTGATGCCCATAAAATCTTTTTTATATTGCATACCAATTTCTTCACGCGAACATCAAGAGTAAATTTTGACCAACACATTCTTTACATTATAAAGAACATTTGAACAATACATTATGTCTTGTACCGATTGAGACGCGGGCCAGGATGCCCACCCAAAACGTCATTTCTTAACCAACTGAAGAACTCATCATTAATTGTGATACCCGAAAAGAATGTGTACATTGAGATATCCTGAAATATAAAGGTTTCATTTGAGAAAGTTAACGTTTTTCTAATTACGTTTAAAATGTTAGTGCTTATGTCAGACCAAACATGATAAATGGAAGTTACTTTTTCTATTCAATGTTGTTATAGTTTAAAAATGCAGCATTTTCTTTGAATACTCGTAAGAAAACAAATATATTTGAAGAAATGTAAAATTTAAACAAAAATAATACCTCAAAAAAATATTTTTTTTTAAAAAGTACACGTATTTAAAAGTATTATTAAAATGCTTGAGATCAGATGTTTAGCAAATGGATGATTTATTTACCTTCAATCCTATCAAAGTAGAAGAGTAACATGTGTGTCCTCTTGGTATCTAATACAAATGTTTTCAATGATTACATACTATCACAGGACGGGCGTAGTTGTTGTTTGTGTTAAACGCAACAGCTGAGACAAGCACAACCAGATTCTGGGGGCCCTCATGTTAGATCCGCCATTGTAGTAATATGATTTGAAAAATGTTTTACATAACATAGGTTATATGAGCTTTAACTCCCGTTGATGTTTTGAATCATTTTTATCAAAAGGGAGCAAACCGTTTCGAGCTATTTCTATTTCCATCATTTAGTTTTCTTGGTGACAAAGGTCAGAGGTGAGAGGCCTCGACGTCCTCGTGATCAGCTTGGAATCCGGTGCGACCATTAGCTGAAGTGACGAAGTGGATTGAGGGCGGGCGATGATCTAATTACAGTCAAGTGAACAAACAGCTAATGTTGTTAGAGCCGCGGTTGGTTGGAAAATGAGAGGCACACGGCACAGGCACCGCTAGAATAAACATTTAAAATGTGGTAACATTTTCTGCCCCCCCCCTGCCTCCCCTACCTTTTACTACTTTGTCGATGAAGTGTGGGTGCAGGTACAATTTTTTTCTTCCCTTGAAACGAATGATCTTGGTTTTGTATTTAATAATCAAAACTAATTAAAACCAACAACTCGTCGGAGAAGCGGCAAGTTGAGAATGACGAAGCCTGGGAAATTTCCAACATATTACGTCATCTGCGATCGACAGAGCAGGTGACAGAAAATCTTCCAAGACTTTTAACTGTGGGAAGAAACTTGAAAAAAAACTCGTAGTTGCACTGTCTTGATCTGGGATTTAAGTCACCCAGTATTATTTTTCCTTAGCACTCTGTTCAGAGAAACGCTGTCTAACAGTATATTATACAGTGCGCTTTTATTTCAAGAGAAATATTTAATTAAAATTAAATAAAGAAAAAAAAATCCACCCCTAAGTTATAACTGAGGCTAAATGAATTATAAAAACACGAAAGGAGGACATCGGATACATCAACCAAGAAGCCAGGAAACTCACAATTACTTTTGTATAAAATTTCCGAGAGGACAAGGGATGCAACTGTGATGAAACCCATTAGAGTTAATCTAAAGACATCAACTTTAAAAAAAAATTACATTAGTCTATATGATCCTTTTAAGAACCTTTTAGCCTGGATTTTTATAATTATTTGATTTTTTGGTGTATATTTGATTTATTTATTCTTAAAAGTTGCATTTGTTTGCTAGGACTAACTTTCTTGGAGATGCAGATAAATGTTAAAAAATATTTAAAAATTTATTTGTTACTTTAAAAAAGAGTAATTCGATATTCTCATTTAAATAGATATCAATGTGATTTATTTTTTAAATATACCATAACTTTATCAAAAACATTATCATCAACACTAAGAGTACAATTTCAAAACTACAAAGAATTTTTTATGGTTATTATGAATGTAAGTTGGCTCATTTAAACATTTGGAAATATTATTTATAGCTAAATTTTCTATTTTGATGAATTTATTTATATTTTATTGTGTTTTTTTTTCTTAAGTAAAAACCTTAAATAAAAAAATAAAAAAACTATTTTTCTACCAATTAATTTTAGTTCCGAATATATTACTTTATAAAGTACCATGAATTAAGACACCACCAAGGGGTACATTTATAATACTGAAATAAGTCAATAATTGACATGGAATTTACTCTTTTTTTTCAGAAACATTACAATCTATCTCATAAATACTTGCTTAACATTGTTCATCAATTCAATTTTTTAGAAAATCTTCAGTTAGCTGTCGAGAAGGGTATCCCTTACGAAAAGAAAGCCCATCTCACCACAGCCAAGTCACTGCTTTTGTTGTTTAAGTTAAGGTGTCAAGTTGCTCACCTGTTTATTTGAAAATTATTAAACTAAACGGTGTTTGTTGCTCGAGTAAAAGAAAGAGACTCATTAACATTGGAATAACTTGTTTAAATGGAATACGCACACAGAGCACAGCCTTTCCCTTTCACGTTGCGTTTTATCTCTGTGGTCATTCCATATATTTTGAACTTTCCCATAACTATGTGGAAACACTAATGCAGAAAATCTCAAGTATTTTTCGGGGCGTCAGGCAAAAGATAAAAGCAGCGTTTGAATATATGCCGAATTTAATTATTTCATATAAGTTTTAGTATAGAATAGTTTAGAGCTAGATGAGTACAAATTTATTTAAGTTAATTTTTAAATACTTCATTTGTATTTAAAAATTAATAACGTCCACTTTTGTCTTTGCGTAGAGTAATGTTGTTTTTCGTGATGAATGCATTCCATCTGAACGGAACATACATTCCCTAAATTCAATAGGTATTAGAGATTTGGTTTCTCCTACCACCGTTGTCTTTGAAACAAGAGCTCAATGTCACTAATGGCTCCCTGTGTTTCAACTTGATAATTGGTAGATTGTTGGGTTTTATTTTCTCCCTTTATTGCTCTTTGAGATTTTTTTTAATTACGTATTGAATCAGAAATATATTTGGGTTTAGTGCTAAAAAGCCCTATTAAACAACAACGTGTCTCGCTCATTCCATTTTCTTTCCTTAAAAGAATCCGCACAAAGGATTTAAAAGCTTAGTGAGTGTATACTACATAATGGGACGCAATCACGAGCAACGTGTCTTGACTTTGGATAACTCGATATTTCTTGTCTGTTTCAGGACTCATCATTATGCACGTTCAGAAAATCCCGCGTTGATATATTCGTGAATAATTAATTTTGTTAAAAATGGTCGTGGAAATTTGAGAGGTTACGTGGATAAAATTGAGTCTGATTGGTAATATAAATATTCATGAAAATGTAAAATGATTTCAACACACTGACTTTTTTCTAATGATTATGAGTCATTTATAAGGCGAGTTAGTAAGTTTGTGATTGACGGAAGTGTCACCTCAGTTATTTATGTTTTAGAAACACATTTTGCAAGTTTAGTGCATTGGCGTCTTTCAATTCAGGCCGACGCATTACTGTGTTGTGATATATTATCATTCAAATCACGTGATAGATTATTTTTTAATGTTAAAAATGATGGTCTTTCTGTTTCTTTTGCCACAATTTCTGATTGTGACATTACCTGTATAATACTTCTATTGAGAAATTTTTTTTTCTGTTTTAAACTAAAGCTGTACATACAATTTCTTTTCAAATTAAGCACGTTTTAATATTATCGAATGTTAGACATATTCAAAAATTTAAATTTCAATGGTAAACTTGAAGAACAAAACAATTGTTTTGTCGATTTTCTAAATTATTTCAAAGATATCGAATAATTTAATATTAACTTTGTAAAAACAGAATTCAAGACTAACATAAGAATAAGCTAGTATCGTTTTCATATTGCTGCAACTAATTTGATAGCTTATAATTAATATCGAGCAATGAAAAGAATTGCTGTAATTAAATAATTCTTTGAATTTATTATGCCTTCTGATAAAAAATAATGTCTAATATGATAATGACAAACAGCTATATTATTGTCTTAAGAAATTATAGACACTTGAAAGGGGTGATAAAGTGTGTGTCTCTATTTCTAATCGGTTAATAAAGGTAGCTCTGCTATGCATTGAACAAAGACAATACAATTTGTCTTATTGAACATATCACTTTGTTCCCAGCGTTTTCGCCTTGCCATGCAGTCACCTATATCAGTTATGATTTAAACTAGTGGTTTAAACCTGTTGGTCTTAGGGGTCACGACGTGTTTTCTTGGGGTCACCTACTGTCCAGTAAAATTATTCATTATAATGCAAATTTGCTCTGCTGTATTCATACTTTTGCATATAAATGCATTTAACACTAATGCCAAAGAGAGAAGTTATGAGATGATTAGTATACATAAATATAAGAATAGTCTATTAATCTATTTTCAACAGTTAGCGCGTCAAAACAATATTCAACAAGGGAATCTCGCGTGTTCTTCAAAGTATCCTTAGCGGTCGGTCGCGAACTTAATACGTTGCCCCAGTGCATACTAATCAATGGGAAGCATTGGGCTGTTTCGGGATGTTGGGAGGCCTGTGCGTTTATTATCTTTATATATTATTTCTTCCTATTCAGCCCATCTTTAGAGATCATGTGATTCCTACTTGCGTTTGTTACTGTCACTTTACACTTAATAATTAAAATCTATTTTTCCGTGACATTCATGTGACACTTTGGTTGTATCCGTCACTACCCTAGTTTTTGCGATACATGAGGTGTGATCAGTGCCAATCTTAGAATTTTTTTTAGTCTAATAGAATACGGCATACAGTGAGCATCCTGAGGTTGTGGATTTTTGTTACTAAACAAACAATGACCATTATTATTTTCACATTTGATTCCTGTCGTTGTTTTTAAATACTATTAACATGTTGTAAATGCATTTAGAAATGTCGGTTATTCTTTCACCAGCAATGACAAAAAACAACTAAATATTCAGAAGTGCATCTGATACTAGATACGACCCGCGGCATAGTATACACCGCAGACTTGCTGATTGATAGTGCAAAGAAAGTGTGAAATAACGGACATAAAAAGTAACACAAAGAAATTAGGACAACGCGAGTGAACGTCGGGGGGGGGGATGGGAACCGCCGACGCATAATTGGTTTTGAGAAATGCGAATTGCGGTTGTTGTTGCCCCCAACCTGTATAACCATCACTTACCAACAATAAACTGTAATTGGTCGACCCTGGCGAAGGTCATTTGCCAAGCTTACTTCCTCGCGTCTTGTGCATGTCAATAATTTCTGGAAAATTATATATATATATATATATATATAGATTCGGCTTTACTTTATTAAATAGCAATTAAATAGAGAAGCCACAATGCGTAATGTGCAAAGTTGTTTTCAGTTGTGAGTCTTTGAAACCCTTAAAACTTAAACGTCACTTAGAGACCAACCATTCAGAGCACGCTAAAAAGAATTTGTGGTTCTTTAGTCGGCACGAAACTAGTTGCAAATATCAGAGACTTGATCGAATAGGAAGTTTTCAGCCAACGAGTAAAGCAATTTGTGCAACCGTCATATGAAGTCGCATTGGAAATTGTCAAGCAAAAAAAAATACACACACACACACAAATGGAGAAAGCTCACCAAACCTTGCATGTTGAAGATGGTGGAATTTTTTCTTGGGAATTCGAGCAACAAAATAGGCTTAATCTCAAAGTTCAGGGACAGGAATCAAATAGTATCGCATTTCACGGTTTTCTCAGGGCTTTTAATTCAAACGGCAAAACTGGCGAAGAAAAGTTTATCTTGGAAATATCGCAAATATTTGAAAAATAATAATTTAAAAAAAAACAACACTATTTTGTGAAAACTTAATTGAAAATTAATTATTTAAATTTCATGGGGGTCGCGGGTGACATTGCTTTTATAAAAAGGGTCGACATCCAAAAAAGTTTGGGAACCACTAATTTGAACTACAAAGAATGCTTACACTCTAGGGCAGGGATCAGGGAACTGTTTATCTGACGGAGTCATGAACACAACATATTTTGAAAAGTAATCTTGTGGTAGCCATACATTATGTTTTAAACTAAAATGTCTATAAAATGTGTGCATTTTGTGTAATTTCAACAATAAAGTTCAATAATTATGCCTCTGAATTCTTTTTAATAACATTTTATGCTGTTTTTTTAATACAATTCATATGTAGATCAAAGGAGTCTGAAAAAAACTATTTTTTTTTCATAATCGATCATTTTCTGAGAGCCAGGTGCAGTCATCAATAGAGCCACATCTGGCTCGCGAGCTATGTTTTCCCGACCCCTGCTCTAGGGAGTAAAAGGAATTCAGCTTCGCAAAATAAAAATCATTAAAAACATTTGTTTAAATTTTGTAGTCATGCACCAAATTGTGCACTACCAATTAAGAAGATTAGCAAAAGAAATGAATTATTACTTTTTTAAAAATTACATTCTTAACTTATTCATTCTTTTGTGTTATTTAAATGAATATCTGTCTCACATCAAACATTATTAGAAGACAATGAAATGTCCTACTTACTTAAAATAATGTTTAATAGGAGCTTGAAGATATCATGTTTAATGGGCCTTACACTTGCCTTAATTAAAGATTTTACTAACGTTTCTTAAAGTTAGATTAGTCGAAATCAAAATCACAAAGTCACGTCCGCGTCAAAGCCAGCCACTAAATCAATTCAGAATCAGAATCAGCCACTAAGTCAATTCAGAATCAGTCACTAAGTCAATTCAGAATCAGTCACTAAGCTCAGTCATAAACAGATTCACCCACTAATTCAAGTCTGATTCTAGAGACAGTTTCAGAGCCAGCCATTAGGTAAAGTCGGGGGTTGACTCAATAATTCAAATAACTGCTAGACTTAGAGTAACTAAAAAAAATATTTAGATTTTAAAATAATTATGCTTAATATTACTATGTCTGTGATGTTGGATTTTAAGCCTTTAATGAATTATTGTCATAGATATTAACTTAGACTTAAACCCTCATAAGTGAAAAAGCTCATCCATTTTATTTGTGACCAATCCGGTTATAGACCCTGGCACATACAGAAAACCTAAGCAGAGATTAACACAGAGGTCCAACGACACCCAACCATGATTCAGATTTGCGAAGACGTGTGCTTGACACTCTGTCGGGACTTGTCTTCTGCCAACGGGACTTTAGTAGCCCTGTGGCCCTGCCTGGCACTCCTGTGTAGGGTCACTGTAGAGAACGACCAGATGACCGCTTTCCTCGACTACCTGGCCAAATTGTCTGTGGCCTTTGAAAAGAATACCAGCTGTACATTCAAAAAGGTTCATGTCAAACACTAATCCAAGTGGTGAGTTTCGATTTTTTTGTTTACAATTAATCTACATATAAGTAATCAAGCCTATGCCTTTTTAGAATTTTGTTTCGTATAATGTTACTAATTTCAGTCGTGTCCACTTGAGTGTGAAAAAAACAACAAAGATTAAATGATAGCGGTGGAAAGTGGAGTTCACTTGTGTGGCATTTGTTTTATACCTGATGACAAGGTTTCGGACCATAATTTTTAGTTCAACTATTGTCAAATGGAATATCCTATAGGGAAAATTGCTAAATGACATTTTTATTGATTTGTTTTCTTGTTCAAAATTCCGATAAAAAAAATAAATAGAAAGTTGAAGCAAACGATCCCTCCAAATATATAATGAATAATTATTAAACAAATTAAATACCCACTTTACATTTTGCCCAATTCTTAATTTAGATAAGGTAAATGTCCGTAACGTTGTCTTACACAACTACTGTAGTTAGTTTAGTAAAGATCTTTGAATACAGTATTTATAACATTGATTGGTGATTAAATGCACACTTTTGTGGAAACTGTCATTATAATTGGTAAACATTAATGACATTGCAGAAATATTATTATAAAGATATTTCACTTATATGTTTGTTTTTTTAAAATGTGTGTGTATTTTTCTCTTATGACAGTGATTGTGAGTTGATTTTGTTTTTGACATCGTGATCATAGCATTATTAAGTGAATTTTTTAAAAAAATTAAATGGCATTTCTGTCTTTGGCTTTATCAGGTACATAGTTCCGATCAACGGTTACATAGCTCCACCCATCATACTAGTGACCATTATTACTAACACCCTGGTGTGCATCGTTTTACCTAAGCCACACATGCGCAGTTCCACAAACACCCTTTTCGTTGCCATTGCATTATCCGACATGATGACCGGGTTACTTCCGTTTCCGGTATTTGTTCACTTCTACGCAACTGAGATGGTGCACGAGTGGATCCCGTACAATTGGTGCTAAGCCACATTGGTGCTGCAAGGTTACATCCCGGTCATTTGTCACACGGCGTCCATCTGGTTTACCACGGCGCTGGCCATCCAGCGGTATATCTGCGTGTGCCACCCATTCAAGGCCCGGACCTGGTGCACGATGCGCAATGTCATCTACGGCATAAGCACCATCTACTTCTTTGCAACGCTCATCCAAGCCCCAAAGTTCTTCGAGTACTACTTGACCGAGACATGGCGACGGTCGAGACTGAACTCAAGCGTCATGGTTTCAGCATGCGTCGTGATTTTACGGCCATGGATCTTAAACAACTACAATGCATACATCAGCATCTACTACTGGTTCAGAATCATCTTCATCAATCTGATACCTTGCTTTACTCTTGTTGTGTTAAACACACTACTCATCTTCACCATGAGGAAGGCGACGAAGAGGCGCATCCAGCTGCTGAAACAGAACATGAAAAGTGAGAGTCAGCAGTTGAAAGAAACCAACTCTACGACGATGATGCTAGTCATTGTGGTTTTGTTCCTTCTGGTCGAGCTCCCCTTGGCTGTTCTCATGACTCTACTGCTTGTCGCAGAGACGATAAAGAAAAATGTTTTTTCTTTGGAAAATTGGGAGGTGAGTTTTGTCAGCTCAGTTTATCTTTTATTTCATATGTCCTTTTTATAAATAAAAAAAAACAATTGGGGCCCTTAGGTGAATAAGAAAAATACGTGTTTGCTAACTATTTTCAAAATTTACTCTATCAAAATTGGCATTGCAGCTTTGATTAAAGTAAAATATATCTTATAATAGAACATTCGGTTTCCAGCTATAATTAACCTTTTTGCTGCTGTTTTAAATTTTTTTTTAAACTTATAAAAACATATTTAAGCAGCTCCGCGCTGATTAAAATGGATCAAATTAATTAATCGTAATAATTAACCGTAACTTCTTACACAGCAATACATAATGAAAAAAATTATAAAAGATGTAAGTTAAAACTAAGACAATTTTGACTTATGATTTCTCATTTCATGGGCGAAATCTATTAATATAAAATCCGGGTCTTCGTTCGGAAAAATTTAAAAAGCATATTAAGAAAATTAAACAATATAATTTGAAATGTCACGTAGTGTCTGTCCGTGACGCTCCTAATTTTAGAAAGCAGCGCACCAAATTTTTAATGCACTAATGCATCAAAAGGTGTGAAAATTAAAGATGCGCTGTAAAAAAATATAATATGACGTCATTGTTTAAGCTCATATTTTAAATTTTGAAAAGGGAACAATGTGAAAAGAGGATTTGATGATGGCTAATTATAAAATAAAAAAACAAAAGGGGCGCCGTAAGCGTCCTACAACCCCTATTATAAAATACTTTGTGTAAATTTCAGAAAGTTTAATATTTCGTATTTATCAAACAAGGACAAGTTAGTTGGGCTTTTGAAAAAGGTCTGCGCCGTAGGCGCCCTAAAAAAAGTTCACTTTTTCAAAATGAATAGATTTCAGCTGAAAACTTCCGTCATTTTTGACGGGTGATACGCTAGTGCATTTATATTTTGTTGTGACATATTTAACAGATCTTTCTTAATACTTTGTATTTTCGTATGCTTGTAGGACTTGTATAAAGAGAAAACAATGTTGCACATTAATTTGAATTATTCATTAATTATTACAAAACATTTTTCAAACGCAATGTTACTGTAATATTTTTGCTGAAAACGTTGTCTTGCTAAGCCATAAAATAAAACTGTAAAATCTCGTAACGATACATTTTTTTCTAAACTTACTAACGAGAAACACTATGTAAAACAATCTTTTACGTGACTGAATCAGGAATATGGTTTAAACCACCCCACCCAAGAAATCGATTTATTATAAATGTTATTATCGTTGCAAAATAAATTACAAAAAAACATATGATTAAAAACAAATATTTACTTAATGTTATAGTTTTCTTCAAGGTAATACATGTTCAAGTTGAGCATAATGCAAAATTGTGGATATCTATGTCATCAGCCCTATTTACTTTAAAAATAAGAATAATTGTTTTGGTCAAATCATGTTTAAGCAATGTTTATTTAATTCTAACCGATTTATTGTTTACAGTGTAGCTGATTTAATCACGCAATAATACTGTACAGTCAGGGCTGGATTTCCGCCTAGGCCCACAAGGCCCGGGCCTAGGGCCCCAGCCAGCCAAGGGGCCCCGGTGGTGGAATCTTTACATAAGCCCAAAAGCCTGGGTTCATTATCAAAAAGCTTTATCGAAAATAATAGTATAATACATATTTTTACTACATTTTGCATACACTGCCCAGTAGTCAAGTGCACGGGGTTCGTTTGTGTTGGTTTGCCATTGTAAGCCGCGTTCTGAGTTGGTTTGGGGGGGGGGCAGAATGTCAAGTGTCTAGGGGCCCTGAGTCTGTTAAGTCTGGGCCTGTGTACAGTGAAGTGGGATCGAGTGATAAGGAAAAAAACCCACATTTTTAAAAATTCCTTTACACAAAAGCAAACAAATTTTGCAAATGAACCCAAAGATTTATAAAATATTTCAATTCCAGTTGTGAATGAAGTTTGATATTATTTACCATTGTTGATATTTATTTCTCATAAACATATTTTGAATGTAAATTTTAAATATTTGGAATGTTTAATTTATAACAATATTATTTAAATTTGCTGTTTTTTTTAAACCTTCATCTTATTCTTATGTTTCAGACGCTGGCTCTCTTCTCCAACTTCTTTATTCTGCTCAGCTACCTGCTAAACTTTTCCCTCTACTGCGGTATGAGCAAACGATTCCTGGAGACGTTCAAACCTCTGTTCACACGCGATGCTAAGCCCAAGGAACGAGATTAGTCACACAAAAATGAAATACTAGCTAACCGAGTTGAAAATAGCCTCATATCTTTAGAAATATTTCGATACTAAGCAGTAATGCTTCTGTATTGAGAGTATTATTTGAAATATTTTGTGGTCACAAATTATGCGAATAAATCCTGTAATTCTTCTAAAAAGTACTCTTATTCCTCCTTTTCTTCATCAATATACATGTAATTTATTTAGTAGTTTTAACCAGAAAAACATAAGGATTACATTTTCTAATGTAGTTAAAATGCATCACTTCATAGTTGGCTGGTTCTGCTATTTAAATAGGTAACAAGAAAGAAAAAAAATCTGAGGTTAGCGGGGAACAAAATGCGTAATACAATAACGAGCTTACCGCCTCAAGTATTTCTCGGTGAAACTATCTGCAGTGTGTAATGTAAGATTTAAAAATGGATAAAGAAACCCAAGCCATGATCTCCTTTCTATTTAAAAAAAAATTCAATCAAATATCAATAATGTTTCTTTTGTTTTTTATATCTTCACTAAATTTTGGTTTCATTTGTTATTAAATTATTTTGATTTTGTAATTTCAAAATTATAATTATTAGAATGAGAGAAAATCTTTTAAAATAAAAAATGAAACAACACATTTTTGTTAGGAAATATTCCTAACTAAACATCGAGCTCCAAAAACTATGGACGATAATTAAGAGGTAATGCGTCCGATTGGAGAAAAATTAAAAATTTTAGTTACATATTGTTAATTTCTTTAGACAAATATTTTCTATGTTATTGAATGGTCCCAAAGAATGTAAGGACGGAGACACTGTAAACTTTTATTTTTAAAAATTAAGAAAATTATAGGAAAACAATTAAGTTTGTGTATGTAAGAATTTTGTGAAGATCGCACTTAAGTTACTTAAGAAATTTTAAAAATGTTGTACGACTTGTTAATTTAAATCTCTTTTACAAATTGCATGGATGTCAAGTTATAAAGTACCCTACATGTATATTAGATTTTAAAAAATAAAATTCATTATTTGAGCAACTTTCTTTTAAAATATGTATTTTAGCTGACGTTTACTTGAATTTCAATAAATTCATAGCTTTTACATCATATTTTTTTTTAAAGTTGAAAAGATTTCGACGATCTACGTAGTACTAAGAAGTGATGGAAATTTAATTTTTTTTAGTGTTTTTTGTTGTTGTTGCTCTTGTTTATTTTGTATTAAGTTTATATGGAAACGTTTATTAGTTTCACATTTTGTAAAACGTATACACTTAGAGAATGTGTAATCATTAAAATTGACGTTACAAAGTGTTTTTGTTACTTTTCATTATAGCAGCAGTTCGGGTTTTTAAAAAAAAATAATTCAATATAAATAATACAATTGATGTCTGTTTTATATGTCTGACCGATACATTACTGTTCCAATAAAATTTGATGATATGTCTGTTTTATGGCGAAGGAGAGCTTTTGAAAGCTTTTGAGAATTCTACTTTTTGAAGTTCAGGATCAAAATGTTTTGTTTTATAAATATACCAAAACTGCTCAGCATAGAAGTTTTGAATGAAAATCCTCTTCCGCCGAGAGAATAGCATGTTTGCATTAGTTACGCCAATGGAATGATCCGATTAAAATAAAAACAATGGTGGGCGTGGCAGGTCACTTTAATGCGGGCAAGTGCTGCAAAAGAATGTGAAATTAATCAACTATGATAAAAATAAAAGGAATAACTCTTAATCTAATTTGTCAATTAAAAAACGTAACACTTTATTTATTTCCACGACTACTTGAAAAACTTTCAATTTGGAAATAAAGTGAATTAAAAAGAATATTTTAAGCGATATATCTTACAATTTCGGCAACATTTTGGATTTATAGCTTGATGGACTTAATAAAAAAGATAACAAATTATTTTGCAAAGTTGTTCAAAATTCATTTTATTTTAATCATCCTTGTCTGAGCATCACAGTAAGTGTCAATGACGTCACTAATGAGGAAAAGTTCAACTATTGACAGTAACCCCTTACTTCATTTATTCAGTATTCTCTAATGCCTGGAAACAACTTGGAAAATTGCATTCTTGTTTGTCAGAACTTTTTTTTGTAGTTGATCAAATCTATATATATATATATATATAATTCTCTTCGTGTTCGGACCATGCAAGGCAAGAAGCTGCAAGTATGTGTTACAGAGCAAGACAAAATACCCTCGCTCGGGTCAACTAAACACAGTTAACGGTTGACAAGCGAAGGTAGTAGAGGGGTGACCAACAATGGCCCTTGCGTTTCACTTGCATTGTACCTTCACAGAAAAGGTGAGATTCGTAGTGTACTGGTTAACACATCCGTCACATGCGAGGAAGGTACTGGGTTTAAGCCCCGGCGAATATATTGTGTTTTTTTTTATTTTTAAATGTCTGTTTGTGCCCGTTCTTTTACCTCTTTATTGCATAGCATACGCCGCAGACTGGCTTATCATAGACAGTGCAAAGAACTGTTGAGGGGGGGGGATGAGAGTATGGACACAAAAAGCAGCACGAAGTAAATAAAAAATAGCGAGCAAAGGTGAAGACATGCACACTTAGGTTGTTGTTACCCGCCTCCCAATTATTACTACAATCGCTTAAACATAAACATTTGTTTGGCCGATCCTAGCGAGGGTTAGTCATATTTAGGGTTGTTAATTGCGTGTTTTTTTTTAGTTGTTGATTTTTTTTTGAAAAGAGATGATCGATTATGATTATGTAACTCCGGTTTTAAACATATTATAGTTTTACAGCTGACTTCATAGAAGTTAGGGGTGTACAGAATTTCGCCTGAAAATGTCTCAAAAATAAACAATGAGTTGGCAGTTACCCCGCCCCCCCTCTCCCCGCAACCGACGTTCACTCGCGTTGTTTTGATTCCTTCGTGCTGTAGTTTGTGTCAGTTCTTTCTCAACTTTCTTTGCTCTCTCCATGAGCAAGTCTATGGCGTATGCTACGCCGCGGGGTGTCTAGTTTTATATATCACATTAAATCCCACAATCGGTCACAATAACTATCTATAAACTTAAAGTTCTGAGTCCCTTGTGTCACTTCCTAGGTTGTGACTAAAAAATTATTTTCTGCTTTTTCATGCGAGATTCTACATTTTTCACTGCAGCTGGGACTCATCTTTTTATAAAAATTTTTTTGTTCATTTTATTGTACTTAATTGACGAGTAGTTTAAGAAAAACATATTTTGTTTTAAAGAAAGGAAATTATTCGAATGATCACAGCTTGAAGTGCTTGATAATTAAAAAAAAATTTAAAAAATTTCCAGTTGCATTTCATTACAGAATATTAATAAAGGAACACATATTATCCAGTTGGAGCAGCTTCATTGAAATTTTAATAAAATATCCAGATGGTATGTAAAGATCTGTCTAAATTTCACATAAATCGAGTCACTTGATCATCTGAATATGACAATTTAAATACACACAAACAATTTTGAAACATATTCTTATCTCTGTTTTAGCTAAAAACATTATTTTATGAAAACACTTTTTTAATGAAAATGTTGCTTAAACTCTAAAAATGTATAAAACATTATTATGTAACTAGATGTGACCCGTGGCGTAGAATGCGCCGCAGGCATGCTCGTAGATAGAGCAAGAAAAGGAAGGGGAGAGAACGGACACAAACTACTGACGGGAAATATTTCGGACATCGCGATAATTTGTGCCTCACCACCATATGCTCCTAAAGTATTCATGTTCTCAAAGTTCTGTTGAGGAGAGTGTATGACTACTTTTCCGTCACTGAGCACAACTGAAAGCAAATCGCCGAAGTTGTCCCAATGTTGAGAAACAAAGTTTACAGTCGTGTTGTGAAGTAATGTTCGAAAATAAAGGGGGAAAAGAACGGGCTCAAACACAAACATTAAAAAAAATTAGAAAGTAATTTAGCTGGGGCTTGAACCTACGACCTTCTACTTGTTGGGCGGGTGTAATAACCACTACAAAACGAAATACATGATATTCGGTGAAGGAACAATGAAAGTGAACTCAAGATGCATTGTTGGACTCGATGACCCACCCCCCTCCCCTGTCCACCACCTTTGCTTGCCAACCATAAACTGATTGGTCGGTGGTCGACCCCAGCGAGGTCCATTCGATATGTTTGCTTGACATGGTCATTTAGGTGAAATATATATATATATATATATATATATATATATATATATATATATATATATATATATATATATATATATATATATATATTATAATTAGTGTTCTTTTGCTATATAAATGAAATATCGTATGTATCTGTTTAATATCTGAATGTAATTGTTCCAACCAAATGCTCGTATTTTCTATTAATAGATGTCCGATACAGAAGGCTATTAACTATATCAGGGTGTCCAAATTCCGGTACACGGGCCAAAGGCGGTCCCCGTTTAAATTGTAGAGATATAAAACTAAAATGCTACCTAACTTTGGTGAGACCTGTACTAAAATATGCATCTTCTTTATGGGACTCATCCACCAAAGAAAACATTGATAAATTAGAACAAATTAAAAAAAGAGCTGCTAGATTCATTACTGGAGAATATTCAAAACTGACAAGAATAACACCATTAGTTAAATCATTAAACCTTGAAACACTAGAGGATAGAAGAACCAAGAGCAAAGTAGTAATCATACATAAAGCAATTAATTCTAATTTAGAAATACAACACAAAGATAACTTAATACAACCCTCAGATAGACATAAGGATAAAAACACCTTTCTTATTCCGTATGCAAGAACAAACACATACAAATTTTCATTCTTCCCGTCCGGAATTCGGGCGTGGAATGGGTTGCCTGAAGAATCCAGGAAAACCAACACTTTATCAACGTTTAAATCTCTAATAAAAATGCAGGACTAGACACAAACCATAGATAAGCGTAGGACGCAATAATCTTCTGTATAGAAGGAGCGTCTGTAAACAGATAAGATAAGATAAGATAACTCGCCAGCGACCTCATTATAATTTAATGTTTAATTTTGTTCTGTAACGACCACATTATATAGAATAGAAAAAATTGAAATTATTGGTTGTATTGAGTACATTTTAAGATGACGTCTAGCAATAGCAAAAATAGGTAACGCTATTTGTTTGCAAAGTTGATATTGATTTTAAAAAGCCGGTGAAGTTAAGCTTTTCTATATATACGAATTTCGATGACGTCCAAAAGAAAAATGACTGCCGTAATTATTATTATTATTATTATTTTTTTTTATTTTTTTTTGCCAATTCGAAAAGGAAATGAAATACGGCACCCGTATTCTAAATATGTTAAGACAGTTTTTACATCACAATTTTTAACACAAGTTCAGATCTAATTATATTTCATTGAGTTTTATTCATTGTAAAATACATAGCTTATTTTATTATAAATTGAGGGAATTGCATGTTTATTTTTTCCGCAAATATGGGATAGAATTTATAAATTTTGTCCCCACAAAATATCATTCTTAACTACTACAAATAGATCTCATACATTTGAAAAGACCGTAACGTAATCTTAAAGTATGTAATTTTTGTTTATTAGGTGGTCGGATTAAGATGATAAACAAAAATTACATACTGGGGGTCAGATTAAGAATTTTTTTTACTTCACAGAAATGGCCCTCTTTGCAAAATGTTTTGACCCACTGGCAGTGGCGTAGCTAGGGTCATGTGCGCCCGGGGACATGACACAAAATCGGCGCCCCTTGTCAGACCGAAAGATTCTGGGGGTTCATTGAGCCCCTAAGAAAAATGTGAAATTTTACGGTTTATATAGTTCATTTTCAAAGCTTCTGGTATTTTAATGAAATAGAATACAGACTAATAATTCTCTATACTATTGTAAACCATTTATTTAAAAACAAAAATACTCTAGTAATTATACGATTAGACATAGGCTAGTCTACAAAAAATTGGTTCTCCTTGATTTAATTTGATTTAATTTGATTTAATTTGATTGTCGCAAACTCGTCAATCACGTTGTCAAAATTAATATTCTCAAGTGTTTCTCTTTCGATGCTAAGGAGTGCAAGATCACTGGGACTATCTTTTCCAATTGAAGCACATAAATAAGACAAAATAAGCTTCAGTTTGCTGAAGGACCGCTCACAGCTTTCAGTTGAAACTGCAATTGTTAGAAGTATTTGAAGTGAAATGCGCTTGACTCGGAAATACGTCATCTCCATATGATACAATAAAACCAAGAACATCCAAAGGAGTTTCCGATAGTACTTCAGTCCGGGTAATGAGAAGCATTTTTCAGTCTCTGATTTATGTGCGAAAGTCGTGATCATTGACGTCAGTGTCGTATAAATTAGCAAAATCTAAGCAATTTTAACAAAGTGTATCGACTTTTGTCTCAGCAAGAAGAGTTTTGACGTCTTGAAAAAAATCCAAATTTGTTGTTTATATTTTTAGACGTACAAACCGTATTGATATCTCCTGTTGGAGTTTATCAATTATGCTGTTCATATCACGTGCAATTCTTCTTCTGCAGAAAGTCCTGCATCTCTTGTTAATTCTCCAGGAATCCTCCGATGTCGTCTAATCCTTCTGTCAACCTCGATTCCCTAAGTTGTGCATCTTCCTTTCCATTATCTACCGCAACCTGGCTCAAATTATCACGAATGTTGACACTTTCTTGCTGAAGCGATTCAAGATCAGATGCTGCTTCCTTAAAATTCACAGTAGGATTCTGCAACCGTTTCTGGACACGATCAATTTTCCCAAGTATGATGTTCCAGAAATTTAACAAAACTAGGAATTTAAAGTTTAATATACCTGCCAGCAAAGTTTCTGCCTCACTTCTGGTGTCAGGCGTCATATTTGTATGTTTTGATAATTTTTCCAACAGCTCTACCAGTTCATCTAGTGAAATCTAGTCCTTCATAAATTGCTTTAACAGCTTCTGATCGTGCACTCCAACGTGTTTCAGACTTGCTCTTCATTGTGATTGGCACAACTCTTTTTATTCTTCCAAACGAGTTGTTGTTCGAGAGAAAACAAAAATGTATACTTTCAACTGTTCCAAAAACGTGATAACAACTGTATCCTGTTTAGCTGAGTGTACTCTTGGTAAGTTTAAGCTTCGGTGTTGAAGGCCGGATATATGCCCAGTCATTACAGCAGCATTGTCATAACATTGTGACCGATAGTCGGCTAGAGGTATGTTATTAGATTCTAATTTCTCCACGATAACTCTTTCAATGCTTGCTGCGTCTTTGGAATGTATCTGGATAAAACCTAAAAATGATTCTTTGATGGTTTCTTTTTTAGTTTGAAAATCTACATTCACAAATCTGATGACTTGAGAAAGCTGTTCCCGGTGTCTTAGATCGGGTGTTGAGTCAAGTAAGATACCGTTTTTTCTGATTTCACTTAACAGCTGATTCCTTACAGTCGATGAAAGTAGGTGGATAAATTCATTTTGGATTTCCTGTATAAATAAGATACTGAATCTGGATTTTCTCGGGAATCTTGTAAGTGTTTTTCTAACAGTGGATCATACTGATCAAGTTTGATCACAGAGAGACAGGAAAGAGAGGCGGTGTCTGATGTTTCATATAAAAGGAATCCAACTTGCTTTGACATACCCATACAATCCCTTGAGAGGAGAGACCTTCTGTAAACCAGTGGTTCTCAACCTTTTGAGATGCAAAGACCACTTGAAAAATGTGTGTCTTAGCTATATACCACTACTAAAAATTGTTCTACTGCCGAGCTGCAAAGTTAAATATAATTATACCGTGTATATCTTATCTGTTGCACACGCTCCTTCTATACAAAAGATTATCGCTAGCTATAAGTAGTATACATGTTAGTTAGTAAAATTATACTAATATGCTATGTTTTGCGTGCTCCAAAAACAATATTGTAATGGCTTTCTTTTGTAAAGAACAAATGTCATTTATTTTAGTCTCATAGTCTTCTTATTTAATTGTACTTGCCAACTATACAAAAAAAAACTTTAAGTCATAGACAGTAGTTTTGTATTAAAAAGACTGCTATTTTAGTTTATTTAGCACGAACGATGTTTTGTTTTTATTTTAAGGAATGCAGAAAATCCACTTTCACAAAGTTGCAAAGGGTAAAAGTATTTTAAAAGCTATCTGAGACAGTTCAGAGTACTCCAAAATTTCATTAAGCAACATATCTGATGCAACATATTCAAAGTGGTATCGCTAGTCAGTTCAATGAATTGGTTTAATTACGATGTTGGTAATTTTATTTGATGAGACAATGTGTGCATATTAGGACTGGAAACCCACGAAAAACCACTGAACGTTAAAAATCACCAAAATAGAATTAAAAATGGCCCTGGTTTGATCGAATATGACCAGAAATCAAATTTGTCAACAGTTGTTTATATATTTCAACATTTTCTGGTTTCTCGGTGATTTCGTATAATTGATCAAACATCTCAAAGTTACCTTGAAATAATATTTTTTTCCAAAGATCAAGCTTTTTCGTAAAAGCAGACACTTTGTCACTGAGAGTAATAAAATGTGTCTGCTTTCCTTGCCGAGTTGAATTAAGTTTATTGAGTTCTTGAAAAGTTTCAGCCAAGTAAGCCAGAACAGCAACCCATAAGCTATGGTTCAAATGATCAACAAGCTTTGAGTTTTTTCTACACGAAACTCTCTATCGTCATCAACTGATTCAAACAGTCTGATAACCAGGGAATTTCAGTATACATCAGTAACTGTTAATGTTCAAGATTCATATTCGAACATAAGAAAGCAAAGAAATTAGAATTTAATAGACGAGCCTTGATAAAATGTGAAAACTATTTAGGCCACTTCAAAAATATATTTTAAGTCAGCCTTAATTCTTTTACTCGTTAGTCTGTCTCGATGAATCATACAGTGCGTAAATTTCATGCTTTGCTCGCGGCCCACCTGGCACATCTTCGCGGACAACTAGTGGTCCACGGACCACATGTTAAGAACTACTGCTTTAAGCCACTCCTTTTTCTTGTCTTGGTCATTTTGGTTGCTTTTAGTGTCGTCACTGTCTGTTCTATTAATAGTATCGCCTTTGTCTCTTACTGCTCCCCTACTCTCACTCCCAATCTCTCCCAGTTTTTTTTTAAAATCGCCATCAGCAATCCTACATTGTGGATGTGTCATTTATTTATGAGTAGAATGGCGCCCGTTAACGCTAAATGGGGGCGCCAAAATCATGCTTGCCAACTGATTTGTAATTAATATATTTTCGGAGCTCCAAAATTCAAACTTGCAAACGTATTTGGGATACATTAGTTTACATCAAAAAACAATTAAATAATGAGTTTCAATACTCATTTTTGCGCCCCCTAACGTGGCGCCCGGGGACATATGTCCCCCCTCCTCCCCCCTCGCTATGGCACTGCCCCCTGGCCCTTTTCCCTGGCAAATAAACTATTAATTGTCGCATTGATGGGGATGAGAAGATTAGTTATTCCCCCTGTAACATTGTTGGCTTATACAATTTTAATTTACAGGGTATAAATTACAGCATAGCGTTTGGCAGAAAATTGGCCATGTTTTTGTCAAGTGACGTACAAAATTATCCATAATTGTGTCTGTGACATTTTGTTATTCAACAATTATCATCGGCGTTATTATTACTTAGTTTCGGAAATCAGGTTTTGGCGATATATCAAAATTCATTTCTCATTCCAGTTCAGAATATCAGTTGTTGTTAGTGTTAAAAATAAATTATTTATAGCAAAATTGTCTATGGCTGACATAACACTGGCAGGTTAATAAACGGTTTCAAAATACGATGCGTATTAAGATGAACGTTTTTCTTCTTTTTTTATCATTTAAAATTTACTGTCTCAATTTTATACAAAAAAGATGTGCCTCTAATGTAAACCTTTTAGTGTGAACCTTTAATTTGTACAACATCAAGGTTGCCACTGACAACAAGGAACCGCTGCTGTTCAAGAGCAATTATTGACGACAGATTGCGAAAATTGTTACCTCCCCTAGACATAATTATTGCAGTTTGAGCGCAGCAATCTTTGTTATGTCTAGTGATGTAGGGCATGCTGTATTTAAATGTGAACCTAATTTTGGCAGTTTGGATTTCTTTCAACGAATCGTACAAAAAATTGTGTAATCTTTCAAGTACGATGAGAGAATAAAATGTAGTCGGAAAATTATGGAGAAAAAATACAATGCAAAATGCAACCAAACAAACGAGTGAATTAAGTTTTGTACCGATAAAAATATATTTACTTTTTTTATATATTTAAATATATTTTAAGCATACATCATTATTTAGGGTAGCATTAACATGCTTTTTCAGCTACATTAAGTGGTCATTGAAATATAGATTAACAATTTGAGGTGCCTGTGCTTCACTACTTTCTTCTGGAAATGTAAACATTTTCTCTTGCATTAATTGGTAAGTGTATATGTCGAAAGGCGCAACAGTTTTCTTCGTTTTCATAGTCCTGTTAGACTAAATGAGATCTAATTGCAGGTATAACTATTTACACTATATATTTTCTGACTCACAAATCAAATTTTTAAAAAAAGCAACTCGTATTAGGGACTCAGACAGTGGCAGTAAATAATTTTTTTCCATAGAAATTGAATTACAGAACATAATCAATTAAAGTTTACTTATTAAAACGTTTTCTGATGTCCAAAACAATTAGATGAGTGCTGCTAGAATAAACATAGCAAGCTATAAAAGGCATGCAGTAGTTTTATAGTTCATAATTTTTGAAGTTTTTTTTTGGTAGAGAAAAATACAACTTTCTATATAATTAAATTAAGATTTGTAAATATTTCACATCAATCAGGAGACTAAATTTCCTGATTTTTTGTATAACTTTACAAGGAAATTAGTTTACTGGCATCCCCCTTAAATTTTGTATTAAAGATGATCTATTTTAACGTCTTTTTCTGATACAAAGATTTAGGCTGTCCAGAAAATCTAACAGTGCTTTATGTGTTTCATTATTTTCCTTAAAATCCACTCCCAATAGCTTCAATGAATACTTAACATCAATTCTTTTGCGCATAATTGTTTCCATATATAACCAAACTTAATTGTAGATTTACAAATGTTACTTATTTTCTAGGTATATTTATATTGAAGCGTAAACCATTACACAAGATTCAATCTTTATAAATGTTAATAAATCAAACAATAAATGCATTGCCTTAAAATGCTGCATGCAAGTGTTGGAATGAAAAACATTTTTTTACCAAACTTACTTGTTTAAAAATTAAAATTTACTAAAATAATTTGTTTTGTACACTTACATAGCTCAGTACCCCAGCAAACATTCAGGTTAAACCGATTCACAAACGTGTTCAACAATTTGAGAGAGTCATTACGCATTCAAATTTTCATGAACATACTAAGCATTGTGTAAAATGTCAAGACATCGACGCATATCCGCCAAAAACTGATAGTTATCTGAGTATTATTTTGAAGCTTATCGCCAATAATTTATACAAGCTAACTCGAGTGGTGTTTTTAATCTTCCTTTCATAAATACATATGCACTCGAAAATAAATACAAAACATAAATGTTTTAACTATGAAAACAATAAAGACTAAGAAAAAAAACAACCGCTGATTATAGATAACAAGTTAGATTCACTCTACGCCCTGTGACTTATTCAATGCTCGCTTATATCTAGAAACTGATGATGCTGCGCCATAGCAGTAGCCCCTCATTGAAATTCAACCTTAGTTTCATAAATAGAACCTAAGTTCTCTTTTCTTATGTTTTTCATGCTTAGGAGAGTTTCTGATTAAATGAATCGAGTCAGCATCAGTCCGCTAAGTCAAGTAAGCTTCAAGTTAACTTTTTTCAAGTAATCATCAGCCATTACACGAAGTTCAAAGTTGCATTGAATTAATTGACAAATATGTCACAAAATAAAGTAACTTCAGATTAACTAAGTCACGTCGGTATCGTATGAGCAAATCGAGCACCAGATTAACTAAACCATGCAAGCCTAAGAGTCAATATCAAATTTTAATATACCTTAGCATTGATTCTACTTTGTGTAATCATTTTAAAACTTATTTCAAAGATAATTACTTAGCTAAAGTGCCGGATTTAAGCAAATAGATTTTGAAAGTGCCAATGAAGATACGTTTTAATGATGTCTAATTATTTAAATAAATAAAGGTAAACAATGATTTTTAAAAACAACGTTTTTACAAGTGGACTAAAAAGAAGAAAATAATTTAAAACTTGTAAGTTCAAATAACGTGACTATAAACGTGGGGCGGGCGCTTATGGGGCTTAACATATGCGATTCACTCATTCTCTCACTTATAGATCTCTCTTTTGCCTTCTAAATTATTAGAAATCTTTAATTTTTATACCAAACACCCGCCCCACGTTTTTATTCGTATTAAAGTGAAGTACTTGAAATTACAAGTTTTAAATTATTTTCTTCTTTTTAGTCCACTTGTAAAAACGCGTTTTTTAAAATAAGTTTTTTACCTTTATTTATTTTATTCTTTTTAGTCCACTAATAAAAACATGGTTTTTAACAATATTTTTTTACCTCTATTTTTTACCAAACACCTCATCAGCGCCGCCCAACTTTTAATAACAAAGCGATGAGGTCATGGGGAGAACTCGTCACGTGCAATTACACTACAGCTGGCGGGTATAGATGCTTATATTGAGATAAACTAAGAAATGCATTAATTTAATTACGGTACATTCGATCGATCTGAAATTTTAATACAATGTATTGTCATTCAATATCTATCTGTGATTAAATTTGGAGCCCTCTAGCACCATCAGAAATGGTTTAATTTTACGTTGGCAAATTTGAAAAATTGTGGATAGACAGGTACGAAAGCAAGTATATAATAAAACATAGATAAACTAAAAATTTCTATATTTTTATAACGGTACATTTGATTGATTTGAAATTTTGATACAATGCATTGTAATACAAGAGCTATCTGTGATAAAATTTTGAGATCTCTAGGATCATCAGAAGTGGTTTAATTTTATGTTGGCAGATTTGAAAAATTGTGGACAGACAAACCAACAAACAATGCCACAGGAACGAAAGCGAGTTAATAAAACGTGGTAAAAATACCCAAATAAAAAGCAAAGAAGAGCCTGAATCCACTTTGTAAAACCAATTGTCAACCAGCTGACTCAATACCTAAACCCAAGCAAGGATCAACATCTTCCCATCATGAATGAAAATTGTAACGAAATGTGCATGGCACAATGCCTTGACCTGTCTTTTTCTAACAAGACGCTGGAGTCTCTGTGGACCTGTCTGACGTTTCTGTGCAACGTCACCGTTGAGGACCACCAGCGGACATATTTTCTAAGCTACCTGGCCACAAACGTGTCTGTGGACATGAACGCCAGCAGCTACAGCAACTGTACAACCAATGAGGCCTTTTTACTGGAAACAATATGGGGGTTAGTTTCGATCTATTTTTTTAAAAGAGTCAGTTTAAAATTATTTATGAATTTATTATCTTGTCAGTTATGATCTTATTAGTATACAATGCCTGCTTTATTAAGTTTGGGAAGGTTAAAGGTAAGGGGTGAGAATGCTTTTGTTCAGTTTAAAGGGAATTTTAAGCTATATTTTCAGGGATACAATTGTAAAATAATTAAATGAAAGCAAAAGGATATGAGAAAGCAAAAAAATAATTTTGGTTTGTTTTATGTTAATCAAGCACATATAACCACTATAATAATTCAAATCACACGTTTCAAACAAAATATGAACCAAAAGGTGAGCATGAATACTTGTTGTGTAACTGGAATGAATGCTACATGAGAACCGATAAAACCTACTTCATATTTTAAAAATCACCATGCATTTCTCTTCAAAAATATGACTTGTTGTCCTTTTTAAGTACTTGATTTCTTAATTTGTGTTCGTATTTTAAAACAGCACCTTTCCAGTCTACTTTATTAAAAAAAAAGTAAAATTTGCGGTCTTTGTTTTTTATTCAAAGAAATGCAGTGCCAATTAAAGGATATATATATACTGTACTTATTCTACTTATAATTATACATAACACTAATATGTGCATAGCTTTGATCAAACCACACATACGCTCTTTAGTCAAGGTGCATTTTTGTTCAAATTGCAACGCCAGACACTATGACCAAGATTGTTTATGTTTCTAGTGTACATTTAACAAGAGCCGCGTCTCCCACTGCGCACAAGGGCCGAGGCGAAAAATGTATTACTGGTGCACCACAACTAACACCCCCCTTTAAGCTTAAAAGAAGAAGTGACATAATTATTGGTACATGGAATGTAAGAACACTACACGCGACAGGGAAAGTGAAAGAATTGATCCAAGAAATGTCATTGGACTATGTGAGACCCGATGGAAAAGCTTTGGTGAACTCTCAACAGAGGTGGTACACAAAATCTACTTCAGCGACAGGGAGGACAGATATGAACATGGAGTTAAATTCTTCATACATAAAAATATAACTAACTCAGTCATGGGATGTCGTCTCCAGACGCATCATTACCGTACGACTAAAAGCCACAACCTTCAATATCACAATTATACCGATGTATGCTCCTACAACCAGCCATGATGATAGTGAAGTAGAGGCCTTCTATGACCAAGTACAGGACATCGTGGATCAAAAACCAAGGAAAGACATTATCGTTGTCCAAGGAGACTGGAACGAGAAGATAGGAGTAAATATATGTACCAACGAGGCAGATACTTGCTTACGCTCCTGCAATGACCTGACCAATGATAGAGGGCTTCGACTCCTGGAATTTGCAAGATATAACAACCTCCTGCTAGCTAACACACTTGGCCAACATAAAAAATCCAGAAGATGGACTTGGCACCGCCCAAACGGAGAGCACAGTAATCAAATAGATTACATATTGGTCAGAAACGCTTCAAATCATGCATCAAAACAGCTATAACTAGAAGTTTACCTGGTGCAGATATCCGCAGTGACCATAATCTGGGTGCTGATGACGTTCCCTCTGCACCTGAAAAAAGTTTGCAAAACAAGGCAATTCACGATTGATCTTGACAAACTGAAAGACCCAGAAATCGCAGAGGTGTTCAGGGCAACTATTTAAGGAAAATTTGCTCCACTGACCGCACTATATGAGTCAGAGACGGACATGGACATAGACCTAGTCACTGATACCTTCAATACCACAATAATTGAAAAATCAAAAGAAGCACTTGAAAAGAAGCGAGCTATAAAAATCATGGATATCCACTAATATTCTGGAACAATGTGATGAAAGAAGAAAACTTAAGAGCGTAAAGAACACTGCAGAAGGAGCACCCAAATACAGGGCAATCAATAAAAAGATCAGAAAAGATATGAAAAAATCAACAACAAAGAAAAAAAAAGAATGGATAGAACAACAATGCTCAGACATCAATGAAAATTTACTAAGGAACAACTCAAAAAAGGCTTACAAGATTTTCAAAGACTTGACATCAACCAAACAAGGTCGTCTCTCAACCATACAAGAAAAATCCTCAAAATGTATCACAGAAGAATAAGAAATTCTCAAAAGATGGACCACATACTGTTCTGAGCTGTACAGTGAAGACTCCAAAGGCGATGCATCAGTGCTCAACCGCCTGACGTCAACTGACACAGATATGCATTCTATTCTTCGTGATGAGGTGGAGCTGGCTGTACGAAAATTGAAAAACGGGAAATAAGCTGGAGCAGACAATATTCCAGGTGAACTGATTCAGGCAGGAGATGACCCTGTAATAAACATCCTAACCAACATGTACAACAAGATTTGGCAGACAGGAGAACGGCCAAATACCCTTGACCCAATCGCTGGTTATTACGCTCACAAAGAAGGTTAATTTACAGATGTGCCAGAACTACCGTACAATCAGCCTGAATAGTAACCCCCCCAAATTCATGCTTATGATTATATTAAACAGACTGAAACCACAAGCAGAGTAAATTATTTCAGAAGAGCAGGCGGGCTTCAGAGCAGGTAGAAGCAAAACGGAGCAAATCTTTAACCTGCGAGTGCTCTGTGAAAAACATCTTCAAAATCAGAGCGACCTCTATCATGCCTTCATAGACTTCAACAGAGTTAAACTGAGTGTGGCATGTGGCACTCTTGGCAACTATGAACTAATTCGAAATTAATGCAAACCTCATTGAAGTGATCAAAAACTTGTACAACAAAGCAGCTAGCGCAGTACTCTTCAGGAGCAAGCTGGGAGATTTGTTCAAGACCAATGTTGGTGTCAGACAAAGATGTTTACTTACCGCAATCCTCTTCAACCTCTTCCTTGAAATGATTATGACAGATGTGCTAGAAAACCCTATCGGAACAGTCAGCATAGGAGGGAGAATTATAACCACTTTATGCTTTGCCGATGACATAGATGGCCTAGCTGGCAGCGATGACGAAATACACGAATTCATTGCAAAATTAGAGAAAACAGCAAAGGCATATGGCATGGAAATCAATGCAGAAAAGACCAAGGTCATGGCAAATAGACCTTTCACAAATGGAATTCGAACAAACGGGCAAAAACTCGAAGAAGTCTCCACCTTTAAATATCTAGGGGCCATGATATCCGACGAAAGCTACAAACCTGAAATTCTTTCAAGAATGGCCCAGAAAACCGCAGCACTGAGCAAACACATCTGGGTGGCAAAGCAAGAAACTCTCTCTGAGATAAAAGATTCGACTAATGCGCTCTCTGGCGATTTAGGTCTTATTGTATGGTTGCAAGGCTTTGGCGCTCAATGCAGACCTCCGGAGAAGAATCAATGCGCTAGAGATGAGAAGTTTCCGAAAGATAATGAACATCTCCTACACAGAGCACATCACAAACGAAGTAGTCAGCAACAAAATAGTTGCCGTCATAAGCCCCTACGAGGACCTTATTACCTCAATCAAGACGAGGAAACTACGATGGTATGGGCACGTGGCAAGTTCTGGAGGTCTCGCAAAGACTATAATGCAAGGCACACTCCAGGGAGGGAAAAAGAGGCTTGCAAAAGAAAATATGGGAAGATGACACCAGAGAGTGGACCGGCCTGTCATTCATCGACTCGCAAAAGGAAGCGCAGGATCGGGACAAATGGCATTAGATAGTGGGCAGTTCACGATGGTGCCCCAACGACCCTACGACAGGTTAAGGGATAGTAACAGTTACAGTGTACATTTATTTACAGGTGAGAGAGTGGTGGATGCACGAATTGATCCAATTAAATTCTTATCAAATGTTTTTTTAAATAAAAATATTTTAAAGAGGTTTTTTTTGGCAATGCATATTTTTAGGTACGCAATTCCAATCAACGGGTACATAGCCCCACCCATCATATTATTGACCATTATCAAGAACATCTTGGTGTGCATCGTTTTACTTAAACCACACATGCGCAGTTCAACAAATGTCATTTTAATTGCCATGGCAATGTCGGACATGTTTACAGGGCTATCTCCGTTTTCGAGGGTGAACGAGTGGATCCCATACAACTGGTGCTACTCCACGTTCGTGCTTTTTGATTACATTCCAGTCATCTTTCACACAACTTCCATCTGGCTGACCATGGCGCTGGCCATCCAGAGGTACATCTGTGTGTGCCATCCTTTCAAGGCCCGGACCTGGTGCTCGATGCGCAATGTCATCTATACCATCTGCGCCATCTACATCTTAGCCGTGGTCGTTAAAACCCCGAGTTTCTTTTGGTTCTACTTTACCAAGACATGGCGACGGTCGCGACTCAATCCCACATTCATTGTTTCAGCCTGCGTCAAAAAGTGGCGTCCCTGGCTTGCTGCCAACTTAAAAATTTATTTCAACATCTACTACTGGTTCAGGATCATCTTCATCAACCTGATACCTTGCTTGACTCTGGCTGTGTTAAACACGCTACTCATCTACACCGTGAGGAAGGCGATGAAGAAACGTATCGAGCTGCTGAGACAGAACATGAAGCTTGAGAGTCAGCAGTTGAAAGAAACCAACTCCACGACGATGATGTTGGTCACGGTCGTGGTTTTGTTCCTGCTGGTCGAGTTTCCCTTGGCTATTTCTATGACACTCTGGGTGGTCATAGCAACGTTTAACATTACATTGTTTTCTGTAAAAACGTTGAAGGTGAGTTGGATTACCTTAGTTTATCTATCTTCAACTGTTGTCAATTTGTTTTAAAAATCTAACTGACTGGGTACTTGAGTATTTGCTACCGTGATTAATATTTATTTAAAATAATTTTAAATGACTGATTTTTTAAATTAAAAAATAAAGTGAATTTCATGTGATTCAAATACCAATTTAAAACGAAATCATAAAAAGTCTAATTTTATAAATAATAAATATATCATGTCGATATAGCTACTAGTAATTTTGAGCAATGATTTAAGAAGCTAGATTTGATGAAACAGTGGTAAAATCTGATTTTTAGTTAATTCACATACACAACATTTAATTAGGAAAATGTTTTCTAAAAACAACATTTTCATTAAATGTTTTTGATAAACAGTATAACAGTTTAACAGTGTAGGGGTTTGTTAAGTCTTGAATTTATGGTAATTGTAAGTCTGGAATTCGTGGGAATTCTTAAAACATGTATCACTAAGCTACATTACCCTCACTGCAATTCATAACTAGCTAGTAAAATCTGATTCGTTATTGTAATAACTTTAACTGCTAACAACGTATAGTTTGTAAATAATTTTTTGTCTGATTTGAGGTAGATTAAAAACTGTTTATTTTGAGCAAGGAAAGTAGAGATACGAGACATAGTATGAAGCGGAGACGAACAGTGATCTAAATGGTGTAAAAACGATTAAACAATTCCACCTTGTTAGTGTTATGTCTTGGAGTTGAAAAGCAAAGAACTAACATTGAAAGTAAACTTTCTTAGCTAAACTTTCTATTGGCATATATGTAACAAATTTCTCTGTTTAAATGATTATTTGGACACTCTTAAATACTCTTATCTACAAGTTACTTGCTTGCAATATTTTAAATTATTTAAAACATATTTTGAAAAAAATAAATAAATACATTTCACATAATTTTATTTCAATCATTGACCATTCTGCACGACTGGAAATGTATTAAAGGTTATTCCGTATTTACAAGAACGATTAAAAAAATGGCCCTTATTCTTTCCTATCCCTGATGATAATTGATATTCACGATGTGAAAAAAAAAGAATTGAAATTTTACACCAAAATTTCTTCTAATATTTAACGCTTAACATTCGGTGCTGTCATCTCTTGGGAGAACTATCAATAGAATACCCAGGTATTTTGTTGGAGCATATATTTAAAATATCTTACAAACCAAATACAAAGGGTATTCCATTCGGACTTTTCAACACATCTTAGTTAATTCTCCATGGACAAGATTTACACTAAATTTTGGTCAATCAAATATTATTAAAATAAAATTTTGAAAACGCATTATTGTTTCATTATCAATACGGAAAAATAAACTTTATAAAAAAAAATTTAAAATAAACATTACATAGCAAAAAGAAGCTCTCTTTTTTCTATGGGAGAAATTAAAATTTCAAATCACATTTTAAACTTAGTTTGATGGGGTAAATATTTTAATTGCTTAAAGAAAATCAACTTCATTTCCCCTGAAAAAAATACGGCCACCCTATAAATTATCTATAATGTATCCACCTGTGTGAACTATATTTATTTCAACGTAAGTTGTTTCTCAGAAAAATAAATGCCACTGTCAATTCGATTAAAACTTAGCTACTCATCGCAATGTCTAAAGTTCAAAATCTCACATTGTTTAAAGTCTGAATTAAAACTAGTCTTTACATTTTATATACATTTTCTTACTTTCAAAATTGAATTTTGTGGGGCTAAGACTTGTATATTTTATATTACTATTTCAATATCCATAGTTCAAATTTGAATAATTAAAAACCATTGTATCCATTTTATTTATTCAAAAAATCGTATTTGAAACTCCATATTTTAGTATACAACTATGGCACGAATAGTTCGCTTGTATTATATATTAAATTTTATTTACATTCTTCTGGACTAATGTAAACTAGTGTAAACGTCATTGGCATTGACGTAAACAATATGCTAAAATGTATAAAGCTTAAGAGCTTTTATAAATAATCTTCTGTATTGAAGGAGCTTATGTAGAAGACAAAAAGTTAATAATGCAATTCTCTAGCTAAAAACCATGTAAAATTCTGAATGATAAAAGAACTATCACAGAAATCTTTTTTGATTGATTAAATAGGGTTGGACCACATTCAAGCCTATAACAAGAACCTCGTTTTTAAATCCTTTATATTAACTCGTGGTGTCTGCGGCCGACCGACCGACCTTGCTTGCTTGCTTGTCGCCAAAACTTTTGATCGATTTTTAACCCACTTGCTCGCAAGATAGCGAGCTGAAATTTTGCAGGCAGTTTCGTACCGATGATAAAAACAATGGGTCAAAATTTCAGATCGATCGCATATACCGTAATTAAATTATTGCTTTTTTAGATTATTTTATTTATTCCTATGTATCATGCTATTTTTTGAGATAGAGCGTCGCGGTGCGTATTATATTGAACAACCTTTCTGTCGCGCAATAAGGTGCGTATTTTACTGACAACACTTTTTATAAACCTATTCCTGATCGGTGCGCATTATATTAAACACGTTTTACGACACAACTGCAATTTTGTATTTTTGGATGGTCTTGCGCTGCGTATTATAATGAACATTCTTTTAGTTACGTCTCATACGTAAAGGATTTATAGTAAAAAACTTTGGTTTTTTACGGGTTGTTTTTATTATTCTCTCTACTCAAAATATTTTAAACAGTATTTTGTTTTGTTTTTTCGTTGTTATTTTTAAACAAACAAAGATTTTATGGACTGGAAAGATAATTAGCCTTTCAGCATTGATCAAATATATATCATGATATAGGGGCTTTCAAATTTCCAGAAATTGGTTCAAATAATTTTTTGTTGCTGTGTTATGTTTTTAAGAGGCAAACATGATAAAACTATGTTTACTACTCCGCGCAAATAAAATGGATCTAAAAGTATAATATTTAACCTATAAACCAGTTAATCATTAATTACAACAAATAACCTACTAATGGAGAAATAAAAAAAGCAAAATGAGCTAAGTTGAAACGAAGACAGTGGCGCAGTGGGGCCTCCCATTGGATAGCGGATATCTATTAATATATCATCCTGGTTTTGAATCAGAACAATTTAAATAATATATTGACAAAATGTATGGATATTCTGTTTTCAATTATCGTGACTATTCTTTATTAAGTCTTCCATTTTTTTTTAACGCTTAGAGGATTTGTCTGAGAAGAAAATTTACAGCCACATTAATAATACATTTTTTATTAATAATGCCAAAACATTCTTCAAACGTAACGTTACGTTTAGGTTTATGCTGGGAAAAAAATTGTTTTGCACTATCTTTAATTAAAACAGTATCATTTCGTTAAGATGAAGAGTTAATTTCTAGGGTTACAAAAGAGGTTCTCTAGAAAACAATGTCGATACTCTTGTAATTGAATCAAGAATATGGTCCAACCCTCCCCCGACACAGCGATTCATAATAAACTTAATTATCTTAACGTAATCACCATTTAAAAAAAAACTAATCATTTACATATTTTGTACTTATATTTTTGTATGTAAGGCAATACATTTTTACGATGAACCAAATTTAAAATTTTGAATTCTATTTCATAACCCCTATTTCGTTATGTCAACAAAGTTTGTGTTAGTTTGTCTCGCGTCAAATATTTTTTAAAGAAATGTGAATTTACTTGTGATTAAGTATTTTGAATGTAACTGATTTAATGACACACAAATACTGCAGTATACAGTAAGATTGTGTGAGAACATCAAAAGGATGCTGGCAAATGAGAAAATCATATTTAAAATTTTATGTCTAAAAAGCAAAAAATAAGAAAACGGAGGAAAAAAAGAACTTTATTAAAATATCTATCACCTGACCGTATAACAAAAACACCCCGATAACAACCCCCCCCCAACACCACTCTAACCATGTAAAAAACAACGATGAATATTATGTACAAGTATTACATAATATAGTATACTAGCTGATATACCCGGCTTGACCCGGGCTTGCATTGTGGATCCAAATTTTTACGCCGCCCATTACGATCCCTTTGAATAAAAGGATCCCGTTGTAGATCCCATCACTTTACCCCATATGATTTCATATGTTTTTAGATTAAATAGCCTATAATAATTCTGTTGTGTAATGGGATCCCATTCGTGATGTAATCCATTTTGTCCGATATGATCACATATGCTGACGGCATCACAATTACCAGTATTATCTCCATAGCAATTAATGGAATCCTATTCCTGGTCGAATCCCTTTCACCACTAGAATCAAATCCTCTGTCGATGTCCTCACCAAAAGATGATCTCACAATGTGATGGGTAACATACGCCAGTATGATCCAAAAAAAGATCCCACATTTCGTCAAATCTCTTCCACCGATCGGTTACCATACCTCGGTTTAGTTTATTTAACCCATATTATACTATTGCATTATGGGAACTTGTTCCCTGGGAGATCCTTTTCTGGTTTCTCTCACGTTTTCACTTCGATCCCTTTCCAGGTCTTACAATAAAAAAAAATTAATTTAAAATTAAAATTAAAAAAAAGATGACATAAACATTTGATGATTATTTTTTAAGTAACATTTTGTTTATAAAAATACAACTATATATTTTCCAAGTAAACACAATAGCTGAAACCATTATTCATTTAAGTTTAAAAAGTGGCATTGGCGGGAAAAAATTCGATCTTAGGTAGACTGTATATGTAATTCAGTTAGAAAAACAATTTAATAAGACATAAAATTTAGTCTTATTTGTATGGTTTATAAATTAGAGTGATGATATAGAAAATTAAATCGCGGAAGTTTCTAGAATTTTTAGATTATACCCGAATCAAGTCAATCATAAAAGTATATATCAGATATAGACTGGCAAATATTAGGGATACAACTTTAAAAATTGTAACAGTAAATTAGACTAAAAATTAACCAAGATCTTGCAAAAATAAATTTGAGAATTTTCTATAAAAATTTAGAAACTGTATCCCTTGATTTTTACCATACTGAAAATCAATCTAAACAAAAAGAATAGGATAAGACTTTAAATTGTATCCAGTTAAAAACAGTTATGAATTAAAGAGAAATTGCGCAAAATGAAAGCATAGAGGTTTCTAGAATATTTTAGATCATTTCTGAATCAAGTAAATAATAAAATTAATATTACATTAGTGTCCATAGTGCGCTCGCCTTACAAACGGATGGGGGTGGGATCCAGCCCACGTTAAGGCCACAATAAAAATGTTGATGAATGACTATTGCTAAAATGTCCTCTGCTGACCTAGAAAGGTGATGAGCGCCGCTAGGTTTACCAGGCTCCGAGAAAGTAATAATGGAAACATTAGAACCCACTACGACCACGATGTTATGGTATGGGACACACACAAAATATTTAAAAAACATTTTAAGTTTGACAAATTATATTGGTAATACTTTATAATTTGTGCTTATAAAATAGACTGAAGAATAAGAGAGATTCTGCTAACGTAAAATTTCGAGTATTCTAGAACATTTTAGATAAGGCCTAAATAAAGTGAATAATATGACTAAATATTATATTCATAGTCTGATAATAATAAGCAAACAGATTTAAAAATTGCCCAGTTAAAATCGGTGAAGAATGAAGGCGATCAAGAAAAAAATAAATTAATGATTTTTAGAGCAATCTAGAACAAAGTCGATTATACGATATATATTTTTTAATAATGTACATTTAGAAACCGGTACTCATCAAAACAGCACAGCTACGAACTTTGAATTAAGTTTAATTCATTTGTAACCCAATATTGTTGTTTAAAGTAATTGTTTGTAATGAACTTTTTAGTTACAAAGTTTATATAAGGGAATTGAATATTCAGCACCCAACCCCAAACTGAAAGAATTTAGAAGTTTAGATCCATATAATATTTTAATATGGGCCTTAAATACATAGTGTACCAAGTTTGGTCTACATCAATCCATCTAGTCGGTAGCCAATGTTTAAAATAAAAAAAATTCAACTTTCAGAAGAAAAAAAGGCAATTTAGGGCCCCCGTGGCCTAACAGTGCATGATGATAAGTTATAATTACCTGTAGATTTTAATCCGAATAATGATGGATAAATCTGTTTATATTTGTCAAGATAGAGCACAATTGAATGGGGAATAAAGTCTTAAACATTTAATTTGCCGTATAGTATTTATTGAATATGGGCCATCAAAATGTTTTCCACCCATTTTACCATTAGCAAATGTTTAAAGTAATTTTTATACAGCCCCTAATGAGTGGGCATGAGTTAAATTCCAAATAGTAGTTTAATATTGGCAATGATGGCTTTTCTTTACTCCATGTATGGTCTAGATCCGTAAATCCAAGATGTAGCCAATGTCCCTGTCAGATAATGTGGATGTTATGCTGTGAGTGAGCACGTGTTGTTCTTTGTAGAGCTCGGGCTGTTTCTGGTGCTCTCCATGCGCGTCTCTATTTCAGACACCATGAAGCAGCGTGTTGTGTTATAAATTGTTGTGAGATTGACGCGCTTCTGGTGGGATAGAGTTTCTGAGTACGGAAGGACAGAGCGGTATCTGAGAGGAGAGACTGGCTTGTATCGTTCTTTAAAATACTTATAATAAATATATATGTTTCATCTTCTCCCTATGTTTCAGACATTCGTTCTATTCTCCAACCTCTTCATCCTGCTCAGCTCACCAATCAACTTTTACATCTACTGTGGTATGAGTTGACAGTTCCGGCAGACGTTAAAATGTCTGTTCACAGGCGATGCAAGGCCCAAGGAACGAGAGTAGCCGCAATTGAAAACTGAACCAGCCAAATTGAATTTCAATTTTATCATGACATCATATATATTTGAAGCACTAATACCAACGTGTAAAGAGCAATTTTTTGAAATGTCTTACCGCAATGAAATACACTTTAATAATATCAAAATTCGCTCTCATCTGCTGTATTCTTCCCTCTGAACTGCACTTTTTGGATGCTTAAAAAAGTGCGCTTTTTTATGTTGTATCAAAGACATTTAAATAAAATTTGTAAACTTTTAAATTGTATCTTTTAATATTTAAAAAAGTGTAAAGAGATGTCAAGGGATGTGGTACTAAACATATTATGTTTTTTTTTCTTTTTAAATAAATGTTGTTTAATTTGATCTAAATAAAATTATTAGTTTTTCATTTTGACATCGGTAGGTACTGTAACAAAGAAATCTAAAATCAGGTTGCAAAAAAAAATCAATTAAAAAAAATCAGTCTAGATAAAAAATCATTTTCGGATCAATAGAGGGATTTCTTGTGCGGGGAGAAATAACTTAAAAGGCAGCGTCGTAGCATGGGTATGTGCCGTCCGGGCAGAACCCAGATTGGTAGCTCCCCCACCCCACAGTAAAATATGTTGATTCTAGTAAGAAAAGATAATTATTTTTTAAAATTAATAATAAGGACACTGTACATTTTTGTTTTGAGAAATACATTTAATAGAAAATTTTTTGAATAAAATTAAAGTTTTCTGTTTTGCCTCATGATGCAATGTTTATGCTACAGCGTAATTCGGTGTTTGAATCTTTGGATTTCACCTCAGCTAAGATTTTATTGTTTATTTCTTTACTAGTGTATTACCCGTCAAAAATGACGGAAGTTTTTAAAGGGAATACATTTCAGCTGAAATCTAATAATTTTGAAACAAAAACGCATCAGAATAATAAATAATAATGTAATACAGAAGATTGTTTAGTTTCATTTGATTCATTTATTATCATATTGAACAATTTTATGCGGAACGTTCGAAAAGTATTATTTTTTGTGCAGTAATTTGGTGCGCTGCTTTCTAAAATTATTATCGTCACGGACAGACAGACATGACAGACGTAACAGAGATGGCAAATTTAGTATATTGATATTCGTTTTGTCCGTGTACTTTTTATGCGCAGACTAGACCAAAAAGATCATCTGTTTACTTACAATAGGAAATTACCAAGGTGTTGTTTTTCCCTAAAACATTTTTTATAGGATATCAACATTTAATCACAACATTGGTCGTGGCCCTACGTCAAGTCATTATCTTCAACGTCGTGATCATATTAAGACAGGGGTGGGCAAACTACGGCCCGCAGGCCGCATGCGGCCCGCCAGAGTGTAATGTGCGGCTTGTTGGCACGTACATGCTACGAACTTATCTTGATGTTAATTAATTTGTTTAGAATTGTAACTATTTTTTTTTAAATTTTATTCCTAGTGTTTTATTTTCGTATCTAAGGATATTAAATTTGTTTTATGGCTCCAGAATTGATTAGTGATCATTAGTCATTAATTTAAAGCAACATGAAACTGCATTTCGGCTCAACGGAAGTACCTTTTGTTTACGATTTAAATATTGGCGTTTTTGTAAGAAAAATATAGGACGAATATCGTTTTTTTATTTACAAAAGGACCGCTAAATATTTCTTTACGAGCGTAGGTAGCAAAGCAGTCTGCTGGCTGGGCCGTGAGTGTATGAGCGTCTTTAAGGTGTGCAACTTAAAAAGACACCATAAAACAAAGCAATTTAGTTTCGGGCACAATTTACAAAACTAAGAGAGAAAAAGGAAATGTCAGGAGTTTGTTAATAATTTAAAGAAGCAGCATACTGTTTTCGAAAACTGTCTTCAATACTAGATGCTGCAATCAAAACCAGTTTTGTGCTGTCCCATAAGATTGTAAAACTTAACAAGTCTTTTTCTGACAGTGAGTTGAACAAGGAATGCTTGTCAGACGCAGCAAGCATTCAGTGTCCAGAACAGAAAACAAAATTTGATAGCATTTTTTTATCAAGGACAACTGTAGTCAGGCGTGTTGAAAAAAAAATGTGAAAATTTATTGCACCAACTTCGAGATGCAAACAATGCCTTTTTGTGGAACTCTTTTGCGTTGGACGAAAATAACGATGTCCAGGACACATCACAATGTATGGTATTTATACGGGGAATAAACACTCGTTTTGAGCTTACCGAAGAATTCCTTAGTGTTGAGCCACTCAAAAACACAATTTCAGGCCAGGATTTATAATGCTGTTGAAAACTGTGTTAAAAGAACTGGGTTGCTGTGGAACAAGATATCAAATTTAACAACCGATGGAGCGCATGCTTTGACTGGAAAAAAACGTAGGTCTGGTGAAGTTGATGAAAAAAAATTAAATAAGATTTTCCTAACCATACATTATTTCCACCTCACTGTGTCAGACATCAAGAAAGTCTGTGTATAGTTGCGTTAAAAATCAAGCATGTTATTGACCCAGTTGTCAGTGTGATAAGCCTAAACAGAGCCAAGGCACTTAGCCACAGGCAGTTCAAGGCAATGCTTGAAGATTTGGAAACTGAATTTTATAATATTATATAAAACAGTAGTGTCCGCTATCAGTGCCTGTACAAGATGTTTAGGCGTTTGTGGGATCACAAAGAAGAAATAGTTATGTAACGGGAAACAGGGTACCCGTTGCTGACCAATTACTCGAGTCGTAAAATTGCGCCCGGGTACCCGTGCAAATCGTTCTGCAATGTCTCTTCTCTATACCAACGGTGGTCGCACTGTGGCTCTTCTGTGTTCACATTTCGGCTCGCGAACAATTTATCAAATTAAAACTTTTCGTATGAAATATATGCTGTGAAAATGCTTTAGGGGCCATCCATATATTACGTACGCACAAAATTCGTATTTTTGAACCCCCCCTCCCCCCCGTTGCATCCCGTACATTTTCCGGACCCCCCCCCATGCGTACGTACAAATTCGCTCACGTTTAAAAAAAAATTAAGCCGGAGTCAGAAAGAAGATATTGGTTTTACTCTTTGAAGCCGTCCATAAATGACGTCACACACGTAAAAAGGGGCACCGGGTAGTAGGTTACGCATTTGTGACGTGGGTGAGGGGGGCGTTTAAGGCATGTGACGTCACATCAAAATGCGCACTATAATATTTGAAAATGCGGCTTCATTTTTTTTTGGGGGGGTGGGGGTTCAAAGCTTTGCGGCCGTCCATTAATGACGTCCCGCGATTATAGACGATTTTCGTCACGCGTCGTCACTAAAAGTTAGACCCCCCTCTTTTCCATAAAAATGTTTCAAATCACTTTTTTGTCATTTAAGTTTAAGTTTGTATTTAGTGTAAGGCTGCACTTTAATATCGTAACACGCGCGAAGCCCATGTAAAACGTCATTAAATAAATTGTAAACAAACAAATATTTAAGTGCAACTTTTATTTTAAGTTACGCGTTTTGATGTGACGTGACATTTCTTAAACTACCCCTCCCCTTCGTCACAAATGGTTGACCCCCTCCCCCTCTAGGTGCGTAACGTCATTTACTGACGGCCCTGAGAAGGGGCCATCCATAAATGACGTCACGCGAATTTTGTAGATTTTTCACTCCCCATCGTCACAAAAACTTAGACCCTCCAATATGACGTGACAAAGCTATGCGCCCCCCCCCCATAAAAGCTGTACTTTCTATTTGAAAAAAAGCATGTTTAAAATCACTTTTTTGTCATTTCAGTATTTATTTAGTGTAGGCTGGCATTCTACTATCGCAACACGTGTGAAGTCATGTTAAACACGATGTAACAAATCAAATATTTAAGTGGAACTTTTATTTAAAGTTGCGAGTTTTCATGTTACGTCACAGTTCTCTAACCACCCGCCCCCACAAGTCACACATCGTCACAAATATTTAGACAACGCTTTCCCCTAGGTGCGTGAAATCGCCGTCCCGTTGTGTGTTTATAACGGCCAAGGCATCGGTGGGCGAAAGAGAAACTTCATCTAATTTCAAGAAGTGTATATATAAACCCGACGGATATATTTTACTCATGTGTTAACGTTTGGTCTGAATCAAATGTTAATTACTTCCAAGCAATAAAAAGTTCACAATTTCGTTTGCAATAAATTATATAACATTATTGCATATCAGTCTTGACTCAGTCGGTCTCGAATGTCGTTTGCAGCCAGAGCGGTTTACGTTAATATGCTTAGTATTATGCAAATTAAATTTGTTGTGCGTACGTACACATTCAGTCGAGACCCCCCTCCCCCACTCCGTACGCATGCATACGCAAAATGCCGAAAATATAAGACCCCCCCCTCCACCCTCCTTGCGTACGTACTATATGGATGGCCCCTTAAAAGAAATAACTGTCAACCAGAAATAAAACATGGTCCCTACATACCAAAATACAATTTATACACCTTTTCTTTGAACATGGAACAAAAATTTTCTAAAACAAAACGGTTTTAGTTCTTCGAATTGTTCAAGTTAGGAAAATTGACCGAAACGCCGGAATTAGGGAGGGCAGGTAAAGACAAAAATGACCTTGGCCTTGAAATAAACCAAAAATTCAAATGTGCCAATGTTGTATATCTAATAACTGCCCACCCCAGTCACTCATTCCTCCACTCCTATCAGCACCATAGTTTTAAAAATAGCACCTCATTATTGGTTTTAAAAGAATATTTCAGTCGTTCAAGGATTTTCAGTGGGCTGGGTCCACTCAGTAGGGGCAAATCCCGGAAGGTTTCGTTAATTACAACAAATGTCCCCTATGAACTTGAAAAAAAACCTGCTATGCCATCATACGATTACTGCCCTTTACCTTTAAAAAGCTTTGTTTAGCCACCCCCCCCCCAAAAAAAAATGACTTCGGCTCATTGTTTTTACCCCCACTACTATAGTAGTATTTCAATGTCATCGTTATTACATCACGAATTCATTGCATCGTAATTGGCATCTCCATAATAAACAAAGGCTGATAGCGGGCATGACGGCAAAAATTTTGTGGCGTTTCGAACGGGTAACTCGGTTACCCGTTCAAAATTTGGTCGGGTACCCGAGCAGCTTTTATCAACAATATTGACTTCCCTAGTAACTGATATATTATTCATTCATATGTTTCATGACAGCAATTTATAAATAGAACACAGTTGATCCAGTCGGAAAGGTTTCATTTAGATTTTAATAGAATATCCAGGTCTAAACATATATTTAAAGATATGCATAAATTGTACGTTAATTGATTTTGTTTCGTGGTGATAATTTTAAAAACTTAAAAAAATATATATATATATTCTTACCTCTATGTTTTAAACAAAAATCATTATTTTTTTACGGAAACAGAATCATAAAATAAAATTACTTATAGTTTTATCAAAGATTATATTTTTAAAAACATTTATATTCTGAGATTTCATGATTTTCTGTCAAGAGAAATAAAAATGGAATGCATTATCTATTTTTATCATAATGAAATAGTTCCAACAAAATAACCGTATGTTCTATGAATAGATTTCCCCTCATACGGGTATAGCCTATACGCGTGAACTAAAAGAGTTCCCTGACAAATGATAAACTGTCGAATCATTGTGCTTTGAATTAGTTTGTCACCCACTAACATTTATTTGTTCATGCAATTTTAATGTATATGGTTTGAAGCTCATCATGGCATTTGGCAGAAATCTGGCAGTCAGTTTCATGACGTAGAGGTTATACAGTTCGGTTTTCAGAGCCAGTGGTCTCGTGCGCCCGGAACAAACTATACATTATACAAACATTATAAAATTGGCTTCTCTTACCCTTTCCGTTTAATCAAAATTTACTATAGTGTAACGTTGTAAGCCTTATTTTGCCGTCGCTATGCCTTGGCACCCGGGTACATATGTAGCCCAACCAATGGCCACATTGTTACGACCCTGACTGGCGCACAGAAAAAACAAGTTTAAGGCTGTGGCTCCAGTGCACGCGAATTCGCCAATCTAGTATACGCGGGAACGTGCATCTGAAACCTCTTGAAAAACAAATGCAATAACATAGTGTGCGTGGCTACATTGGAAGAGTAAAAAACGCCAGTATACGCCCGTATACGCGCGAATAATTTGATTTCACAGCTGTTATCGCGCAAATCTGCTTTCAAAAGTCAACAAAATGGCCCCCTTAAATTTTCATGTTTTTTAAACTATTTTCACTGAAAAATTTATATTCTAAATTCTAATGGAGATTTTTTAATTCTAATGCTCACAAATATCAATAAGATGTATATCTAGCTTATATTTAAGTTTCAAATCATTCTGTTCATTAGTTTTTTTTAAATATATTTTTTAATTTTGTCCTTTTTATGTCCTCTTTTTGTCCTCCTTGTTTATGACAAAATATTTTTTTCACAAATTATGTTTCAAATGTTTTAGTATAAAAGAAAAATAAATGCAAACTATTGCATTCAGGGTAAAAATCTAACCCAAAATAAAGATGCAAGAAAATGTACTTAACTATACATTTTATAAAAATAATATTTTATTAAAACATTGTTATTTTTACAATTGTGTTAATAATATTAATCATTCACAATGAAAACTCCACTATAAATCATGTGTTCATAAATCACTCATGAACGTTAAATTTCCTTTTTTCATTATTCATTAAAATTTAAAAATAAAATATATAGCTTATTAAGCTTTAAATAAATCATTGAAAACAGAAAAACTAATGTTCAATATTTATAAACAATAACTTTAGATTTTATTATTTACTAACTATTTTTGGAAACTCATGACATTTACACACCAACACTCACATGAGCAAATGTAATTATGTGATATATGATGGAACAATATTAGTATTACATGTTGTAGGTTTGGATCTTCAAATAACTATATTAAGGAGCTTTTCATGGCCAACTATTCTTGAATTTGTAAATTTCAAATTCTCTGTTTCAACATGTGTATGGATAAATTAGATATTCCTTTAAATGATCCTTGATCGCCAGTAAATACATACGGTAGTTTTGTTTTGGTTCCAGGTAGCTCCCTTGGATTATAATAATAATTAGGGTAAGAGAAACAAACCCTATGTTATTTTACATATTTGATTCAAGAACAATCCCACTGTCACTTGGCTTACAATATGCTCCAAAATCAACACTTTAAAATAATATTTGGTATTAACCAAGGCTTGAAGTTCAACTTGAAGAATGATAGAATGATACTGTTTATACTTGTAATGTTTTGATCAAGATTATTTGGGGCACTTGATGCAGACATGCTTGCTTTTGATACCAACACAATTTGGATAATCCCATAGCTGCTCAAAGTTTCGCAATCAATCTGTAACAATATTCCTGTAAGGTAGGGCTATAGGCTATTTTGATCAACAAAACACTGCCAAATAGCATCGGCATCAGGTCTCATAAAATATTTTGAAATTGTTAAGTGGTTATTCTATAAAATGAGAAGTCCTAAGTCTGTTACCTGGAATCTGAAAAAAACATAAGTAAAAGTAAATTATTATTTTAACTAATATTGCAGACAAACCAAACTGTTACTATGTCATAACGTATCATTTGTATAAATATCAATATCACCCTAATATTAATATAATATATTAAAATGCGTCAGATGAGTGAAAAAACTGCACATTAATTTAAATATTATCTAATAATATCTAATATTTTGTAGACAACTCAGCAACAAACTAAATTTTTCTAATAATAATAAATGATAATTTGCTGCTTTATTATATAGCCCTGAATTACACAAGCTTTGAATTTGAAAATTATCTACATTCTTAATTAATTTTTTTTTAAAAACCTTTAAAGTGATTAAAATTTCTCTAAAAAAACTTCTACAAATGACAGTGACAGTGACAGTGACAGTGACAGTGACATTTGTCAAGTCGTTCAATAAGTAGTTAACTAATGTTAATTAATTTACTTTAATAATAATTATTAGCCTTATTAGTATTAGTTTTTAAAATTATTTTTTTTCAAACACAAATTAACTTATCTCTGGCAGTTCCTCAGTGTGTTAAAGTTAAGGCCAGCCTTTCTTCGGGAGAAATTGGTTTCCAAAATCATTGGGGATTTTTCAATATGTGGCATGTGGTCTTATTCTATTTAATTTTATTCTTTAAAATTAAACAAATGTTTTAGGTCTCATACTGAAAAATTCATTTTAAAAAAAAGCGTCTTTGCCAAAAAAACTACTTCGTTTATTCTAGCGCCAGCGGCTTTTTTAGGCTTAGCCTTTAATATTAAAGTTAAAATTGTTAAAATTAAAGACTTAGACTTATGACTTATGAAACGATGTTTCAATTTATGAAATTCAACACTCTTACTCTTAACTCTCTACAACTACAAGATTTGGGTTTAACAGCATGTCTCTGATCTTTACCCATCATAATAAAATAATGGGGGAAAATATATTTATTTGATTTTTATCTATTCTAATTCTATATGCAAATACGAACATAAAACTGTGGTTGTTAAGCTTAACAAATAATAAGAAAAACCCGTAAAAAACCAAGTTTTTGACTATAAATCCTTTATGTACGAGAAGTAATTAAAAGAATGTTCATTATAATACGCAGCGCCAGACCATCCAGAAATACAAAATTGCAGTTGTGTCGTAAAACATGTTTAATATAATGCGCACCGATCAGGAATATGTTTATAAAAAGAGCTGTCAATAAAATACGCACCTTATTGCGCGACAGAAAGGTTGTTCAATATAATACGCACCGCGACGCTCTATCTCAAAAAATAGCATGATACATAGGAATAAATAAAATAATCTAAAAAATCAATAATTTAATTACGGTACATGCGATCGATCTGAAATTTTGATACATTGTTTTTATCATCGGTACGAAACTGCCTGCAAAATTTCAGCTCGCCATCTTGCAAGCAAGTGGGTTAAAAATCGATCAAAAGTTTTGGCGACAAGCAAGCAAGGTCCGCCGCAGACACCACGAGTTAATATAAAGGATTTAAAAACGAAAGTAGGCGATGTCCACATAAACAAACAAAATGAATGTTTAAATAGCAAAAAGATAAAGGTTAAAGGTTGTTGTCAAGACAAACTATGCAAATCGCGTGATATCAGCTGAAGCAAACGCGTGCAGTGGAGCAACAGCCTAACGCTGAACTTGCAGTCCTGCCTGCTTGAAATGTTAAAAATATGTAAAATTTCTATTTTTTTTGTATTCCGTTTACTTTATGGTTACTTTTTATAAACATCGCCTTGTTAATGATATATGTTTAGTCGTCCGGTGCGCTATGGCTAAGATCAGATGTATATTATAGGTTAACGAGACAACGACTTCAGTAAGAATATTTAAAATGAGGCCGTTCTCCTAACTGCACATAATATAAAAAGTCACATATTTGATGAACAGAAAACGTTAAATATATTACTGGATTATATTAGTAATGGATTGCACAACTGACTAAGTAAAACAGAACAAATAACCTTTGTTATGTGTCGATTGAGCAAGATAATATTAACAGTATTTAACCATTTTAGGGCAATCTTCCGATTGAAAAATCAACAAGTCAAAAACCATTTGTATTACGAGAGCTAGAAAACTTGAAAATACCTTTGAAAATCATTATAAACCACAGACATGCTACTGGGGTGACCATGAAAGGAGGAAACGTGGGGGTGCAAGCAAAGATTTGAAATATCAACCCTTGGAAGTTTTTTTATTCTAGGTTGTTGCCACTCCCTTAAAATGATGATATGAAATGGTAAAATCATCTTTAGAACGAGCCAAATTCTTTAGTGTGTTACAAAGGTGGCTATCGGGCTGGGAAAATGATAACACGGCAAGGGTGCTTTACAACAAAATGCCGCGACCGCGCAAGCGAGATCCCTGGTGGGAGCTGCCTCGTAGCTGCCAGTCCCCCATTACGCAAATGCGGACTGGACACTGTCCAACAAACAGCTACTTGCACAGGCTAGACAAAAACGGGTATGGCCGAGGAGACACTGGCAAATCTGCTGACCGAATGCTCTGTGGCGATTGGGGACACGGACGGATCAGACAGGCCACGCACTGTGGAGGAATATATCTCCATGCGATGCCCTTATGGTGAGGCTCGCCATTGGTATTGTAGGCCGGGCTATAAGAGTCTAATTGACTCAGCCCTGCAATGAGACTATCACATATTTAGTATGTTACAAAAATCGTATTACTTTTTTCTTCTCCGACTTTCAAATTGTCTATTCTTTTCAAGCACTCTAAAGAGCTAACGTTAAAACATCTCAGTGATACAAGAACAAAATATAGGTGAGACTGAAATCAGGCTTATAGATAAGTAAATAGATGCCATGCAAACCGGGTATGTATGAGCCTAACAAGTCAGGCTCATAGACACCATGTTTTCATCACATCTATCTACTTATCAGTTATGCAAGGTAGGGAAGGGAAATTGATGCTATAAATCCGTTGAGATATCAAATGATTCAAATAAATGATGCATTTCTTAGCATTTCCGAAAACAAAAGTATAGAGAGTTCAATAAGAGATGAAACATATGAACTACTTACGGAATTAAAAATCAAACTTATTTGTTCTGTCAGGATAGGGTATAAGGTATAACATCATATTTATCCCATTAGTTAACTCATGAAAGACAAACATTAGGATAATATTTCATCGGTAATAACACGTCTGGAAAGTCTCAATCTTTTATTTTAAAGACTTTGATAGCGGAAAATCACTCTTGTGTCATCCTAGTGAAATGGCATCCAATATAGATGAAGATAAAAATAAAATTGACTCAACACCTAGACATGGAGCTTTTCGGAGAAAAGATAATTGGATGAAAACCAGGATAAGCCTATTTTCAATGCACAGGAAAATTTGAAATTTGAAATTTTTTAACACCGAAGTTTTTAGAATACATTCAAGTCTTTAAAATGAAGATTTTCTCAGCTGAAAAATCACACTAATTACTCGTTTTTATTTTATAAATATGAACTAAGAGATATTAGGTCTTCTGTATTTATGGCTAATTACTAGGGGTCTACCGATATGCCTTTTTGCCGATATTGCCGATACCGATATTACCGATATTTTTTTTGCCGATATGAGTACCGATATGAGTATTTTTTCGGACAGAAACCAGCGGTAATATTTGATGACGTCATTCTTAAATTTATCACTCGTAATGATTTATCTTTTATATTAGGGGACTACCGATATGTAATTTTGCCGATATTACCGATATTTTTTTCCGATATGAGTGCCGATAGGGTATTTGTTAGGACAAAAACCAGCGGTCATATTTGATGACATCATTCTTAAATTTATCAATCCTAATTATTTATCTTTTATATTAGGGGTCTACCGATATGCATTTTTGCCGATATTACCGATATTTTTTTCCGATATGAGTGCCGATATGAGTATTTGTTTGGACAAAAATAACAGCGGTATTATTTGATGACGGCATTCTTAAATTTATCACTCGTAATTTGTAATTATTTATATTTTATAATTAAGGGGTCTACCGATATCCAGTTTTGCCGATATTACCGATTTTTTTCTCTCCCCGAAACGAAGTTTCCGATGTGTTTACAAGTTCCAGATCATGACCTACATAGGACTCATAACAAAACGAACCGTCCTTTATAAAAATGTACAAGCAAAATTAGGAAGTCCTTTTGAAACTTCAACCTTGACTCATAATTATTCATTCTAACCAATAGTTTATGGCTTTTGCACACGGCCACCTTTTATGAATGAAACAATGAGAACAAAGTAATAGTAATAAGTGAAAATGAGGTTGAAGTTTGAATGGTTGCCAATGACAACAAGTCTGCACACGGTACATTTTGTTATTCCATACGAAACGAAATGTTTTAGACATCTGCGATTCTGCGTGCATCTTTGCTGTTAGTATTAGAGCAATTACGTGAACATAATTTTTACATGTTATACATTTATTAGAGCAATTACGGTATACTTGGCATCGGCACTATTTACACAGTATTTCTGAGTATACGAAAATCGGCCGATACCTAAACAATATCACAGCACATGGCACACAGTATCGTGGTTGCACATATTAATACTAGGACTCTTTTGACTATTTCAATACCGGTATCGGGGTCGATATATTAATTTGTCGTGATATTGTAAATCTAAATGATAGTTTTTTTGTTTCCGTTTTTTTTTGGGTCGAAATGTCATTTATTAAGAAATATCGGTAACGTCAATATCGGGACCTTTACATGCTACCGATACCGATATTGCCGATATCCAGATATCGGTGCCGATATATCGGCCAGCCGTTATATCGGTGGACCCCTACTAATTACAAAGTGTTTGCAAACCCTTCTAACAGATTAAGAATCATCGGCTATAAACAGCCTAGAATTATGTAAGCATACATCAGTGCTGCGTTCTCTATTTGAAAAACATTTGGTATCCTTGGGTGTTTTGAAATTCATATTCACAATTAACGTATGCTAAAAACTTGAGTCTTGGTCTAAGAATTTTATTAATTCTCCAAAAAATGGTTGCATTAGTGGAACGCAGTTTTTCAAAGCTAAATAAAAATAAGAAGAAGACTACCTGAGAACCACAATAGCCCAAGCAAGATCGTAAGTCTTCGCTATATTAGCATCGTAGTAATAACTCTTTAACAGCTGAGATGTTTCAGTAGGCCTTACATTTTTTTTCTGATTATGGTCTGCATGGAAAAGGCGAAGTAAATCTTTGTAAACAAATCATTTGAGTTTGTGATGTTTGTGACCATTCTTCAAATGCGTGCTACAAAGGGAGTTAAGATCTAAATACAATTTGCTGACTGTCTGATTTTAGATTTACTTTTTGACTGCGGAGTTGAATTGAAAATTTAAAAAAATAGTTTTCAATTTAAAAAAAAATTATACCACTTTTCAGTTATTTTGTAATGGAAAAAGTCGACACTTAAGTTAAAATTAAAGCGTTTTAATAACTACAAGTTGAGGAACAAAAGGAAAAAGACAGTGAAAATTATTGAATATGTATGGGAATCATCAAATGAAGGTAGTCGCTGCGCCGGCTGTATGCATGCTATTATCATGACTAATGATCCTACATGTGGAAGAAAATCAGAAACCCCGAGCCTAGTGGTCTTCATGGGTCATCCCGGAAGACCCTCTGAGCTGTCATGGCCCCTAAGGGACGTAACAGCTGAGAACAGGAAGCGGTCGCTTCTGAAGCGGCCACCTGGGCATCCAGGACATAATGTCGAAGATGCCTCCCACTGAGTTGGCCTCACAAGGAAGGGTGGAATTCCCAACTACGATCCGCTACAATTTTGGCGCCACCCTGGCAAAGTATACGAGTCTCCATGGTTAGGACCGCAGCAGTGCGGGGGATCATCAAAGACCTACCTAGGGTGCAACCCCCGCTGGAAGGTTTCCTCAGAGCTGGCGTCCACTGCGTTCTTCGCGGTACCTTTTACTAATCCGTACTGGCGCTCCTGGCCCTAAACCGGCACCGCTCAATAGCGTTGCTAGTGTAACTGAGGGGGGGCGAAACGGTCGCTTCGGATTTACCCGACCCACAAAGAGTACTTAGGTTTACATCATCGACAATGCATTTAAGATGCTTTGTCTAAGATCCGTACAGCGACTATAATCTTATGTGACTAGCACCTAACACATAAAATATCGGACTTTGGCATTGTCTGCCAGGAGTTGTCGGTTTCGGGTCGTGGGTCGCGGTCAGGTCCGCGGCCAGCGACTATACTCGTCTGTCGAGCCCCGTAGGGGCCATCCCTTCTCGACGGATTATCATGACTATCTGTTTCATTATGGAGCTTTTTATACTGGAGTGATTGTTAAGGTGATCAGTAGTAACAAATGAATTGAGAGACTTTTTTAAAAGTCAAATATGAGAGAGATTACGGCATTAATGTTTTAATAAGCAACAATTTAATTTTACCTTTCCATTTCTTAACATAATTGTTTTTTTTATATAGAAACAGTTTATTCAGTTGGAGCAGTTTCTTTCAGAATGTAATTCAATATCCTGGTATTCTGTATAAACATATCTCTTAAGATATTTATAATGTGTACGTTAATTGAGTCTGCTTAGTTGACATAAACTAAAAAAAAATTACTATTACCTCAACATTTTTTGCGTTAAACATTTTTTGCAATAAAATTATTTTAGTGATAAAATTACCTTATAAATTCTACCTAAATTTGTATAAAAATTATAATATGCAATGAAATTAAAAAATTTTTGTCACAGAAATCCAAAATCGTATATAGTATTTGTTTAATATCATAATGGAATTGTTACCACCAAAGCTACCATTTTCTATTTATAAATTTCCAGTTTTAAAAAAAAAGGCATAGCAAATACCAGAAATTTCCACAGCCCGCCCGCAGAGAAAGGAAGCCCGCGTTTAAATGTTAACTGACCTGCGGCCCAATAATAATTCAATGGACTATTTTTTAAAAGTTACATTATATTTTAAAGATAATTTTAAAGTATGTGTTGTTTTGGGTACAAAAATGCAGTAACGTCAACAGATTGCAAAATATATGTCGCTTATAGTTATAGTTTTCCAACGTCAATTTCAGTGGGGTAACTAGGGAGGCAGGGGGAGCAAATGCCCCCGGCGTCAAATTTTAAGTGGCGGCAAATTCATCATCATTAATCAGCTTCTCATAAAAAATATTTTTAATAAAGTGGTACTCTTTAACTTAATAAAATAAAAACAATATGAGAAATTATTAAAAGAAATAAAGGAACAATAAAAAAATATGTCAACCTTTCTGCTGCCAAAACTTCAAACTATATATAGGATATGAATCCATCTGATACAAATGATAAGAAACTGAAAAATTAAGAGTCTTTGGTGGTATGTAAGAATGAAACTGATCTGCTGGTAACTTAATTGATTCTTTAAATCAGACAGTCGGTATTGTTTTAGAATAGAAAATAACTGTAGCATATTAATTTCTAAGATGAGCAAAACGAATGCACCAGACTACACTTTGTTGGGGTTAATATTGAAAAATATTTTTTGTTGTGTTATGGAATGGTCCCAAAGAATGTAATGTAAAGTTTATATGAACATTTTTATTAGTTTCACAATTAAAATTGATGTTAAAAAGTGTTTTTGTTTTCTTTCTTTATAGCAGCACTTCGTTTTTAAACAATTCAATCTAAATAACACAATTGATGTCGGTTTTATATGTGTGACTGATACATTACTGTTCCAATAAAACTTGATGATATGTTTGTTTTATGGCGAAGGAGAGCTTTTGAAAGTCTGAGACCTCTATTTTTAGAAGGTCACGGTCGAATTTTCTGTTTTGTTTTCAAGTATACCAAACTGCTAAGAGTAGAGGTTTCAAAAGTAAATCTTATTCCGACGAGAGGATAGCATGTTTTTATTAACTAGGCCAATGGAATGATCCGATTTAAATTAAAACAATGGTGGGTGTGGCATGTCAGTTTAAAGCTAGCAAGTGCTGCAAAAGCAATTGAAATTAATCATCTATGGTGTTTAAAAGGAATGAAGCTTAACTTTATTTGTTAATTTAAAAAAAAACTATTCAATTTGGAAAAAAAAATGAAAACGAATATTTTAAGCGATATATCTTACAATTTTGGCAAGCATTTTGGATTTACAGTTAGAAAGACTTAAGAAAAAAGATGTCAAATTATTTTGCAAAATTATTAAAAATTAAATTTATTTTAATCATCCTTTAGTGACCATCACAGTATATGTCAATGACGTCATCAACCAGCTAAAGTTCAAATACTGACAGTAACCCCTGACTTCATTAATTCAGTAATCTCTAATACTTTGAAAACCCTTGGGAAATTGCAATCTTGTTTGTAAATTTGAACTTTTCTAATTTTCTTTTACAGCGAGATTATTGCGTCCTACTCTGATAAAGGTTTATGTCTAATCTTGTATTTTTAAATCCCTTATATTAACTTCAGGACCGTCTCTCTCTGTCTCTCTCTATCTCTGTCTGTCGTTCGTTGTCGGGCAGGCGGAAAAACAAACGTCAAAAATGACCCACTTCCCGTGACGCCATCGGGCTGTAATTTGGCACGTTGACCCGTGTCACCTAACAATGCATCGTATCAAAATTGCAGATCGATCGAACGCACTGTAAATAAATTAATGCATTTTTAGTTTATCTCTTCACAACGTATGTAATTCAGTTTCACAGTTTATAGTTTTTTTTTCACTTGACAGTTCAGTTCGCGCGTTGACGTTACATCGTCCATGTACCGGCGTGCTTTTGTTTACACTTTACGTGTCATGCTGAGCTCGGTCCAGCGATCGGTGATCAGACCTTCTCCCTCTCCCACCCCCCTATCCCCGGTTATAAAGCAAAGGGCAGTTAAGACATTCAGTCTGTAAATGTTTGTCGCGTTTGAACATAATCAATACTTATGCTTTCTAGTCTCATGACTGATGGTGTATATGTAGAGGGTTTTTTTTGGTACTTATTTGACGAGTAGTTTCAAATGAAAAGAAGTCTTTAGAGGGATCACGGTCTTAAAGTGTTTGATAATTTAAAAAAATAGGGGCACGATGGTCGAGTGGAATACACGCTCGGCAGGGCGTACCGATTGCCACGCGTTCAAATCCATGTGAAGAGGAATGGTGACAGCAAGCAACCTTGTCTCACACCAGTCTTCACCTGGAACGCATCTGTCACCTGCTGTCCATATATAACTCGACAGTTTATCCCTTCGTACATGTTCCTGATTATATCTGTAATCTTCTGTGGCACCCCGTAATGCCTTAGCAATCTCCACAGGGTTTGCCTGTCAACACTGTCGAAGGCTTTTTCATAGTCAACAAAGTTGACATAGAGCGGTGAGTTCCACTCTAGTGACTGCTCTAGAATGATGCGCAGTGTCGATATCTGGTCCGTGCAGGATCTGTTGGTGCGAAAGCCAGCTTGTTGGTCCCGCAACAGAGGGTCTACAGCGTTTTTCATCCTGTTAAGTAGTACACGGTTGAAAACCTTTCCTGGGATGGACAGCAGGGTGATCCCTCTGTAGTTCGAGCAGGAGCTTAAGTCTCCCTTTTCTGTGATCTTGATAAGGTATCCCTCTTTCCAATCGGAAGGAACTTGCTCCTCTTTCCATATCTTCATAAACAGAGGGAGTAGCATTTCCACACTAGTTTCCAAGTCAGCCTTCAGTGCCTCTGTTGGGATGCCATCGGGCCTCGCAGCCTTTCCATTTCTGAGTTGTTTAATGGCCCTGCTAATCTCTTCTTTGGTGGGACTATTACAGTCAATTAGCAGGTCATTATCGGCTGGTTGAATATCTGGTGGATTCCTTGGTTCAGTCCTGTTTAGGAGCTCTTCAAAGTGCTCCTTCCATCTCCCTCTCTGTTGCTCCTCACTTGGTATGGTGTTTCCCATTTTGTCCTTAATGGTCTCTCTACCTTGCTAAATTTCCCTGTCAGCGTCTTAATGGTATCAAACAGTTCCCTCATGTTCCCCTTGTGAGCTGCATCCTCTGCTTATTTAGCAAGTTTATAAAAAAATTCCTTCTTGTCCCTCTTGATGCTTTTCTTAATTTCCTTATATGCATCTGCATACTCCTTCTGGGCCTTGTTTTTCTGTGCTCGGGTGCGGCTGTTATTTATTTCTGATTTCTTTCTTTTCCTTTCTTCTATTTTATTCAGCGTACCTGCTGTCATCCACTCATTGTGTGCCTGTTTCCTGTTTCCTAGCATTTCTTGGCATGTTGACTGTACTGTTTCTTTCATGCTTTGCCACTTCCCTTCAGTGGTTTCATCTTCAAGTATTTCTTGTAGGACTTGGAACTTATTGAATAGTGAGATTTTGAATTCTTCCTTTTTCACTTGGTCCTTCAGGAGGGAGGTATTATACCGCATCCTGTATGCTATTTGCTCGGTATAATGTCTCTTTAGTTTTAATTTCATCCTGGCCACAAGAAGATGGTGATCTGAGGCAACATCAGCTCCCCTCTTAACACGTACGTCTTGGAGATATCGCCTGAATTTTTTACAAATACATACATGGTCTATTTGGTTCATCGTTCTCATGTCCGGTGAGACCCATGTAACTTCGTGAATCCTCTTGTGCTGGAAAATACTCCCCCCTATGACCAGGTATGCTGCGGCACATAGGTCCGCAAACCTCTCACCATTGTCGTTCATCTCGCCTATCCCATAACCTCTTCATACCCTGTGTTGCTATTGCCGATCTTGGCATTAAAGTCTCCCATGTGGATGACGATGTTCCTCCGTGGGCGACCCTGGACTATGGTCATTACTCTATTGTAGAATTCTTCTTTGTCTCCTTCATCACTTTCATTAGTTGGTGCGTAGCATTGTATAACATCTAGGTTGATGCTACGTTTCTTTGTTCGAAAGGTTGCTAAAAGAATTCTAGGTCCATGGGCCTCCCATCCAATGAGTGCTCCTGGTGCTGCCCTTGATAGCATAATAGCAACACCCAGGGTATATGGGGCATCGTCTTCTTCGTGTCCCGAAAATAACACCATCTCTCCTGAGATTAATCTTTTCTGTCCCCATCGAGTCCATCTTGCTTCACTAATTCCGAGAATGGTGTGCTTATAGTTCCTCATCTCAGCGGCTATTCGTGCAGCTTTACCAGCCTCGTACATGGTGCGGACATTCCAAGCTCCAATGACGGTGGTAGTCCTGGTAGAAATGATGGTTGTCGGCCTAATAGCTTCCAGGTTTTGGCTTTCACTATTAGGCGTCATATTTTCCTCCTCTAGGAATCCATCCTCTCACAGGACTGAAATGTCTTTTGTTACTCTTTTCGGTGTATTTGTAACTATGATTTTTTACATGGCAGGGTTGTTGGTCTTGCGCACAACCCCTTGGGGGGTTGCCCCTCACAGCTCAATGGGTAGCTGCCTTTGTTCGGGTTAGGTCCCTAGCCTTTGTGGATCCCTCCACTTCCTAGAAGGCAGTCGGGCTGATTTTGGTCCACCCCGGGTATTTTATTTCCCGGTACCCTCCATATCTGGTGGGCTTTCCCCTATCCGCCGGCTGGGGAGGCGCTCGATAGAAGATCAGCATCTCCCATCTTCCCGGGACCTAGGGCGTCCCTGTGTCCACTCAGCTCCGAATGGGTACCTAACACTGGTAAGGGAAATAAAGGCGACTGGGTAATGCGTGGAAGGAACCCTTATAGCCGTGGCCTGTGAACGCTGCATCACTTAAAAACAGACTGGCATGGTCTATGGACGCCTTAATCTTTTGTATAGTAGGAGCGCCTGTATAAATAAGACTAGACAAATAAATTTTAGTTGCATTTCATTACAGCATATTATTAAAAGAACACATTTTATCCATTTGGAGCAGTTTTATTGAAATTTTAATAAGATATCCAGGTGGTCTGTAAAGATCTGTCTAAATTGTAAGTAAATCTAGTCTTCTTAGTGGCCTGAATCTGAAAATATAATATAAAATAAAAAATATTCTTTAAAATCTAAAAAGTATAAAAAAATTAAAATGTAACTAGAATTAATGTTTCTCTGCTAGATAAATCATATATCCAGTATATTTACTTTATATGTGAATGAAATTGTTCCAACCAATTGCTCGTATGTTCTATGAAAAGATTACCGCTACAGAAGGCTATTGCCAATACCAGGGTGTCCAAATTCCGGCACACTGCTGACATTTAAATTTTAACTCGCAAGCGGCCTCATTATAATAATGTACTATTTAATTTTGTTCTGTAACGACCACATTATATAGAATAGAACAGTTGAAAATATTGGTTGTATTGATTACGAATACGATGACGTCAAGCAATAGCAAAAATAGATAACGCTATTTGCTGTGCAAAATTTATATTGATTTTAAAAAGTTGAAGAAGTTAAGCTTTGTTATATATACGAATTTCGATGACGCCCAAAGGAAAAAAATGAGTGCCATAATTTTAAAAAATATTTTTGCCAGTTCGAAAAGGAAATGAATGTGGCACAGGTAAACTTAATATTTTAAGACAGTTTTTACTTCACAATTATTTTATTTTTAACACAAGTTCAGATGTAATTATATTTCAGCGTGTTTTATTTATTGTAAAATACATAGTATATTTTTTTATTAAATAATAATGGCATTACAAGTTTATTTTGTATCAAACATTATGTCTGAATTTATAAATTTTTGTCCCCACAAAATATCGTTCTTAACAGTTACAAATATATCTTATATAATTTAAAAATGCCGTAACTTAGTCTTAAAGTTTGTAATTTTTGTTTTGTATCTTAACCGACCCCCAATTTTTTTAAAAAATCCTTTATATTAATTCATGGTGACTGCACCCTTGATTGATTCATTGCTTGTCGCCAAAACGTTTCATCGATTTTTAAACCACTTATTCGTAAGCTAGTGACCTGCAATTTTGCAGGCAGTTTCGTACCGATAATAAAAACAATGTATCAAAATCTCAGATCGATCGCATGTACCGTAATTAAATTATTGATTTTTTAGATTATTTTATTTATTCCTATGTACCATGCTATTTTTTGAGATAGAGCGTCGCGGTGCGTATTATATTGAACAACCTTTCTGTCGCGCAATAAGGTTAGTATTTTATTGACAACTCTTTTTATAAACATATTCCTGATCGGTGTGCATTATATTAAACATGTTTTATGACACAACTGCAATTTTGTATTTCTGGATGGTCTGGCGCTGCGTATTATAATGAACATTCTTTTAGTTACGTCTCGTACATAAAGGATTTATAGTGAAAAACTTGTTTTTTTACGGCTTTTAAAAATTTATTTTCAATGAAATGGCCTTTTTGCAAAGAGTTTTACCCCATGGCCTATACGCTTCAACTGAAAGAATTCCCTGGCAAATTAAATATTAACTGTCGCATCAATGGAGATCATATTAGTTATTCCCCCTTTATAATTGCTGGCTTATACAATATTAATTTACAGTGTCTACATTTCATCATAGCGTTTGGCAGAAAGCTGGCTCCGTTTTAGTCCAGTGACATACACATTATACATTTGTGTGTCTGTGACATTTTGTTATTAAACACATATCATCGGCGTCAATATTACTTAGTTTCTGAAATCAATGGAGGAAAATCAATCAAAGTTTATTTATGATTTATGTTCAGAATATCAGTGGTTGTTTGTGTTAAAAATAAATTATTTATAGCAAAATGTTCTATGTCTGACTTAACACTGTCACGTGAATAAAGGGATGAAAAATATGATACCTATTAACATAAACTTTTTTCTTCTCTTTTAACATTTAAAATTTACTTTATATTCCTTTTTAATCCCATTAGTGTCTTTAATTGTGTTAAACACACTGCTCATCAACACAACGAGGAAGGTCATAAAGACGCACATGCAGCTGCTAAGGACGCGGTGGTCGAGTGGCAGCGCACTCGACTGGCGTACCGATTATCACTGGTTCGAATCCATGTGAAGGCAAGGATTTGTTCCCGGGGTCTAGGGCGTTCCTGAGTCACCCAGCTCCGAATGGGTACCTAACACTAGTTATGCGGCTGTGTAATGCGTGGAACCCACAAAGCCGTGGCTTGTGAACGCTGCATCACTTGCCAAAAGATCATCTGTCATGGTCTATGGACGTAATTATCTTCTGCATAGAAGGAGAGTCTGTATAGATAAGATAAGATAAGATAAGTCTGAACATGACGAATTAGAGTCAGCAGCTCAGAGAAACAAACTCAACAACGATGATGTTCGTCACGGTCTGCTTGTTGAGGTTCCCATTGGTGTTTTATCGAAATTACTGAATTTTTGAAAAGATATTAGATTTTTTTGTATTTTAAACGGGAACCATGGGATGTAAGTTTTAGCAAATTAATTCATTTTATTATCAGTTGTGTCAATTTCGAAAACATAAGTAATTAAATAAATCTGGTAAACGAACTAGATTTTAAAAGACTTTAAATAAAGTGGTTTAATTGTTAATTAGATATCAATGATAAAAACAATTATTTCATTGCAATTGTCACTTTTGATTTTTCATCTTGTCTTTTTTTTTCGTTTCCCTTATTGATATATTTTGTCAAGTTCTATATGATGTTATTTTTAAATTCTACAATAACTAACCTTAACGTTACAAAAAGGTTTTAGAAAAATTATAATTGACAATAATGTAATTATAATTAAATTTATAATAATCAAATTGATTCTGTATTCTGCTGTACCACCGATCGAACCGGACTTCTTGTATTGAGGCAGCCCTCACTCACTTTAGTCAAGGGATGGTGAAGTTAGAGGGGGAGTGGTCCCAAGAAGAGGCACTCGAAACGTTGATACCGGGGGGGGGGTCGGAGTTTTTAGACTGTGGCGTACATTTCCTAGAGTGTGACGATCGATATTTTTGCTCGAGAAAGCTCAGTATAAAAACTTTAAAAAATGTATATTCCTTGACAGAGAGAGTGGCATGTTTAAGAAGTTATACCGATGACATAAAGGAAGACAAATTTACTACAAATAAAATTGTGTTTGCAGAAAAATTTATTTTACAATTGTATGCAGAATTAGATTTCAAGAAAACGTGTTCTGAAGATTAACATGGAAATTTATTCTGCGAAGTTATTTAAATTTTATGTCCTTTAATCATCCTTGAATTCTTAATTCACTAGATCATCAAAGTCAATGTCAGGACGTCATCCATAACGAAATTGTCCTCTAAATTAAAATAGGTTTGTTTGTTTTGCAAGAAAACTGCACGTGACTGCGATAAAACACTATTATGTATCAATTCATTCAGAAACCCCATAACGTATTCGTATTTATATACTTTGCTTAAAAATTCCTGCCCATTTGTTCACTATTTTAATTTAAAAAAGGACTTTTAAAAACATATTTTATTCCAATGACTTAAAAAGAACAAAATAAACTTTCTTCTTCCTACAAAAATTAAGTTATAGATTTTCACAAAAGAAGGACATGGCCTATTTGCTTGAATGGAAAATGATTCACAAACAAGTGAAAAAATATTGTCGCAACGAAATGACTCTAATTAGTTAGTCACGAAGTACCTTTCTTTTAGTGCAATAAACTATTAATAATCACGGTTTAAAGTGCATAATACTATTTAGCAGAAGTCTTTAGTGATTTGTAAGGTGACTAACAATTATGCATTAGTGTATAAGGGACGTATTGTTATTAAACACATTTCTTTAGAGTAATATGTGAATTATGCTTCTAAAATTAAGGGGGGAAAAGAACCATAAACAAAAATATCATTTTGCTTTTGATTAAATATGTAAGGTTGTTTTATGTGTTACAAATAAACTTACATAGCAAGATATATTTTGCATACCTATCACTGTCACGTGAATATAAAAATGCAAAGGATGATATACATTTATAAAAGACAAGGTCTGACAAACATGACCCTCTGATATTAAAGGGCATTGATTGATGAGAGCAACCGAAACTGTTACCTCCCCTCGACATTTGGGTGGGTGAATTGTATTTGTTAGTGACGTTGGCGATGCATGATGTAAATTTGAACTTACGGTTTGGCAGTGAATTCACAGTGAATTGTTCTTTTCAATTATTTTAGTATTTCAGGTATGTTGAGAGCATAAAATATAGTTTAAATATTATGGAAATGCAATTCAAATTATACCAAAAGAAACGAATGAATTCAAATTTCTATAAATAATAACGGTGATTTTATTTGGAAACAAGTCGTACATGTGTTGGTAGAATGATCAGGATTCCTCAGCGGCATTCTAGTACTGATATGCTCATAGACTATTATTACGTAGCGAATGTCAGTGCTTCGCGGTTATGTTTTAGAGATTTTTTTTTCTTTCCCACACTTTGTTAAGAGTTCATGTTGGAAGCATCAACAATTATCTCCCCTTATACAGTGCTGTTAGACTATAATGAAGTATAAAGAAAGGAATTTCAGCAATAACTATTTCATTATATATTTTCGTTCAAGAAATGATAACTTTCATAAAATCATATACTACAAAAAACTTACTTTAAAGACTGATATAGATGTGCTGCATTTCTTTTCTCGGCGCTTTAATTTTGTAATAGTGAAGGAGAATTTTGCTGCATGGGGCTTGTCATTTCTAAAACCGGAAAACGTCATAGCTCGCTGAGTATTGTTTTATTTTTCGATTAATTTTAGCTAACTAATCAAGATCAATAAGCTGTCTTAAATTAATGAAGAATTAACACATAGATGATAAGATAATTACTTCTCAATACACCTACATTTACATATTGACTCGTATCTTTTATTAACTTTTTATGAAATTTTTCCCCCAAAAACCCCTATATTTCTATTAATAGATTGCTGCCATGTTATGACAAGGTCAATATGGCATGACTTAAAAGAATAATTTATTATAAAAAAGAATCATTAGAATTTTAGTTTTTAAATAGTTCTTCCAGTACCCACATAATAAGATGAATGTTGTGGGAATAAAATCATAAAAAAGCTATCGAATCCATGCAGCTGATTTGCAGTGCGAAAATGTTACCGTCTCATTATTTTGTAGTGTGAGATACCACGTCCTTCTGCTTAAAAAATTCAAATAATTTGTTGAAACTGTAAACAATGTTAGGGCTGCGGAAATTAACGATTAGTTTATCGATTAATTGTTAAACATTTTTAAAGATTAAATTATTTTTAACGATTAATCGACCCTTCACTTACAAAGTTATGTACAGTCAAAAAATATATTAAAAAATTATAAAAAATAGCGGCCGATAAATAATCACGAATTTCCTGACGATTAAACAGGGGCGGATTAAGACTGCACGGGGCCCCTGGCTGCAATTCAAACTGGGGCCATATCCTGCTAGTGTCCCTTTAAATAAAATAATTGCTAGCAGCTAATATAAGACTGTAACTTGTAATTAGATAGTCCATTGGTTCCTTGTTCATAATGCGTCTATACTCCGGGATCGGATTTGTAAAAAAAACCGAACACAAAGAAATAACTGTTTGCCCGGAAACTAAAATTGAGTGTAAAAATATAATTTTAATAAAAAAAAGACAAATGAAAAGTAAAACAAATGGCCTCGGCCGGGAATCGAACCCGCTACCGCTTGCACCACAAGACAACACGTTGCCTCAAGACAACAAGATCCTGATGTTGGAACAAAATTTAAAAGATATAAATAGTATTCATTAATATGTTTTCTTCTTATCTTATCTTATCTGTTTACAGACGCTCCTACTATACAGAAGATTATTGCGTCCTACGCTTATCTATGGTTTGTGTTTAGTCCTGCATTTTTATTAGAGATTTAAATGTTGATAAAGTGTTGGTTTTCCTGGATTCTTCAGGCAACCCATTCCACGCCCGAATTCCGGACGGGAAGAAGGAAAACTTGTATGTGTTTGTTCTTGCATACGGAATAAGAAAGGTGTTTTTATCCTTATGTCTATCTGAGGGCTGTATTAAGTTATCTTTGTGTTGTGTTTCTAAATTAGAATTAATTGCTTTATGTATGATTACTACTTTGCTCTTGGTTCTTCTATTCTCTAGTGTTTCAAGGTTTAATGGTTTAACTAATGGTGTTATTCTTGTCAGTTTTGAATATTCTCCAGTAATGAATCTGGCAGCTCTTTTTTGAATTTGTTCTAGTTTATCAATGTTTTCTTTGGTGGATGGGTCCCATACAGAAGATGCATATTCTAGTACAGGTCTCACCAAAGTGAGGTAGCATTTTAGTTTTATATCTCTATTACATTTGTTAAAGTTTCTTTTTATAAAGCCTAAGGTTTTGTTTGATTTTTTAATAACTTCATTGACATGGGGATTCCATGATAGTTTCTTATTCAGCCAATCAAATCAAGTTTTTCGAAACTGAGGCTACGGTTCCGAATAGCGATCAGATTAATAGATAAAGTTTTATTAATTTATTTAATTTATGATATTTTTAGGGATTCGTGCAAACATTTGTCCACCTTTATTATAAATTATACTAAATTTGGGGGCCCTAAATCATCGGGGGCCCCTGGCTTTAGCCCGTTCAGCCCCCCCCCCTTAATCCGCCATAGCGATTAAACGAACATTTTTGGTTTTAAACTGTTAACTAACAGGAATGTTCAAAATGTTGATCAAGTTTGCCTACCATGGTTCTAACACGTCGCCTACTTATCAAACCAAATGAAAAGCGTATTAAGCTTATGGCACTAATGGAATCCAATAAATAGACAGAAAATAACGACAGCTCTTCTGATGAATTATTGCGTTACAAAATGGAGATGAAAGTTCCTTAATCCATTAACCCTCTACAATGGTGGAAACTTAGTGAGCACCGATATCCGATAATGTCATTCCTTGCCAAGACCGTTGTGTGCATGCCAGTTACCTCAGTTCCATATGAATGATTGTTCAGCTCGGCTGGTTAAATTGTCAATAAGACACGCTCACCACTTGAAGCAAATGATGTCAATACACTTGTCTTTTTGCGTTGCTGGATAAAAGATGTCATTTAAAGAAGACATTCCAGTGTTATTTCGATTTTCGACAAGTATTTTAAAAAATGTTACTTAAGACACCATACATTTCAATTTTTGGCTTTAATCAAAATTAATGATTAATTAATCGTTACTTTTTTCAAATGTTAACGATTAAATTTAAATTAATCGTTTACAGCCCTAAAAAATTAATTTTTTCACACAATGTCCCTAATATTTTAAACCCTCTACAAGCAAAGGATTATACCAGCGTCCGCTGCAAAATATTGTAATTTCTTTATACATTCATTATATTGTAACAGCTTCCCACGTACCTAAAATTTTGCTTTCAAGACATCTACCAATGTTTGTTGTCGTTTTTTTTTAAAACATTTTTTTCTTCAATACCCACTAACCATTACCAAACTGTCACAAGGAATATTTTTTTTTCTTTAAAACATCTATTTATTTTAAGGGATAATTAGGAATACACTTTTTTAGAAATAAAAATGTTAATTGTTTGATGAGATTTAATCTATTTGGGAAAAGAATAACCTTTGACGAATGATTTTATCTCAAATAATGTTAATTAATCATGGAATAAATCAATTCCAATATAAGGTAATGTTAACCAAAACAATTTTTTTTTCTTATTTCTTTTTATTTAAAATTATTTATTTTGTGGTTTCTACTTACTGATTCAAACAAAAAACATCGAGAGGCAATTTTACCCTTATTAATTTTAAAAAAGTTTTAAACTTGAAAAGAAATACATGAAATAAAATTTATCAATAAAGTAAACAATATAACAAACCGTATTATTCTTGTGGCAATTGAGATCCGTTCTAAGCCATGTGATTTATTCAGTCGATCCATAATTTTTTTAATCTAATAAAGCAACAAAATCGCACTTCAACACAATTTTATTTCAACTAAAATTAAAATTTAATAAAACTTAACTTTTCTTTTACTTTAGCGTCTCAAGCTTAGGGTAAAGCAGCATATTATTGAAATAATAACGTTAGTCTCACATAGTCGAACTCTATCAAGTCAACGTGTAAACTAAAATCCATATGTGTCACTAAGTGTGGATCCGATTCCCAGCAATTACCTGGGTAGTAAAATTGCGCCTGGTACACGTGAAAATGTTACTCAAATATCTATAATATATACCTACGGTGGTCGAACTGCGGATATTCTATGTTCACATTTCGGGTCGCATATAATTTATCAAATTAAAACTTTTCGTAAGAAATAACTGTCAACCGGAAATAAAACACGGTCAGAATAAACTACACTTTATTTTGGCAAACATTGTTTTCTTGAAGCTTGAAACAAAAAATCATTTAAACAAAAAACTTTTAGTTCTCTGAATTGTTCAAGAAAGAAAAATAGAACGCAACACCAAAAACAAACAAACAGGAAGAGCAGAAAATAACAGAAATGACCTTGGCGTTGGCTTTGAAATACGCCGCACAAATTTGAGTTACCGTCGAGCCAAAATTTTAATCTTAGCCCTCACAACTAAGACACACACACACCTTTCTCCACTCCTATTCCCATACATAAAAAACTAACACATGTTACATTCTTGTTTTAATTAATATTAAATCGTTGAAGGACTTTCACTAAAATAACCCCCTAAAAATGCTGGGAGATGGTTCCACTCGGTAGGTGCTAGTAACGGAATTTTTAGTTAATTACAACAGTTGTCAGCTATAAACTAGAAATAACCCGACATGTCGTCATACGATTACCACCCTTTATCTTTAAAAAGACTTTGTTTAGTGCCCTCTACCCATTAAAAAAATACTTTGGCACCCCTCTGCTCATTGTTTTGACACCATTGTACAATAGTAGGATTTCAATATTATAATTGCATTTCCATAATAAACAAAGAAGTATAAGGCATTAGTGGGCATTACGGTGAAAATTGAGAGGTGTTTCGAACGTAAACTAGGGTACCAGGGCTAATTTTTTCAACAATATTCACAGCCTCACTAATGAGTCTATTTAATATAATCATTCATATTTTATTTCAAAATCATTTTGCTCTTCAAAAGGTCTCTGAAGAAAAGCCTTGTGTACTAATTTAGACATATTAATAAATACCAAAACAAAATCCCCTAACAAAATCCTGAATCCGTTTTTAAAAACCAAATCATAACATCTCTGACTCTATACACAAATCCAATTTAAGGCAAAACAGAAAACAGACGCATTCCCACAATGGACCCGTCTTGTGATGTGCTGTGCATGGCCCAATGTATGGACCTGTCTTTTAACAACGAGACGCTGGACGCCTTGTGGACATGTCTGACGTTTCTGTGCAATGTCACCGTGGAGGACCATCAGCGGATATCGTTTCTCAGCTACCTGGCCACAAACGTCTCGGCGGTCATGAACGCCGGGATCTACAGCAACTGTACAAAAGTGGAGTATGCCCATTTACTAAACACGGTCATGGGGTGAGTTCAGATCTATTTTAAAAACATTTTTTTATAACCATTAATGACCGTAATTCATGTTATGAAATTAGGGTTATAAAATAGCCCGCATTAGAGAGTTTTGGAAGGTTTATGGTAATGTTTGAGGAACTTTTTCTTTAATATAAAGTTACATTTTAAGGTAGTCTTACTAGTATACATGTGTAAAAGAATAAAATTAAAATAAATATGATACATTTAAAAGAAAATTGATTTTGACTTTGTTTGTTAATCGAGCACAAATTAGCCATTAAATTAATTCAATTCACGCGTTGGAAATAAAATTTGAAAAAAAACGAATCTTAATTCAGAAAAGAATAAACTTACCTCACACTTTATCATGTGAACGTTTTTTTCCAATTCACCTTATATTAAATTGAGTGTTTTGGAAAATTTACAAAATAATGCTATGCATAAATGCATATACTCTTAATTTATGTTAACTCTGGAAATTTCAGTATAATTTAGAAATATTCAACTTTCATTTCTCTTTTAAGGAATGTGACTTGTTTGAGTTATTAAGTGAGTGAGTTCTGAACTTCTGTTTCTATTTTAAGGAGCGCTCTCCAAGCCCCCTTCAATTTAAAAATAATAATATTTAAAAAAAAACAATTTATAAATACAGTTTTAATTCGGTATTTTTTTTTAAAGGCACGCAGTTCCAGTTAAAGGATACATATCTCCGGTAATTATCCTACTGACGATTATAAATTACATCTTTGTCTGCATCGTTCTACTCAAGCCGCACATGCGCTCTCCCGTCAACGTCATCCTTGTACTCATTGCACTGTCGGACACCTTGACAGGGGTTTTTCCTTTACCGGTGTACATTTACTTTTACGCCACCAAGAGGGTACACGAGTGGATCCCATACAACTGGTGCTATGCCATCTATGTGTTTGAGCATGCAATCCCGGTTCTCTTCCATACAGCATCCATCTGGTTGACCGTGATGCTGGCCATACAACGGTATATTTGCGTGTGCCACCCCTTCAAGGCTAGGACGTGGTGCACGATGCCCAATGTCATCTATGGCTTCTGCACCATCTACTTATTTGCCACGATTGTCGAAATCATGTGGTTCTTTAACAAATTTTTCATCGAGACACGTCGGAGGTCACGACTCAACCCCAGCGTAATGGTTTCGGCCTGCGTCATAAGATGGCATCCTTGGTTGGACGACATCTATAGAATTTATGGGAACATCTACCTCGGGTTTAGGGTCATCTTCATCAACCTGATCCCATGCGTGTCTTTAATTGTGTTAAACACGCTACTCATCTACACCATGAGGAAGGCGATGACGAGGCGCTTTGAGCTGTTAAGACAGAACATGAAGAGTGAGAGTCAACAGTTGAAAGAAACCAACTCAACGACGATGATGTTGGTCACAGTCGTTGTTTTTGTTCTAATTGCGGAGGTTCCCATGGCTGTTTTCATTACCCTATTTATGTTCGAACAGATACTAGAGATCATTATTTTTTCAGTGGAAACAGTGGAAGTAAGATTTCTTTGACTAGTTTATTTCTTTAATCTATTTTTTGCATTTTAAATAATTTTTTTCATGACTTTAGAGCAGGGGTTCCTAACAAAGGGGTGCATGAGCAGGTTCCAGGGGGTGCATGAACGATTCAGAGGGGGAAAAGAAGAAAAAGATGACGAAAAAAAAGATGAATGAAAAAAGAAAGAAAAAAAAATCTGATAATCTAAAAATGTAAACCATAAGCAAAGCATGTCGCGTCAAAGGAACTGCCACTTTTCCAACGACGACTAGAGAAGACCAACTTGGCAAACTTTCCACTCTTGGCTGAAGTTGTAATATCTGCTGCAGAAGGAATTACTGAGGGATCACTGCCTGACAACATCAAAGGGGAAATTTCAGAACACCTTTCAACATTGCAAAGGTCCTTTGATGGGTATATCTGTCCAGAAATTGCTGGGGAAACCTTTGGATTCGCAATTCTTTTCTCTGTGACTCGGACAACATTGATGACAGTGACCTTGCTAAAGATGGCCTGATTGATTTGAGAATCAGAGAAGTACTGAGGAGTGCCTTTAGTTGAAATACATCGATTGAATTTTGATGCGCCCAGGTAGATTCCTACCCACAACTAGCCAAGAGAGCAGTACTGACTCTCCTTCCATTTGCCACAACATATCTATGTGAAGCAGGATTCTCCACACTTTTGACAATAAAACCCAAGGCAAGGAATAAGTTGAATGCAGAGGATACATGAGAGTTGCTTTGTCCAAAACAGTCCCCATATTTAAATCACTGATTGATCATAAAAATCAGTAGATCTCTCACTAAATTCCGTGTTGCCTATTGTTGTGTTCCTAAAATAAACATAGTTAATTATGCATTTCCTGTAATACATACATACATACATACATACATACATACATACATACATACATACATACATACATACATACATACATACATACATACATACATACATACATACATACATACATACATACATACATACATACATACATACATACATACATACATACATACATACATACATACATACATGCATGCATACATACATACATACATACATACATATATGTATACGTACATACATAAATTCATACATACACACATACACACTCATATAAATTACTCCCTAATGCCTCCCTTTGCGTGATTATTACATTATAATAACTCATTAGACTACAGGTGACCAGACCCTTAGTAATTTAGAGCCGTTTTAAAATATTTAAAAATTGTTGAGAGTTGCATTGAAGCATTATGAGTCATAAAACCTGGCTTGGAAATCTTTCAGTAATCCTTTCAATATATCTTTCATAAATTGCACGCGAGCCGCAATGTGAACACAGAAGAGCCGCATGCGGCTCGCGAACCGCGGTTTGACCACCGTTGCTTAGAACGTGAAGGTTTCCTAAGCAGACTTCTTCATACCTCAGCTAACTATGACTCGATAGACAACTTAAATGGCCAATACGTGCCCACCTTGAAGCAATCTATCTACTAAGACATATAGCTAATCTTTACCCGCTCAACAAAAGACGCTTCATGTTTTCCTGTCGCATTTCATCAATAAACAAGCCCACCTCTGTGTTACCCCTTAAGTCTCCAGGATTCTAACATTCCGTAAGGTCATTGACCTTATGCCTAACTAATTCAGCGGCACACCTAAACGGGAATCTCAAGCTAACTAAGCGCCTCATCTCAACCCAGATCTCCTCAACACTTTGATCTGGGTCATATTGTGAATTTTACGCAATGGGTATCACCAACCCTAGCTAAGACACTGATTGTTTAATCGTGTAACCTGTTTTTTTACTTTATTTTCTAAATTTAAAAACCTTGGCTACATTTGATTTGTTAAATTTTCTCCAGTAACTTTAGTAAACGCTACCGATAATAGACAGTAATAATGTTTTTGAATTATTTTAATGCACACATAGAAATCGGTAATTTCATTTAGGTCCTTAACACATGATCTACCCACAAACGTAAAGAGTGAATTCTTGTTCCAAAATATCGGTGTCACGTTCTCGTATTACTTGATCATCTTTATATTTCAGTTCATTTGTCTGATATTCTTTTAAATAACTCTGGGCAATTAACCTACTCTAAATATGTGTCTATACGGGCATACACCCACTTAGCCCGCAAATTGCTACGCCCCTGACAAAGCTTAAGATTGCTCAATTTCCAATAATCATACAGAAATGAATGTAGAACAAATACAAATTATGTTTTAAGTCATAAAGTTTAATAAAACAATTATTTATAATTTCCAATAATTAAGGGGAGGGTTTATTTTAACACGGAGACTTCATTTTAAAACAAAGTCTCCGGGGGCGATTTTGTTTTAAAATAAACTCTCCGGGGGGAGACTTTATTTTGGGGGAGACTTTATTTCGTGACACCGGCGGTGAAGTTAACATAAGGGATTTAATTAAACAACCTCGTAAAAACAAAGTTTTTGACTATAAATTCCTTATATATGAGACAGAACTCAACGTGACAAACATTTACAGACTGAAACTGAGTGAAGTCCCCTTTGCTGTAAAACCCGCGCGGGGGGGGGAGTTGTGGTCACCGATGGCATGCGTCAACGACTCAAGTGGCACTGGACGCCAAACAATAACAAACTGTGGAATTGAAATACCTATATTTATAAAAAGATAAACTAAACGTGCTTAAATTTAGTTACGGTACATTCGATCGATCTAAAATTTTGAGACGATGCATTGTTAGGTAACACGAGACTATGTGAACAATTTCAGCTCGATAGCAGCACGCGAAATGGGTCATTTTTTACTTTTGTTTTTCCGCCTGCCCGACCAAGACAGAGATGGCGATGAAGTTAATATAAGGGATTTAATCGAACAAACCCGTAAAAACAAATCTGTTGACTATAAATCCCTTATATATGAGACATAGCTAAAAGTATTGATTATGTTCAAACGCGACAACCATTTACAGACTGAAACCGAAATTATCTCCCATGGGTTTAAAAGTGTAGGAAGCGGGGAGGGGGGTGTGGACATGGGCGGGTGGCGTCAACGCATTAACTCAACTCCTGGTGTAAAACACCTGGATAAAACACGAGATGTGTTCACCGCTGGCTTGCGTGAAGTCAAGTGACCCTTAAAATGTAAACAATAGCGACCGCTAAATATAGTTTATATAGATAAACTAAAAATGCATTAATTTGTATACGGTACACTCGATCGATCTGAAATTTTGATACGATGCATTGTTAGGTGACATGGGTCCGTGTGCCTAATTTCAGCTCGATGGCGTGACGGCAAGTGGGTCATTATGGACTTAGGTTTTTCCACGGTGCCCGCCAAAGATAGAGACGGCGGTGAATGTAATTTAAGGGATTTAATAAAACAAACCCGTAAAAACAAAGTTTTTGACTATAAATCCCTTATATATCAGAGATCACTAACACTATTGGTTATTTTCAAACGCGACAAACATTTACAGACTGAATATGTCTTAACTCAACTTTGCTTTATAACCCGGGGGGGGGTGGTGGGAGAGGAGAAAAGTTTGGTCACCGATCGCTGGACTGAGCTCAGCGTGACACTTAAAATGTAAACAAACCTCCCCCCCCCCGGTACATCGCGTCAACGTGCGAACTGAGCTATCACGTAAAAAAAACAAATTTTGAAATTAAATTACATACCTCGTATAGAGATAAACTAAAAATGTATTAATTTAATTACGATACGTTAGATCGATCTGAAATCATGATACGATGCATTGTTAGGTGACAAGGATTCGTGTGCTAAATTTCAGCACGATGGCTTAACGGGAAGTGGCTCATTTTTTACTTTTGTTTTTCCTCCCACCCAAGACAGAGAGACATAGAGACAGAGATCACGACAGAGACTGCGGTGAAGTTAATATAAGGGATTTAATTTAATTTTTTACTATAAATCCCTTATATATGAGACAGAACTCGTGAATGTTCATTCTCTTTTGGGTCGAGCCGTTAAGCTCTTAAGACCCGGTTCATTTTATCGCATGCGAGCCTCATCAAGCGGGCATCGCCATAAAGGTACTCCTCTGCAGGTACCATGACTTCTTCTTCCAAATCCCCGCACAGCTCGGGGCACTCTTCGAGTACAAGGGCCACCGTCTCCTCCGGGTGGCCACACAGCCGACAGGCCAGTTCTCTTCTAGTGTTAAACTTGTACAAGTAGCTTCTTATGAGACAATGTTGAGTTCTCATTCTAGTTATGAGCGTCTGATCGCTACGTCCAATTTTCAACCAGGAGTCGCTTTTGCTCGGTCGCGGCATGTACTGGAATACTTTTTCTAAACGTGCTTCCAGACGCCTAGCCCTGAAGCCATTTCTCTCGGAAATGGTCCTTAAGCCACGATCTGACCCCCAGCTGGGTCTTCGGGCGATCGGTTTGGGGCTCAGCTGAACCTTCTCTCGCCAACTTATCGACCCTTTCTGAATAAGGCTCACCACTGTGCCCAGCGATATACTGAAGGACTACTTTTCCGCCGCATGCTAGGTTTTCACTTACTGTTTCTAAAATGACACTGACCGTTTTCATCTCAAGAGAGGATCGAACCACAGTCTCGAGCAAAAACCGTGAGTCGATGACGACTACGATGGTCGGGAAAACCTTTCTTCTTGCTAGACGTCGGCGCAATTCCTTCAAACCCCTGCAGATCGCCTCCAGACTGCGTCGTTACTACTGTATGCGGTTCTGCACGGCCCTGACAGTTCAATACTGTCAGGTCTAGGTTGGGGGTATTGTACCAGTACTCCGTATCCACTTATGATCAAAACGATCAAAAAACTTCGCGAATCGAGCGATAACACTAGCGAGGTCAACGGCCGCCATTGCCGGAAGTCGGCTGAATCTACTCTTGAAGACTTTTACCACGCAGTCGCCATAAGCCTCGATTGTCTTCAGAGTCTCGTCTCGCTGGAGCTTGACGGGACTGGCTTTCGTCACCGCTGTATTTGCCAGCGTCAAACGTAGTTCAGACAAGTCAAAGCTTTTATGTGGTCCTCAAGCAGGGACCATTCGCATTCGTTCCCTGTGCTTGGTTATGGGGACTGAGTCTTAAGTTTGGAGACCTTGTCCATGAAGGATGGTCTTTTCAGTCGGGTCCTCTTTACCCATCGGACTTGTTGTTGGAAGCAGGATTTGTCATGCTCCAACCTACGGTATCGCTCTACCATGGTCATGATTGCATTTTCTCGCCTTATCGCCAGGGGTTCTACTTTTGACATACTTTCTACAGTGGCTGTGGGTGTCGTACGCAACGCCCCGCATACAAACCATAGAGCTTGGATTTGTATTCGATCCAGTCCCTCTAGAGCCACATGGCTCGCAAAGGCCTGGACCGGGAGGCTGTAGTCAATGGCACCCCTCACACTACCGAGATAGAGAGCTCTCAGTAATCTTGCGTCCGCACCCCAACTAGTGCTAGCCACCTTCTTCACCAGGGACAGTTTAGCTATGGCTTTGGCGCATAATTCAGGTACATGCTTATGTAGTTGGACCTTCTGGTCCAACTTGATTCCCAAGTACGTGGGTGTCCGATCCCAATTCAATCTTTTCCCACATATCTGAAGCACCACCTCATGCTTCAGGGCATTCCGTCCATTTGTAAAAATGGATTGGACCGTTTTCTCCGTATTGACTACTAGGCGCCATCGGCTGGCATAGTCTTCGATTAGAGTCAGAGCTTCCTGCAGCCGGGTTGCAGTGTTGCGACGTCTTTTCCTGAACTCCATATAGCCAGATCGTCGGCAAACATGGAATTCTGCGACCCCAGAATACCTTGTAGGTAGTGGACGTAGGCTAAGAACAATGTACAACTAATGGCGGACCCCTGTGAGTGTCCTTCCTCCAAGCGCGCTTCGTTGGATAATGACTCCCCCACTCCCAGACTCATTCTGTCCGTAAGGAACGATTTTATCCAACTGTACATCTTCGCAATGACACCTAACTGCTGCAACTTATAAAGTAGCCCTCCACGCCACACCTTGTCGTATGCCTGCTTCAGATCGAAGAACACCGCAACGGTGTGATTCCTCGACTGGAGTTCATTTGTAATCGTCAGAATTAGTCGGAGAGCCTGGTCCATCGGTTGGCGTCCCTTTCGGAACCCGCCCTGAGTGATTGGAATGCATTTGGTCTTTTCGAAGAACCAGTAGAGTTGTGCGTTCAATAACCGTTCAGCTACCTTCCCCACACACGACGTGAGGGAAATTTGCCGGTAACTGGACGGGTGTTCGCCTGGTTTCCCCTCTTTGGGAATTCAGGTTATTGTGGCCTTTTTCCATAGCTTCGGAAGCGTGCCCGTTGTCCAAGTTCTATTTATGAAACTCACTAGTTTCATTCTGCCTGTCCTGTCCAGATATTTGAGCATTTCATTGTGAACTTTATCTGGCCCTGGTGCTTTGCCAGCTTGACACTTGTTAAGTGCGGTTTGCAATTCTGTCATTGTGAAGGGGGCCGCGAAAACCTCTAGTTAAGCATCCTTGCTTTGTTTTCTTGAGCCCTCTTTGCATATTCGGTCAATTGTTCGGCTAAAGTCAGATCTGGCGCCTTTCTTGTTTACCTGGGCAAAGTGTTTGTTTAGCGCTCGTGCGTGCTAAGCTTCACTAGCCCTTTGGCCCTTTGATGTCGTCAAAGGGTTAGAATTCTTTGTTTTACCCGCGTTAATATAATCGATTTAAGAAAAAAAACGTTTTTGACTATAAATCCCTTATATATGAGACATAACTAAAAATATTTACAAATATTTACAGACTGAATCTGTCTTAACTCAACTTTGCTTCATAACGCTGGGGGGGGGGAGGAAAAGTCTGGTCACCGATAGCTGGATCGAGCTCAGGGCGACACGTAAAACGTAAACAAAAGCACGACGGTACTTCAATGGGTCGCGTCAACTCGTCAACTTAAACTCTCACGTGGAAAAAAAATAACAAACCGTAAATTTGAATTACATACTTATATAAGGATAAACTAAAAATGCATGAATTTAATTACGGTACGTTCGATCGATCTGAAATTTTGATACGATGCATTGTTAGGTGAGACGGGTCCGTGTGCCAAATTCCAGCGCTCGATCGGATCACGGGAAGTTGGTGATTTTTTACTTTTGTTTTTCCGCCCGCCCAAGACAGAGATGACGAGACGGCGGTGAAGTTAATATAAGGGATTTAATAAAACAAACCCGTAAAAACAAAGTTTTTGACTATAAATCCCTTATATATGAGACATAACTAAAAGTATTTACAAATATTTACAGACTGAATCTGTCTTAACTCAACTTTGCTTCATAACCCTGGGGGGGGGATGGGGGAGAGGGGAAAAGACTGGTCTCCGATCGCTTGACCGAGCTCAGCATGACACGTAAAATGTAAACAAAAGCACGCCGATACTTCGATTGGTCGCGTCAACTCGTCAACTCAAACTCTCACGTGGGAAAAAACAATAACAAACAGAGAATTTGAACTACATACCTTATTTAGGATAAACTAAAACTGCATTAATTTAATTAAGGTACGTTCGATCGATCTGAATTTTGATACAATGCATTGTTAGGTGAGACGGATCCGTGTGCCAAATTTCAGCTTGATCGGATCACGGGAAGTGGGTCATTTTTAAATCCTTTATATTAACTCGTGGTGTCTGCGGCCGACCGACCGACCTTGCTTGCTTGCTTGCTTGCTTGCTTGTCGCCAAAACTTTTGATCGATTTTTAACCCACTTGCTCGCAAGATAGCGAGCTGAAATTTTGCAGGCAGTTTTGTACCGATGATAAAAACAATGTATCAAAATTTCAGATCGATCGCATGTACCGTAATTAAATTATTGATTTTTTAGATTATTTTATTTATTCCTATGTATCATGCTATTTTTTGAGATAGAGCGTCGCGGTGCGTATTATATTGAACATCCTTTCTGTCGCGCAATAAGGTGCGTATTTTATTGACAGCTCTTTTTATAAACATATTCCTGATCGGTGCGCATTATATTAAACATGTTTTACGACACAACTGCAAATTTGTATTTCTGGATGGTCTGGCGCTGCGTATTATAATGAACATTCTTTTAATTACTTCTCGTACATAAAGGATTTATAGTCAAAAACTTGGTTTTTTACGGGTTTTTCTTATTTACTTTTGTTTTTCCGCCCGCCCAAGACAGAGAGAGAGATGACGACAGACAGAGACGGCGGTGAAGTTAATATAAGGGATTTAACAATGGTCTTAACCGTCATACCACTTCTTGTCTTACAATGAATCAGTTAAGTTATTTGTGAGCTTCAACTCAATAACTCATGAAAAATCTTTTGATTTAAGTTATCTTTTATTCTCATACAATGTATTTTAATTTTAGCTAACTAGTACTAATTGGGTGATGGGCTGTAGATTCGAAACAAAACAAGATAATTTATTGATTTAAATTTTCAAAATGAATTGTTTTTATAATGATAATTCTTGAGCTCATTATATTTGGTGTTTTAAGGCTAAAATATCAGAATGTGTATTTCTTTCCAACGGTTTTAAAGTTAAAACCTAAAGAATTTACATTTAATCCACCATTTTATAAAATGGGAACAGAAAAGAATTGATTTTATGGAGTAAGCTTTTTCCCGCAAATAAATAACTAAAAAAAGTTTGGAAAATGTGGGCCTCTTTGTGGCTCAGAAAACGATTCAGATTGTATAGCAGAATGTTATCTAAAACTAAGACGGGAACGCAAAAGCCCGTACCGTTAGAGGCTAGTTATATCAAATATATTTAAAATCGCGGTACGGATGCTAGACATGGTATATTTGAAATAAAAAGCACCCGTTGAGGCTGAGTAAATCTGAAGCGACCATTTCGCCCCCCCCTCTCTAGCTAACATTGGGAATGTTTAAGGCCTTGTGCGCTAGTACGGATTAGCAATTAAGTACTGCACAGAACTCTACGCAAGTCACCTCTAAGGAGAACATACGACAGGATGACACCTTAGGTTGGCTCATTTAAATATCCTCCTACCTAACGCTGGCCAAATGTTAATAGACTTGTGGGTAGAGCAAGTATTGCTCTGTTGTAGTGATTCGAAATCAAAATCCCATTAACTTTTTGTGTATTAAATTTCTATGGAAATCTTCTTAGAGAGAACATTGAAAGTATGTTGGAGAATTGGAGCAGCATTTATTAGTTTCACTTTGCCAGTTCATAATTAAAGAAAGACTTATTTTTTTAGGATTGGATCAACATAATTATATTAGATTAAAGAGTTTAATGGAGCAATATAGTTGGTAATTTCATGGCGGAAATCAATTAGAGTCATGCAAATATTCATGAAACTATTTATCAAATATCCGACAATTTTATTTCGTTATTTGGATGAGCAGCCAATGCTTTCACTAAAAATAGTAGCTTTATTTATTAGTAAGTGTTTTTCTGATGCGAGAAATATAACATATCCCAAATAAACATGAAATAATGCGTAGTTCATTTTAATTTCTTTTCACTTATTCCAAATTCAAAGTATATATTTTAATGATCTATTCATTAGTGATATCTAAATAATTTATTTGCAAATATTATTATTTTATTTTATTCGCATTTTTCAGAGGTATGATCTTTTCGGCAACGTCTTCTTCCACTTCAGCTGCCCAATTAACTTTTACATCTACTGCGGTATGAGCAAGAAGTTTCGGGACACGTTCAAACGTCTGTTCTGTGGTCAAGCTTCATCACAAAAATGTATGCTCTCAAAAGAAAATCAAAACATTACAACCGTAACTTGAAATAAACACTGCTCTATGACCAAAGGAAAGTTCGAGTGATTTATTTTAACTATTATTTCTTTCTTATAAATTTATAGTAAAAACAAATACAAGAAAGTAAACAAAATACACAATTTACAAAGGAAAAGACAATTAAATACTTATATAAAGTTATTGAATTGCACTACCAAAAAAAAATAACGAATACTTAAATTCCTGAATTCATCCCCTGGCGGCGGCCCTGCCCCATATTTCTATAAATAGGTTTCCGCCATATTATGACAAGGTCTATATAAATGAATAAAATATTTACCAAAGTGTCTACGGACACCGCGGCGGTAAAAACATGCTAAACCACCATCCTAGGCCTGCTTACACCGCTGCGGTGTACCTAGCTAAACCATTGGCTTTGGCCTAGGTACATCGCGGCTGAAAAATTAGGCGTTTTCAATATATTTAGGCCAAAAGTGTATAATCCCTATGCAAATAAGCAGTAGATCTTAAATAATCAATGCATCTATGCAATTTTTAAGGATTACTGAATGTTTAAGAAAACTATTTTTAGTCACCATTCCAGGATAATTAGTTATAGTTATAACTTTTAAAAATCAACAAAATTTTATGAGCATTTCCAGACGAATGGTAAAGCGCAGTGAATTAGCGGTTACGTAGGTGGAGCAGGTTCGAATCTCTGTGATGGGATATGTATATTTCTATAGTTGTTATTAGTATTATTAAAACCACAAACAGGGTGCTAGCAAAAAATGTTTTATATTACGTGCAAATCCAAGTATCAATGAGACATTCAACGAAGCCTGTCTTATCTTTTGTGTTACAGTTACAGACTCTTCTTCTATTTCTACACAGTCTTCGCCTATGCATACATTAATATTAAATGGATTTATGTTAAGTAATTGATTTTTGTTAGAGTTTTAAATTTAAAAAAAAATTGATTGTATGTTGGATTTTGTAGATAGTTTAGGCGACCCATTACATACGGTATACCCAAATTCGAGACGGGAACGAGAATCGGTATGAGTTTGTCCTTGCATACTGCTACGGAAAGGTGTTTCTATCACCATCGCTATGAGTATGACCACTATGTTTAACTAAAGGATTGTAATTGTATTAGTATTAGAGTATCTGTTTGTCTCATTTGACTAGCTAACTTTTTTTTTAAAAGTTGAGAACACGTTGTTTTCCACCCGACCCCTCCCCCATAATAATAATATAGCTAAATACACCCCCCCCACACACACACACGTCAAAAGAAAGTGAAAATTTATTTCAATCGTTATTCTTTAAATGTGTATTTATTCAAAGTTATTAACAATTACATAATTTTCAAATGTTTACCTTATACTTAAAAGTACTTATACTTAAAAGGGGCGAAGAAAGTGTTTTTAATTTGTTTCATTTTCTAATAGAAAATACTTTTTTTTTGTTTTTTTTAGGGGAGGGGGGGCGGGGGCAACAGCTCAGTGACGTCATATTTAAAAAACATTTGGGCTACGTTTTTATGACGACGTGTGACGAGGGGGTGAAAACCGTCAAAAATCGCGTGACGTTTTTTATGGAAGGCCCCTAAGACATTTTTTCACTGGATTGACAAAAAATATAGCCTACACGCACAGGTTTTAATTTGTTCAGGTAGACTGTAGTATATAATTGTAACTTTAATATGTATTTGTTTAAATTATATTTGTTGATAATTATGTAAGTTTCCACAGCCTGAAAGAGAAATAGAGGAGTTTTCGTTGCCGTTGAATGAAGAAAGATAGGGGGGGGATATAAGGAGTCGAAGATGGTAGAGTATCATTTTGTAGAACAAAAAAAATTTTGCGTTCAGTGGAAATTTTATAATCCCTTTTTAAATATCAAGCAATACCAGAGTGGTGGCAATGGTGAAAGCTCTAAGGGGCTGTCCATTTCATTAAGTATGTCAACAAATTATTGGCGATTTTCATCCCCCCGTCCCCCTTGTCAACAACTTGTCAAACTTCCAGAGACCCCCCTATAAAACATGACCAAAAAATACTTTGAACATAAAAATTAAATAAACTAGGCAAGGTGTTGTAGTATTATCATTCAATATCAATAAGACTGTCTTATCCCAATAAAGGACCTTACTCTAACAAAATATGAAATTATTACTGGTATTGCTGATAAGTGATAGCGGCATAGACACAGCTTTTAGTTTTTTAAACACTAGCAACTAAGCACACTTACAATTTTAACCTAAATACAGAAAGATTGACAAATAACTTATAATTTTTAGCTAATGCATAATTTATTCATATCTATGCTTAATTATGGGTAAGGTATCATTATCTATTAACTTTTATATAATATACTATTTTTAACCGCGGTGTACCTAACCCTGACACAATGCTTTGACTAGGTTCACCGCAGCGGTGTACGCAGGCCTATATCTAGGTCCACCGCCGCGGTGTACATAGTGCCGGCCAATATTTATCAAAAGAGAAAAGGAGATTCACAAAATTGTAAATACTTTTATTTTTTGAGTTTAGAAGCTTTAATTGATTTTAAAAGCAAAGAATCTTTATAAAATAAACTGTAGAGTTGTTGTTTTTGTTTTAATTTACCATCCAGGGAAACTGCTACAGAGCCGTATCATTAAAATATCACCGGAATCGTTTGATCTTTCTATACAACCCATTACATCAAAAACATAATAAACGCCTTATATATACATCTCTAATTAGGACAATTATAACATATCACTGAAGCACGTCGTTGCATATATTTATAATTCTGTTTTGTTGATAGAAGATCTCCGAATTATTAAGTTAAATGGCTTAATTACTATACATATTTTTTTTAAAGTGAAGAATTAAAACAGTACTCCACGGGTATATTTCAGTGTTTTCACAGCTAAATTGATAGTCATTTAATTCATCGAAAAGCATACACTGTTGCGATCGATGCTACAAAAATTGTGTTTTATTCATTACTAAGTCTTTACTCAACTGAGCAATCTCTGAACCCTTTCGTCTTTTTGCAAGAAATATAAGCTCAGTAAGCCTGTTAAACCATAGAAAAGAAATCAGACACTTTTAATAATTTTATAAGCAATACATCGTCATACTAACGTGAAAATTATTTTAATGTTTAAATAATTTCCCTTGGCCATGAACTGTTCAAATTTCGATAATTATCTTCCATTTGCAAGGTTATTTTACAATGAAAAAAAGAATTGTTTAAAAATACAAAATCTGCTCAAACGACAAAATAACGCTTGCGCTAGTCAACATTTTAGTATTTTGTGTGTAAATTTACTTCTCGAAAGTCTAATTAATTTGAGTTCAGTTTTAAGAGGAGAGATGTTTTATTTTTTAGAGCTTGTATAGGATATATAAGACAATATGTAAACGTTTATATTACAGTTGTAGAGGTTGTCAGTTTGATTTAATAAGTCAAATGATCTAAGAAATATAAAAACAAAAATTAAAATCGAATATATTACTTGTACTATAAGTATTGATTTAACATTTCACTTCAACATATTTTTAAATAAAAAACGATAAACATGTTGTTTTTTTTTATTCGGCTTGAGACAAATTATTATGTCAACTTTTAACAGATTTTTAACAACACGAACTAAAATTGTTTTTTTTTAAAAATAATACTTGTTGTAAAGTATCAAGTTAGTTTTTCATAATTTTGTAGATTAGAATGTGATTGTCTTTTGAAAATTTGGTGCACTTATCTTTAAAAATTAAAAAAAGTTATTGGCAAAATGGGTGAAAAGTTTAAATTAAAAAAAACAGTAAAAACCCAGTTTATGACTACACACAGCTTATATAAAAGAATGTTCATTATAATACGCAACGCACGACAAACTCAAAATTCAAAATTTTATTTGTCTCAAATATGTAATATAAAGGACTAGTATTGTTTTCCCTCCAAATGGGTGCGTCTCACCTGTGAGATCACGTAACAACCTGTCAACTGCCTGGAATGCGTATGCATGTGTCATTGGCGCCTCGTCCCATATAATCAATTTGGATTGCAGAATATGTTGCGCGTGTTGCGAGTTAGGTTTGATATTGCATGTTGAAGTAGTAGTGAGCTTCAACGGTATTTTAAACACCGAATGTGCAGTACGTCCACACGGTAACAATGTTGCTGCTATTCCTGTTGATGCAACGGTTATAGGATTGTCTCCCCTGGCTCTGATTGTATGAATCAGGGTTTTGTAGACAAAGGTTTTCCCTGTTCCTGCGGGACCATCTAAGAAGAAGCAGGTTTGTAGCGGATGGGAGTCGTTGTATGCAGCGTCCAAAACAGTGTCAACAGCGTGCTTTTGTTCTGTGTTGAGTTTGTCGTAGTGTTCCATAGCGTGGGAGTGTTCAGCCTGAGCGTCGAAGACGGAAGATGAATGACACATTGGAAGAATGTCAGTGAGGGGTAGGTGTAATTTGTGCAGGTTGAGGCCATGTGGTTGGAGCATGTCATTTATTTCTGCGAGAGCATACATGCAAGCGGTGCGTGTGGAATATGTTCTGAGAAAGTCCTCAGAAAGGGAGAGTTTATGCGTGTCCCAAAGGTGTGGAACGTTATGTGGTTCGCCGAAGACACAGACGAAAACGAAAAGTTGTCGCAAGAACGGTGGCATTCGTATCTGAGATGCCTCTGTAAGAGTATCATGCCATATCTTGTCGTCTTTAAGAAGACCCAATTGTTGGCACGCCTCTTTGAAAGTGTTACATTCCACGCCGTTGACAGTTCGCAGAAGGTTTAAAACGTGTTAGGAATAGGTCAGGCTTTCCACATTTGCGGACAATTGCCATCGCGTCTTGGTAGTTCTGTTGCATGTACCGTGGACTGCCTTGAAACGTAGAGGGAAGAATGATCAACTGTCCAGGGCGAAGGTTATTGTCTTGTGCTTTCGCAGCGATAGCATCCATCAGTCCCCTGTATTGTTCTACACGCAAATCTTGTTGATGGGAGCGTAGGTAATGTAAACGTGCGCCTTCTGTTCTGACATATGCGTCGACGACATATTGCTGGAAGAGTTTGCCGCTGGAATGCAAGATGCTGAATGCAGATGTCATGGCAAGCCTGTAAGCATAAAATTGGAGTTGTGTGACTCGGGTTCTGTTCGCGGTTTGCTTTTCTTCAACATGGGTCAATTGTATGTGCCAGCCTGGATCTCCGTAAGGGAATAGTAGTGGATAAACCATGGGGTCACAGTTCATATTGAGTACAGAGATACGCTTGCAAGCATCTCCTCTTGGGTATATGCAAATATCGCGTTGTGCAGGAGGTTCCCCGTCTTCCCCTACAAAGATAGCAGCAACATCAGTTTGACAGGATGGCGCGTTATACCTTCTCATATCCAGAGTTGGATTTTCCATGAACACCATTCGTACAGCAGCAACAGGGTTATTATGAGTGATAATTTCGTGCATTTGCATGTAGGATTTAGCGAAGGGGTTAACCTGTCGTAACATTTTGTCTAGTTGCAACAACAACATATCACTGCAAGCACTGTTTCAATCGTTTTGCAAACGTTGAGTGGTAGCCTCAGCAGAATCGAAGATATATAGTTGACCGTATCGAGGGGGCGTGTTAGGTTTGGTATACAATGGAGAGACTTGATGATAAATTTGACCGTGGATTCGGAAAGCATACGGTCCATGGCCAGGTGGTTGAGCGATGTGGGCGACCATTGATGCGAAAGCTAAAGCAGAGTTGTATTCCCTGATATGATCACAGAAATGTCGGGACAGCGGATTCTTGCCACTCAAGAGGTTTTGTAATAAAGGAGGAGTTTGGGATAGCGGTGGCAAAGACACTTTGCCGTGACGACAACACTTAGTATAATGTCCGGATTTGTTTACCTCTGATGGCCAATGAAGAGCATTGCAAGAAGTACATAGTGCGGTAGGTAGTCCAATGTTGTGTTCCTCGATGGGAATGGCAGTGTGTTCTTGAAACACAGCGGAAAGTTGAATGCGATGAATGTGCATGTGGTTTGCGAGAAGATGGCACTGTTTGAAAGAACGTTTGCAATGTACACACTCAAAGAATGTGTCATGGCGGTGTATTTTTGTATGTTTGTTGAGAAGAGATGATGTTGTGAACGATTCAGTGCTGTATTGACACTGGAAGGATTTCGTAAGGGACATGTGTTTTCAAATAGTTAGTACGATTTCTGTGTGCGTGAAACTGTTTGTCGCAAATGCTGCAAAGAAATGTTGTTGAATGTGTTTCTACATGTACATGTTTAGTTTGTAAGTGCTTCTTGAGAGCGCGAATTGCTTTTGAAGCATTGCTGGCAATGGTCACATTGCGTCATTCCTTCAGTGGAGTGTGTTTTTAAATGTGCGATGAGATATCTCTGGAGGCGAAAAGATTTAGAACAAATGGTGCATTTAAAGTCCTCTGTGGGATGCATTTGTTCACTGGAGTGTCTTTTTAAATGTGCGTTGAGATATATCTGGAGTCGGAAGGTTTTGGAACAAATGGTGCATTTAAAGTCCTCTATGGAATGCGTTTGTTCACTGGAGTGTTTTTTTAAAATGTGCATTGAGATTATATTTTTGTGTGAACTGTTTAGAGCAAATGTTGCAATGAAATTCCGGCGTTTGTAAATGTTCATCAGTAACAGGAGAGTGTGAAGGTGAAGTCAGATCAGTGTGGAGATCACATGGGTCTTTAATGTTGGTGCACTTGCCGACGTTGTCAACAGATGGCACCAGAAGGTCATCACGTGTGTTTGTGACAGGCAAGAGAACTTCATATTGGCCATGATCCAAAGGACCGCTAAATAGCAGGGATATCGGGAGACGTTGACCCGGATTGTAAACTCGAAGAGGGTCATGCGGACGTTCTCGGAAGTGAATAGTGATAGTAGCGGGAAGTATTTGAGACATTGCCACAATTTCAGCCTCGCCACCATAAACGCCGGAAGTATTCATGTACGCAGCGTATTGTCGAGCTGAGTGTATGACTGTGCTTCCCTGAGTAAGAACAACGGACAGGGCGTCGCCATAGTTATCCCAATGTTCGCAAACAAAGCTTACAGCCATCTTGCGAAGTTCGAGAGCAACTGTTTCGTAGATGACATTTTTCCAGAAATATGCGACAGATAGAAATAAACAGTTACCTGATGCAGGAATTTCGACTACACCGAAAGACCCGTTGACTCCACGAAATATATGTGAAGCGGTAGCCATGGTTAGGAAACGAATGGCAATACGAAGGGGCAAAATCAAAACAAAGCTTCTGGGACAAACGAAGAGAACAATGGAAAGGCAACGTGGCTCAGGCGACAGTAGAAGATAGCAAAGCGACTGAGGACACAGCTTGAGCTTGAGCGACTGAGGTACACACTCCTAAGGGTACACACCATTACGCATGCCTGGAGAGGTGGTGTTTATGTTCGCTAAGAAAGGGGGAAAAAAGAACGGGCAAGAAAAAAATGGGAGGGGGGGGAACGGACACAATCAGTAGCACGAACAAATGGGAACAACGCGAGTGAACGTTGGGGGACCACCGAAGAATTTTTGATAAGTATTTCGGACATCGCCACAATATATAAACAAATATTACAGCCATGAAGCCAAGTTGGAGAGCAACAACTTCGTCCATGCACCAAATATGCGACCAATAGAAACAGACAGGTACCTGGTGAAGGAATTGATATAACATTGAACTAAGTTTTTTTCCGTGACATGCGAAGCGGTGTTTATGTTTGCTAAGAAAGGGGGGAAAAGAACAGGCATTAGCATTTTTAAAAATAAAAAAAAACGTATGTTGCCGCTTGGGCTTGAACCTAAGACCTTCAGCATGTCAGGCGGATGTAATAACCAATACACTACGAAATACATACACACTGAGCAGGAACATCAAAAGTGAATGTAAAAAACATTGCTGCTCTCAATACATGCCCCACTCCACCACTACCTTTGCTTGCCAAACGTTAACTGTGTTTAGTTGACCCGAGCGAGGATCATTCGTCATGCTCGGTTGCACATATTTTTGCTGCTTACTTGCCTGGCATGGTCCCATGAAGAGAATTATATATATAGATTATAGTAAAAAAACTACTACAGTCTGCCTGTTAAATTTCAGCTCGATTTAATCAAGGGAAAAGGAATATAAAAACATGTTTAACATAGTGCGCACCACGAGATAGACTAACAATTACTACCATTTACATTTTCAGATAGGGAATATATTTTTAAAAAGTATCGTTAATATTGGGAGGAAATTTTTAAAAAAAACTGAAATAACCAAATACAAAGGGTATTCCATTCGGACCTTTCAACACATCTTCGCTAATTCTACATGGACAAGATTTACACTAAATTTGGCTCAACCATATATGATAAAATTAAAATTTTGAAAACGCATTATTGTTTCATTATCAATGCGGAAAAATATAATTTACAACAAAAAAAAATTAACAATAAACATTACATAGCAAAAGAAGCTCTCTTTTTTCATTGGGAGAACTTGAACTCTCTATTCACATTTTAAACTTTGTTTGAAGTTTCTCAACTTCATTTCTCTTGACAAAAATACGGCCACCATATTTGTTATATATAATGTATCCACCTGTGTGAATTTTTTTTATTTCAACGAAATTTGTTTCTCAGAAAAATAAATGCCACTGTCAATTCGATTAAAACTTATCTACTCATCGCAATGTCTAAAGTTCAAAATCTTACATTGTTTAAAGTCTGCATTATAACTAGTCTTTATACTTTATATACATTTTTTTACTTTCGAAGTTAATTTTTCGGGGGCTAAGACTTGTATATTTTATATTACTATTACAATATCCATAATTCAAATTTGAAAAATTAAAAACCATCATATCCATTTTATTTATTCAAAAATCGTATTTGCAACTCCATTTTTTATTATACAACAATTACACGAATCTTTCGCTTGTATTATTATCCACGTTTTATTAACTCGCTTTCTTTCCTGTCCGAAACTCAATTTTTCAAATCTGCCCAAAATTTTATCACAGATAGCTATTGGATGACAATACATTATATTAAAATTTTATATCTATCGAATGTACCGTAATTAAATTAATGCCTTTCTTAGTTTATCTTTATGTAAGCATCTGTACCCGCCAGCTGTAGTTTAATTACGCTAGACGATTTCACCCCATGACCTCATCGCTTTGTTATTAAACGTTGGGCGGGCGCTGATTAGGTGCTTGGTAAAATAAATAGAGGTAAAAAAATATTGTTAAAAACCACTTTTTTATTAGTGGACTAAAAAGAAAAAAATAAATAAAGGTAAAAAATGAGTTTTTAAAACTACGTTTTTATAAGAGGACTAAAAAGAAGAAAATAATATAAAACTTATTAGTTCAAGTACTTTGATTTAATATGGCTAAAAAGGTGGGGCGGGTGATTGGTATCAAAATTAAAGATTTATAATTTAGAAGGCAAAAGAGAGATCTATAAGTGAGAGAATGAGTGAACCGCATATGTTAAACCTCATAAGCGTCCGCCCCACGTTTTTAGTCATATTAAATCAAAGTACTTGAACTTCCAAGTTTTAAATTATTTTCTTCTTTTTAGTCCACTTATAAAAACGTGGCTTTTTAAAATTATTTTTTTACCTTTATTTATTACTAGTCTTATATTAACTTGATTTATAAGTTTAATCGGACACCCGACTATTTTAAATATCCCAATGTTGAACCCCTTCCAGTTATCCAATTATTCTGAAAATTTGCACACGTGTTTATTTTTTGGTGATAGTATTTTTGTGAATTTTTGTGGAATATTTCCATGGCTAGATTTAATTTAATTAAATATTTTCGATTTACATCTGCTAGAGTTAAACCTCAGTAGTCCGCCTTAGTGACCGACACGGGTCACGAGCGACTGACCACCTACCAGTGTTTTACTACACGGGGAGGTCAGTCCCGTGATATTGTGTGTTGCGTGCCGAGGACTAAATAGCATTAGGGTGGGTAAACATATAATCTTGATAACGGAAAACATGAGGGCACCGGGCACACCCTGTTGTATAAGAGCCTTATCCTTCTAAGGGGTCACTGGGAGGATGGACAGTCATTTACTTTTAAGTGCATTTCTAATATAAGACTAGTTTTTAAAATGGTGTTTTTTATATTTTTATTCCGATGTGATCACATACGCTGATCGCATCACACATGCCAGTATTATCCCATTGCAATTAATGGAATTCTATTCTTGGTCGAATCCCTTTCCCCACTAGAACCAAATCCTCTGTCAAATTCCTCACCAAAGGACGATCTCACAATTTCATGGGGTAACATACGCCAGTATGATCCAAAAATAGATCCCACATTTCGTCAAATCCCTTCCACCGATCGGTTACCATACCTCGGTTTAGTTTATTTAACCCCGTATGATCCCATTGCATTGATGGAACTTGTTACCTGAGAGATCCTATTCTGGTTTCTCTCACGATTTCCCTTCGATCCCGTTCCAGGTGGTAATATAAAAAAAAATTAGAATAAAATAAAAAGATTTCAGAAACTTCTGATGATTAAATCTTTTAGGTAACTATTTTTTAAAATACAAATATATATTTTGAAAATAAATGTAATAGCTGAAACCATTATTCATTTAAGTTTAAAAAGTTGTCTTGGCGAGAACCAATTCAATCTCGTGAGGACCTAACCCAAACGTCAGTTAGAAAAACAATTTAATAAGACATACAATTTAGTCTTATCTATATCTTCTATATATATAAAAATCAAAGTATGTCTCTGTGTGTGTGTGTGTGTGTGCATGTCCTTTATAGCTGACTAAACCATTCATCCGATATTCATGAAATTTTCGGAGAATGTTAAGTTCCTACCTGGGATTGTAACTGGCAACTTTGTTTTCTAAATTTAACACTCATGGGGCAACGGGTGGCCCATAATGTCATTTTTTGCTAATATGAGCTATATAAAAATTAGTTTAAGCGCTAGCTAATGTGTAAATTGTTGGATCTTAACCAAATTTTGTATATGACAACTTGATAGCCAATATTAATATACTATAGGGCACTGAACTGCAAATAGTCATTTCTTTGGGGCTGGGGGCCCAAAAGTTCACATTTCTTAAATGTTTAAGATTTTATTCACCATTCAGTCATTAACAATCTTTACAAATAATGACACATTTATCCATTATTATAAAAATTGAAATGAACAGGGATTTTGAACTTTATAACTTGCACTGAATGGGCCCCGGGGCCCTTAATGTCTTTTTTTGCGTAAATAAGTTATATAAAAATTAGTTTATGCGTTAGCTACTGAGTAAATGAATGGATCTAAAACAAAATTTGAATACAAAAACTTGGTAGCCCATATTAAAATACTATAGGGCACATTACTTCAAATGTCCATTCCTTCGGGGCCGGAGGCCCCCAATGTCTTTTCTTCGTATATGTTTAATGTATTTTCCCCTATTCAATTTTTCAAGATCTTGAGGAATATATTTATGAGAAAACTTAATTAAATGAAAAGGTTTTTGAAATTTACATCTATCACCAAATGGGCCCAGGGGCCCTAAATGTCTTTGTTTCTAATATATATCTATATATATAAAATCAATGTATGTATGTATGTATGTATGAATGTATGTATGCATGTCTGTTATAGCTGACTAAACCATTCATCCGATCGTCATGAAACTTTTGGAGACTTTTGAGTACGCTCCCGGGATGGAAATAGGCTACTTTTTTTTCAAAATTTAACACTCATGGGGCGCCGGGGGCCCATAATGAGATTTTTGTCTTATATGAGCTATATAAAAATTCGTTTAGGGCTCAGCTGCTTGGAAAATGAATGGATCTTGACAAAACTTGGTACATAACAACTTGATAGCCTATATTAAAGTACCATATGACATTGAACTCCAAAATTGTTTTTTTGTAAGCGTTAAATACTTTATTCCCGTAATGATTTACACGATCTTGAAAAGCATTGACTAATATATCTATCATGATCCAGATTGAAATGAACAGGTATTTTAAAGTTAATTTCTTGCACCGATTGGGCCCGGATGCCCTTAATGTTGTTTTTGCTAATCTTATATATATATATATATAAATCAAAGTGTGTATCTATGTATGTATGTTCTTAATAGCTGACTAAACCATTCATTCGATCGTCATGAAACTTTAAGAGACTTTTGAGTACACTCCTGGGATGATAATAGGCATCTTATTTTTGCAAAATTTAACACTCATGGGGCGCGGGGGGCCCATAATATTATTTTTTTCTTTTATGAGCTATAAAAAAAATAATTAGGTAAATTGATGGATCTTAACCAAACTTTTTATATAAAAACTTGGTAGCCAATATTCAAAAACTATAGTGCACTAATTTCCTAATGTTCATTTGTTTGGGGCTGGGGGCCAAAAATGTCTTTTTTCATAAACATTTAAGATTTTTATTCGCCATTCAATTATTAAAGATCCAGATAAATATAGAGAAATATATCGGCTATGAAATTGATTGAAATAAACAGGTGTTTTGAACTTGACATCTTGCACTATTTTGGCCCTGGGGCCTTTAATGTCGTTTTTTGCTTAAATGAGGTACATAAAAATTAGTTTATGTGATATCTACTGAGTAAATGAATGGATCTTAACCAAAATTTGTATATAAAAACTTGGTATCCCATATTAAATAAAAAAAGAGCATTGCACGTCTAATATCCAATTGTTCAGGGCTGGTGGCCCCAAATGTCTTTTTTTTCGAATATGTTTGAGATATTATTTGCCATTCTATTTTTAACGATCTTGAGAAATATATCCATGATGAAACTGAATTAAAATGAACAGCATGTTGAAATTTACATCTTACATCGATTGGGGCGGGGAGCCCAAAATGTCTATTTTTCGTATATGTTTGAGATATTATTTGCCATTCTATTTTTAACGTTCTTTAGAAATATATCCATGATGAAACTGAATTTAAATGAACAGGTTTTCAAAATGTACACCTTGCCCCAAATGTCTATTTTTCGTATGTGTTTGAGAGATTATTTGCCATTCTATTTTTAACGGTCTTTAGAAATATACCCATAAAGAGACTGAATTTAAATGAACAGGTTTTCAAAATATACACCTTGAACTGAATGGGCTCGGTGGCCAATTAATATATTTTGTCCTTAGATTAGCTATATAAAAATATTATAAGTGTTAAAAAATCAGAAAATAACTGGATTTTGACTAAACACGGTATATAAAAACGTAAGAGCCTATATTAAATTACTATAGAGCACTAATTTCCTAACATTCATTTGTTTGGGGCTGGTGGCCCAAAATGTCTTTTTTCATAAAATTTTAAGATTTTATTCCCCATTCAAGTATTTAATATCTAGATAAATATAGAGAAATATATCCCCTATGAAAAAGATTGAAATAAAACAGTTCTTTTGAACTTGATATCTTGCTCTAATTGGGTGCTGTGGCACTTAATGTCGTTTTTTGCTTATATGAGCTATATAAAAATTAGTTTATACGATAGCTACTGAGGAAATGAATGGATCTTAACCAAACTTTGTATATAAAAACTTGGTATCCCATATTAAAATAAAAAAGGGCATTGCCCGTCTAATATCCAATTGTTCAGGACTGGGGCCCGAAATGTCTTTTTATTCGAATATGTTTGAGATATTATTTGCCATTCTATTTTTAACGATCTTGAGAAATATATACATGATGAAACTGAATTAAAATGAACAGCATGTTGAAATTTACATCTTACATCGATTGGGGCGGGGGCCCCAAATGTCTATTTTTCGTATATGTTTGAGATATTATTTGCCATTCTATTTTTAACGATCTTGAGAAATATATCCATGATGAAACTGAATTTAAATGAACAGGCTTTCCAAATGTACATCTAGAACCGAATGGGCCCGAGGGCCCCTCAATGTATTTTTTTCTTAAATTAGCTAAATAAAAATTAGTTTAATTGTTAGATAATGAGAAAATAACTGGATTTTGACCAAACATGGTATAAAAAAAACTTATAGTAAATTACTACAGGGCAATGAACTCCTAATGTACATTTCCTCGGTACTGGGGGCCCTAAATTTGTTTATACTAAACATTTAGTATACATGTATTGTATTCCCCATTCAATTTTACACGATATTGAAGAAAATAGATAAATATATTTATATATTTGTAATGAAAAAGAACAGATTTTCGAACGTCATATGTTAAACTGATGGGCCGGTGATCCTTAAAGTAAAGTCTTTTTTTTATCAATATGTATTCTTTTTTACTGAGATCGTTGCAACGCACGACGGGTCTGCTAGTGGTTTATAAATTAGAGCGATTATATAGAAAATAAAATCACAGAAGTTTCTAGATTTGTTTAGATTATACCCGAATCAAGTGAATCATAAAAGTATATATCAGTCATAGACTGGCAAATATTAGGGATAAAACTTTAAAACTTAACAGTAAATTAGACTAAAAATAAATAAGGATTAAAAAGTATTTTTAAAAACCTAATAAGAATAAAGAGAATACAATAATTTAAAAATTCTAAGTTCAAGTACTTTAATCTAATATGACTAAAAACGTAGGGCGGGCGCTTATGAGGTTTAACATAAGCAGTCCACTCATGCTCTCACTAATACATCTCTCTTTTGCCTTTTAAATTATAAATCTTTAATTTTTGTACAAAACACCTAACAGTGCATGATGATACGTTATAATAACCTGTAGATTTTAATCCGAATAATGATGGATAAATGTGTTTAAATTTGTCAAGATAGAGTACAATTGAATGGGGAATAAAGTCTTAAACATTTAATTTGGCGTATTTTATTTTAATATGGGTGATAAAAATTTTGTCTACCAAGGTTAGTCAGGTTCTACACATTTTACAAGTAGCAAATGTTTAAAATAATTTGTATACAGCCCCCAATGAGTGGGTATAATAAGTTAAATTCCACATAGCAGTTAAATATTGGCCATGATGTGTTTTCTTTACTCCATGTATGGTCTAGATCCGTCATCCAAGATGTAGCCAGTGACACGGTCGGATACTGTGGATGTTATGCTGTGAGTGAGCACGGGTTGTCCTTTGTAGAGCTCGGGCTGTTTCTGGTGCGCTCCATGCGAGTCTCTGTTTCAGACACCACGGTGTACCATTGTGTTGTAAACTGTTGTCGGTAGATTGACGCGCTTACGGTGAGAGAGAGCTTCTGTATACGAAAGGACGGAGCCAGAGGCGTAACTAGGTTTTTGGCGCCCTCGGCTAATTTATTTTTGGCGCCCTTGATAAATTGACAAGTTTCAGCTTTGCAATTTTTTCATTTGTTGGAAAAAAATAATTGTATTTCTCTTATTTTAAGTATGACAATAATAACGTAGTCTGACAGTGACAGTCATACAACGTGATAATAAAAAATTCATACGTCAGGAACAATACTAATTTGCAGTTTATTATTTACTAAATATTACCAAATAAATTGGTGGATAAAACGGGATATGGCTGCGTTAATAAAGATACAACAAAACTTGAAGAAACATGTATTATAATAAAAAAAAACGTAAAAACAAAGTAGTTGGCTATAAATCACTTATATATGAGACATAACTAACAGTATTGATTATTTTCAAACGCGACAAACATTTACAGACTTAATCTGTATTAACTCAACTTTGCTTCACAACCCTGGGAGGGTGGGTGGGTGGGTGGGGGGGGGGAGATAGGAAAAGTCTGGTCACCGATCGCTTGACCAAGCTCAGCGTGACACGTAAAATGTAAACAAAAGCACGCCGGTACTTCGATGGGTCGCGTCAACGCGTCAACTCAAACTCTCACGTGGGAAAAAAACAATAACAAACAGTGAATTTGAATTACATACGTTATATAAGGATAACTAAAAATGCATTAATTTAATTACAGTACGTTCGATCGATCTGAAATTTTGATACGATGCATTGTTCGGTGAGACGGGTTTGTGTGCCCAATTTCAGCTCGATCGGATTACGGGAAATGGGTAATTTTTTACTTGTGTTTCTCCGCCCGCCCGCCCAAGACAGACAGAGAGAGATGACGAGACGGCGCTGAAGTTAATATAAGGGATTTAAAAACAATAGTGTCAATGTGTAATACTCATTATCTCATGCATAACGATAGAAACTCAAAATTAAGAGTAAATATAAGTAACACTCCACCGACCACAGCTCAGCACTTCAGTTAGCTGGCGTATTGGCGTATTGCTAATATAGTCGGATCTCTCTAAGTCCAACTCAATGGGGAAATTTAACTACCCCGTACAAACAAAGTTGTTGACTATAAATCCCTTATATATGCGACATAACTAAAAGTATTGATTATGTTCAAACGCGACAAAAATTTACAGACTGAAACTGACTTAACTCCCCTTTGCTGCAAAACGGGGCCGGGGGAGGTGTGGTCATGGATGGCTGGACTGAACTCAGCGTGACATCTAAATGTAAACAAAGCAGACGGTGACATATAGTTATATAGAGATAAACTAAAAATGCATTAATTTATTTACGGTACATTCGATCGATCTGAAATTTTGAAACAATGCATTGTTAGGTGACACGAGTCCATGTGCAAAATTTCATCTCTATAGTATCACGGAAATGTGTCATTTTTAGCTTTTGCTTTTCCGCCCGACCGCAAACGACAGAGACGACGACAGAGAGAAAGATACAAGACAGTGAAGTTAATATAAGGAAGTTAAAAAATTCGGCGTAAGGAGTTTTCATTTAGGGAAACTGGCGTAATAGGCGCAGATTAATCAAGGACAATGTTGATATTGATAAGGGGGGGGGGACAGCCATATCGGCTAGTAGGCTTGACAGGAAAGAGGGGCGGTGATGTTTCATATGAAAGGAGCCAACTTGCTTTGACATACCGACACAAGCCCGTGAGAGGAGACACTTTCCCTCCCCTACCACACTTTACTCCATCGACAGTGGAATGGAGATAGTAATATTTTTCTTTTTTAAAAGAAAGACTGTAAAATCATATTGACAGTTGTATAAGAAGCCCCGCAAAGGTCACATACATAATAAAAATATTATTTTAATATAATTACTTAATCACTTTTTTGTTATCAAGGATACAATTGAAAAACTGTTGGACCTCACTAAGTCGAACTTCCATAAGTCGAAAACCTCCCTATATCGAATTAATTTTTAGGTCCCGGCCAATTTCCATAAGACTAATGTATTTTTGATCACCTTAACTCCAAAATTTTTGGCTTTCAACCTCTCTTAGTCAAATTTTTCAAGGCGTTTGGGTTATTATTCTGGAGTGACATTTCAGAACACGTGCTCCTTAGAGCCACGTAAATGGACGTAAAATCTTATCTTAGTGCATTCCACGAGGGAGTAAGCGACCCTTGCAAGTACAAAAAATGACAAAGACAAGAAAATGGAGTGGTAACTAACTCGCGTCCCTTTGCTGCATCCTGTGACTCTTTTTAAAAAGAAAAATCTAACTCCCCCCATCCAACTGTTTAGGGAATAAAGTGGGGTGGGGAGGGAAGGTGTCTCCTCTGGAGGGCTTTTGTCGGCATGTCAAAGCAAGTTGTCTTGCTTTCATATGAAATATAGACACCGCCTCCCTTTCCTGTCAAGCCTACTAGCCAGTATGGCCACTCCCCCCACCCCTCAATATCTACATTGTCCTTGATTAGTCGGCGCCAATTACGCCATTTTCCCTTACTCAAAAACTCAGTAAGTCGTTTTTGTTCGGGTCCTTTTGAGTTCGACTTAGAGAGGTCCGACTGTATTTATTTAAATACAAATTTAAAAATTAGAGCTTTATTGGCGCCCTTTTGAGCTGGCACCATTGGCAACTGCCCCGATGCCAACCCGTTGTTACACCACTGGACGGAGCATTATCTCAGATGTACTGTTCTTTGAGCTACGATGTTATTGAAAAGTTGTGATTAAACATTTTAAATGAATCGAATCGTGTTCGATACAACCAACGCCCTATGTTTAATGTGTGTTACCTATTGGAGTTGACGACGCTGGTTAACATCTGTGGCTAAGGGAGGACCTAGATCCCCTTAAACTACAGAATCCACCACAGCCAAACTAAAAATAGATTTGTTTCCCTCATATGAGCTATTTTATTACAAATTTAAATGAGTCCGCAGCCCGAAACTGATTTCAATCTGGTTGACGATGGATATATAGGAAAGGTTTGGTCGTAATCCATCAATCCATGTAAACAACGTATGCGACACAAATCCAACCCTACGCAAACAAACTAACTTCTGTTATATATATATATTTGTAAATATATCCTTTTTCTTGATGATATTTACAAAAAATTATTTTGAAATTTAATTTTTTTTTACAAATGTAAATATTTAATTTAAAGAAAATAAATATATATGCTTCATCTTCTCCCTATGTTTCAGACATTCATTGCATTCTCCAACTTCTTCATCCTGCTCAGCTCACCAATCAACTTTTACATCTACTGTGGTATGAGTAGCCAGTTCCAGCAGACGTGCAAGCGTCTGTTCACAGGCGATGCAAGGCCCAAGAAACGAGAGTAGCCGCAATTGAAAACAGAACCAGCCAAAATGAAGTAAAATTTTATCATAACATAATATATATTGGAAGCACTAATACCAATGTGAAAAGAGTATTTTTCGAATTTCTTACCGCAATGAAATACACTTTAAAAGTATATAAAATTAACATAAATTGATTCTTTTTTCTATAAATCTTTAACGTTAAAGTGTTTAACAATTTTAACAAGAAATATAAAAGGAGTTTGTAGGGGTTTTTTAAACATTTATTTTTTATGTATTTAAAAAAATAATCATAATAAAGTGTAACGAGTGTGGCTATAATTAAATCTTGTAAAACAATTCTGGATTATTTATGAGTTTACTTTAAAAAGGCGCAAAATAACAACGAAAGTATTGAAAATTAGACTTCTTCAGAAAACATACACTTACACGAAACAAGGAATACAAAAGTAGAAAGGTAAAACATATCTGCGATCAAAGAAGAAATATAAAAAACATGAGATCCTTTCTATTAAAAACTTAACCTATCAAATGTTTATCAGCATATTTTTTTCTCTTTCTTTCCTAAAGTTATCTTTTAATTTTCAAGGTTGTTACTTATGTTGTAATTTCTCACATTTTAGGCAATGAATGAGAAAAAATATCATTCTCAATTAAGAAGGACACAACGAATTATAAGTTTGGTAAGTCCCACAGAAGTGCAGTGCTCAATCAAAACTTATGTCAGTTAATGATCAAGAAGTGTGGCGAATAGTTGCATGAACTTGTCTTAAGGGGCCGTCCATAAAGTCGTCACGCTATTTTTGACCATTTTTGACTCCCCTCCCCCCTGTCACAAATTGTCACAAATCTCGGGACCCCCCCCTAAAGTACGTCACACTTTCCAAAATAATTTAATTAACACCTAATTAAAATATTTAGTTTAATACTTAAAATCCACTTCGCTATTAAATTGTATTAAAATATAAAATTTCCACTTAAATGTAGGGATGTACCAGATTCAAAATTTTGAAATCCGGCTGGAACTGAAGTGGGCCGGATTTATGAAGCGAAATCCGGCTGGAGCCGGAATCAGATTTGTTAAAATGGCCGGATTCCGGATTTTCTGGGGCCATTATGATTATGAATATATATATATATATAAATTAGGAATCTACCGGCCAGCCGGATTTATGAAGTAAAATCCTGCCGGAGCCGAAGCCGGAGACGGATTTTAAAAATTACATAATTAAAAGGAAACAAAACAATTTGACTAAAAAAAAAGACTAGATTGACAAACTATGTGACCAACTCTTGTGCTATATTTAATCTGTTTATTATGGTCCTATGAATTATAATTTCATTCAAAATATTCACTGGACATCATCTGTGTTCATCCATAGTTACGACTGACATCAATCTTTCACAATCATCATTTTCTGGAAGGATAATTGCAGACAGATCAACTCGTCCTCATCTAGCCACTCAACAGCCTCTGTATGTGCATTTTCTCCTCTGGCAATATCTGCCATGGGTTCTCTTTGACTTATAGAAGTGATTCTCAAGGGACGGATGCGTTTTATCTGAGTTGATTCTTGAACAGTTTGGGGGGCACATTCTCCTGAGCCCGAGCTCTGTGTTGTCCTGTATGTTTCTTCAAAATTGTTTGTGAGGCAAAATATGAGTGACATACTTTGCAAAGTCGATCAAATAAGCTGGTAATCATATGGTTGTACTTTGAAAGCTCCTGTTGATCTTGGCATAATTTCATCAAATTTGAGAGTTCGTGCAACAAACAAGGAAGGAAATTTATGAGAATCTGCATCTTCTCTTTCTTAAGCTTTGAGCCCATCATTTGTTTGGTTGATTGGGATTGGAGGAGGGAAGAATCTTTAAGGTAAAACGTTAAAATATGAGCTTCGTGCTTTGTCGCAACATTTCATGTCTTGATATTTAATAACAATTTGAGTGAAATATTGGCTGGTGCGAACATGATTGTCAAGCCATTCCTGATCTTTCGATATCAGTCCTGCTGTATCCAATTCAGATTTATGAACAACACATTCAGGAGATACGCATTTCAATGCTATTTTGACATAAAACTAATTCTAATGTTTCACAAAACATTTGAAAATTATTTTGAAAGCTATTTAAATTCTACTAAAAATATAAATAAATTAGAACAAAATACTAAAAATAATAAATGTGTGACATCACACATGGCCTGCCCCCCCTCCCCCTTGTCACAAAGTGTCACACCATCTTAGACCCCCTCCCCCCCTCGGAGCGTGACGTACTTTATGGACGGCCCCTAAAGAGAACAACCGATGGAATCACAGTAAGTGGTAAAAAAAAGTATTTATTTATTTAAAAACTTGCTCCCTTGAAGAACATACTTAAAATACGCCAGTAAGTTTTAAAATTTCTGTCCATCCATCCATCCCTGTGGCGCTACAGCCCAAGTAGGTCTTGGGTCTGCCTCACGACCACCTTCCACTGAGTCCTAATCAACGCCTTTCCTCTTCAGCATTGGTGTTAAGTCTCTAGATTATAGATTGACTTGCTTTCCATTCTGCCACTCTTTCGCCCTCAGAGCAAAGATAACTGCTGACTCAATTGTGTCATAACATCCAACGTATTTATTCTCGTAGACAGTATGAAAGATCTTCATAATCAACTCCAATGTAACCTTCCAAGATAAAGTCTCATACAAGTATACACTAGTAACAACAATGCCCCACTCCTCGGCCACATACAGTGAAATCTCTCACTCCACAGTTTATTCCAACTGGACATACTCTTCGGCCGGACACAGTAGCAACTCGACTGTCCTAAGCCACTGCCAGTTCTCGTCTTCACTGATACACTATCACAATTCGTTCTCATCTGCTCTATTCTTCCCTCTGACCAGCACTTACTCACGTGATCAGAGTTCACAAAAACACTCCATGTACACTCGTATCCACTCATGTGATTACACAGTCACCCACATGGTTAATTCCTATTCGCCATTCATATTCATCCATTTATTTTCCTGAGAACTTTGCTCTCTCATGTATTTAACATGTTTTATGCAGTTTTTGTTAACGTCCAAGTTTCATTTGCATATGTTACAGCTGCTCTGTTGACAGTTTTATAAAGAATTTTCTGTTTTCTCTTGTAATGCTTTTGCTTTTAAGTATTTGCTGGCTACTAAAATATTCTCTATACATGCCGATATTTTTTCGTTAATTTTTATTATTAATTTATTCCTTTCATTTATTAGCGATCCTAAGTATTTGAATTGATTTACTTTTTCAAAAGTCTAGTTCCTAATTTTAATGGCTTCACCTGCCATTTCTTCTCTTACTAGGGTCATATCCTTTCCTTTGTTTTTTTTTAAATTACTACTGTTACATATCTACTTTAAAAGGAGAGTAATGTCAAGTATTCAAAATGTATGTCAGAATTTTTATGTTGCTTTTTTCATGCTTAAAAAAGTGCTCTTTTGTTATGGTGTATCAAAGAAATTTAATAAAATTTTAAAACTTTTAAATTGTTTCTTTCAATTTTTAAAAAAGTGTAAAGAGATGTCAGGGGATATGGTACTAAAAATCTATTGTAATTTTTTTTCTTTATTTTTGCCATGTCCGCCACATTTTCAGCCCACAAAGCATTGCCCCTCACCAGGAACAGTGGGGGTGGGGAGAGTTGTCCTTTGAGTGACCCAGGGTCTCAGTCGGGGTAGAAACAAATATTGTATTTCAGCGACCTAAATAACTTTGTGGGAAAGTTTGTACATTAGCATAAACTAAGTAACTTTTAACCAATCAGAAACTGGCGTGGTCATTTATCACTTAGTGGGAAGACGTGTCGAGGCCAGCCAGAAATGCTAGGGTGAAATACAGGGTAAGCAACGGGGACAATATAAGGACAGGGAAATGTTAGCGCGAGAGAGTCACCCCACAGCCTAAGTGAGAGTCGTATAGAGCGTAGCGGTTAGGGATTTTTACTTGTACACTGTGTCATGTTAGCTTAGCGAGAATTAAATAAACATTATATACAGCTATAGTCCTCTACTTACCTGAATTGTGTTATTTGTTTTATTAGCGGAACAGTTAGTATTATTACAACTAACAATATAGCCACCACTCGGCTACATTTATAAATAAATGTTTTTTTAAATTTGATCTAAGTAAAATCATTAGTTTTTCATTTTGACATCTGTAACAAAGAAATCTATATTCAGGTTGAAAAAAAAATTCAAAAAAATTTTCAGTTATGAAGATAAAAACCAATTTCGGATCAATAGAGGGATTTCTTGTGCGAGGAGAAATAACTTAAAAGGCAGCGGCACAGCATGGGTATGTGCCGCCCCAGGAAGAACCCAGATTGGCTGCCCTCCCACCCCACACCCACCCCCCCCCCACACACTAAAATATGTTGATGCTAGTAGGAAAAGATAATTATTTTTAAAATTTTAATAATAAGAACACAATACATTTTTGTTTTTAGAAATAAATAATAAATATAATAGAAGATTTGTTGATTAAAATTAAAATTTTCTGTTTTGCCTCATAATGCAATCTTTAATGTATCAGTAATTTCAGTCATGTCACTCTCAATAGTATTGAGTATTATTCTGTGTTAAGCACTCGGTCTGTTAGCTTATTGTTTTCGAGTGTGATCAACCGTTTTTACAAATTTGGTATTCAGACAGTTTTCGTAATTTTTTATGTGCAAAGTGTAATAATAATCTGTGCTAAAATGTCTTCGAAAAAAGAAAACACAAGAAAACAATCATAAACGAGAATAAAACTTTTGAAATGAAGCGAAAAACCATTGAAAAGCGATAAGAAGGTGGCTAATCTAGAACGAAACTACAATCGCCTTACATCAACGATCTGCACTATTTTCAAGAACAATTAAGGAGACGGATGCTTCAAATGGAATGTCAAGAATGTCTAAGAAACGTTTATGACACATTTTCGTCAAATTTTGAAGTGTTGGCAAAAAACAAATGTCTTTGGACAGTTTTCTAGTTAAAAAGAAATACTTATTTGTCATAAATTCAAATTTTTGTTTACGTTTATTTTTGTTTCAAATCTAAATTGTATTCTAATTGTTTCACTCTTTAACGATTCATGAATAATTTTATTTCAATAAATATTAATAACAATTTTTGTAAAATGAGTATTTTTGTTCAGCATGGAACGGGTTATCGTTTTTTTCATTGATTTGTATATGAAAAATTGTTTCGTATAACGAGTATTTCGTTTAACGAGTAAGACTATGGAACAAATTAAACTTGTTTTCAAATTATGAAAATCGACCATCAAATGAATTTTTTTCTGTGCGGATTTGTTTTGTTGTTGCCTAGCAATGTTGTTAATGATACTTACGCACACTAGATAAAACATCTTATATTTTTTATTAAATTAAACTTGATATTGTATAATAAGTGCTTTTTCATTAACAAATTAAGAATACATTATATATTATTATCGTTTGTCATTGATTTTACCCCCAGAAATAGCAGCTTTATGGTATTTCTTAAACATCTTACCGGTAATTTCTATTATGTAATACATTTATTAATTTCTATCGTCGTAAATTTAATGCATAGGTTAATGTATGGAAAGCTTAAACCAAAAAGACAACATCCTTTTAACATCCTTTTCCATATCTACACAGATAATTATCTCAAGTCTATTATGAATTGTTTGGATCAAAAAAGTTAAAAGATAATTTACAAGCCTATCAAAGTTTGATGCGTTCCAAAATAACGTCATGACTAGGAGAAAATAATGAGAAAAAAATACCAGGTTTCAGAAACACTAAAAGTCATAATTAAAAGGTGCAATACATACAAATTTAGCCTCACTTTAACTTGGTGAGACCAGCCAAATGCTTGCTAACATGGTGTTGAGAAGGAGTTGTTGATTTTTTTTAGAAAAGCCGGCTTCATAAAAAACTTCATGAACATGATGATCTGGATTTTTTTCTATTTTCTGCTTCTTTTTCCTAGTTGGCCATGTTTGAGGCTTACCAGGTTTGACATTTACTTAAAATCTGTCTAAATATCTTTGCTTTTGCATTCTCTTCAGGATATTTCGAGAATATTTCTTTCCCTGGCTCCTACCATTAACTTTTTTAGAAATAATTTTTAATGAATTTACATAAAATTTACCAGTTATTGCACCAGTCGTTCACTGCATTGTAGCAAAGAAAGTACTTAACACACGAGAGGAGGAATATGAGGGTTTAATTTTATTTTTTAAATTATTTTTTTGGTTATTTTTGTTGTTGTTTTTTTTTCTTTGTGGGTTAGTTTTACACATACAATTTCCATCACGCACACTGGTCGTGTTCCAAACAAAACGTTGTATGCCAAGCAAATTGTTTCGCATCAAAACAGGACGAATACCAATTTCGAGTTATACCAAAGCAAACGTATACCGAGGTTCTACTGTAATATTTTTAAAATTTTAATATTATTTTAAGCTTAATATAATGGAATATTTACATAATGATACCAGACCCTGGTAATTACAGGCCTGTATCACTTACTAGTATCACCTGTAAATTACTAGAACACATAATATATAGTAGAATAGTTAACCACCTTGACAAATATAATGCCCTATGCCCACACCAACACGGCTTTAGAAAAAACAGATCATGTGAAACACAATTAATAGGTTTAATAGATGAACTATCAAAAGGCTTAGACAAAAATGATCAAATAGATACAATATTACTAGACTTATCAAAAGCATTTGACAAAGTTCACCACCTTAGTTTACTTAAAAAACTTAGCTACTTTGGAATCTCAGGTTCCTTACATCACTGGATCCAAGACTTCCTTTTGGGCAGGGAGAAAACTGTAATAATTAATGGATCTAAATCTGCACCAATAAAGGTTAACTCAGGAGTTCCACAAGGAACTGTGCTAGGTCCCTTACTCTTTTTAATTTATATAAATGATTTACCCAACAACATCTCAACAGGTACAAAAGTTAGGTTATTTGCTGATGATTGTATAATCTATAGAACAATTACATCAGAACAAGATAGCAAAATTTTACAAAAAGACATAGATGAATTGATAAAATGGGAAACTAACTGGAGTATGTCTTTCCACCCAGAAAAGTGTCAACTGTTAAGAGTAACAAAGAAAAAGAAACAAATAAATTCAAAATATTACATTCATGGAAAAGAACTGACCCAAACTAAAGATGCAAAATACTTAGAAGTCTCAATAAATGAGAAACTATCATGGAATCCCCATGTCAATGAAGTTATTAAAAAATCAAACAAAACCTTAGGCTTTATAAAAAGAAACTTTAACAAATGTAATAGAGATATAAAACTAAAATGCTACCTCACTTTGGTGAGACCTGTACTAGAATATGCATCTTCTGTATGGGACCCATCCACCAAAGAAAACATTGATAAACTAGAACAAATTCAAAAAAGAGCTGCCAGATTCATTACTGGAGAATATTCAAAACTGACAAGAATAACACCATTAGTTAAATCATTAAACCTTGAAACACTAGAGAATAGAAGAACCAAGAGGAAAGTAGTAATCATACATAAAGCAATTCATTCTAATTTAGAAATACAACACAAAGATAACTTAATACAGCCCTCAGATAGACATAAGGATAAAAACACCTTTCTTATTCCGTATGCAAGAACAAACACATACAAGTTTTCCTTCTTCCCGTCCGGAATTCGGGCGTGGAATGGGTTGCCTGAAGAATCCAGGAAAACCAACACTTTATCAACATTTAAATCTCTAATAAAAATGCAGGACTAAACACAAACCATAGATAAGCGTAGGACGCAATAATCTTCTGTATAGAAGGAGCGTCTGTAAACAGATAAGATAAATATACTATTTAAACAAAAATAGTGAAAATATTATATTATGAAAAATAATTGAATAACATTTAATTGTATAATGGATAAAAATGTTGTTTAAATTGTTAAACAAGTAATTCGCTTCGGTAATTTATATTATTTATTATTTATATATATATATCCCAATTTTGACTATATATTAAATGCATTTAAACAACCAAAATCAAGTTACACAAAGACATTTTTCTATAATTTGAAGTACAACAATAAATATTTTAAAATTTACAATAGTAAATATTTTTAAAATTCCTATAGTTAAAGGATATAATATTTCAACCTTACGTCTAATGCTTATATAAAATTATAATAAACATTATATTTAAAAGTCGACCACTAAAGTGATGACTGCTCCTGACCAATGTTTCCTCCAAGGTTCTTTGGTCCTTGTACAAAGCACAAAAACTAGTGTGAAAATTTGCATAGTATTAATTTTGTATGCAATATTTTTACAAAATTTGCTGCGCGGTAATTCTAAATTGCTGCACGGAGTCGGTCAGATATCTGCGTTGATGCAGCTTAAAGGGAACATTGCTTCTGACCTAATAACATTGGTAATCACTTGCACTTGATGTAGCTCTAAGAATTAATATTGTCATTTTATTAGTTACAGTCGGACTTCGCTAAGTCGAACTTCCCTAAGTTGAAAACCTCCTTATATCGAATTAATTGTTAGGGCCCGGCCAAATTCCATCAGACTAATGTATTTTAGATCTCCTTAACTCGAAGATTTTTGGCTTCCAACCTCCCTTAGTCAAATTTTCCAATGCGTTTGGGTTATTATTCTGTGATGACATTTCAGAACACGTGTTCCGTAGAGCCACGTAAACGGACGCAAATTCCTATCTTGGTGCATTCCACAAGGGATTAAGCGACTCTTGCAAGTTCCAAATATCACCAAGACAAGAAAAAGGAGTGGCTGGAAGAAGGGTTACTCTTTTTAAAAAGAAAAATCTTACTTCCCCCATCCCACTGTGAAGGGAGTAAAGTTGGGGAGGGGGAGGTGTAAACTCTCACGGCTTGTGTCGGTATGTCAAAGAAAATTGGCATCCTTTCATATGAAACATCAGATACCGCCTCAATTCCTGGCAAGCCTACTAGCCGGTATGGCTGTTCCCCCTCCCCCACTCAATATCAACATTATCCTTGATTAATCTGCGCCTATTACGGCATTTTCCCTAACTCGAAAACTCCATAAGTCGAAATTATTTCGGGTCCCTTTGAAATTTACTTAGAGAGGTCCGACTGTATTTTCAAACGCAATTTTCTACCATTCTTTATTGAATTAAATTAAACAACATCTACACTTAAGTAATAGCTCACTTACTTGTAGAATAAAGTTCCACGGTAATTTCTATACAAAGTTTCCTCCCACCATCCCGATTTTGTTAAAACTTCGTTGTCACATCACAAACAGGAGTGTGCTTGTGCACTAAAACAAATTACTTTGTCGATTTCAACAATATCCACAATAAAAATATAAACATTTTACATACATTGAAATATAACAAAATGTAACAGAATATGATGGTTTAATTTGCCGATGTAGATGTAGCGAACAATCCACCAATTTGATGACTTTTGCAAGCAGCTACGACCGTGCAGCGAAGTTTTTCACTGAGGAAATGTAATCATCCTCACTATGTTATGTCATTTAATACCCGAATCAAAGATCTTACATACTTACTTGGTAAATCCTATCAAATTTGAATACATTTATGCTGATAACCAGGTCAATTAAAAGGAGTACATCATGCTTTTGAAATAAAAAAAACAAACAAAACCAACTTTTTTCTAGCTTAATGATAAGACGAATCGTTTTTCTAATGACATATAAAAAAGAACTCTTCTGTGACATAACTGATTCACTCCTTCTTCTTCAAGTTAAAAATGTCATTCAAGGTAATTTATGCTAACTTGGAAATACGACATAAAGGTAATCTAATTCAACCCTGAGATAGACATAGGTATAAAAACACTTGTATTATTACATATGCTAGAACAAACAAACAAGCGTCATTGTTATTACCGTCTGGAATTTAGGCGTGAATGTTTTGCCTGATCACACTAGGAATACAAACACACTATAAAAATTTAAAAGACTAATAAAATTACAAGAGAAGACATACAACATGGTTGAACGAAGGGCCCATAAATATTATGTACAGACAAAGAGTCTGTAATATATTAGATAAGCTAAATATATCTATGAACAAAAAAACAACAACTTTATTTAGTCGGTAAATTTTCCAAAGCCACATGATAACTTGAAGACATACTTCTTTTTTTTATAAACCAGTTCTTGTAGCAGCTGATTTACAATCCCTTTTACTATTATTCACACTCAAAAATTATTTTTTAAAATATAAAATTCCATCCCTATCAGAAGAATTCTTCTGCTATATAATAAACAATGTTTGGGTTTAATGCCGATTGCAACAATTTGAATTGATACCATATTTGGGGTAGAGATAATATTAAGAGTACTTTTTAAGGCCACAACTTTCTAAAAGGCACTTATGATTCTCACAATTATTCATTACTTTATAAATAGTTCAAGAAGATTTTTATCTGGTCTTTCCTCTGAATCATTTCTTGTTTCTTCTGTGTAGTTGAGATAAGAATAATGATTTCCTGCATATGTGTTTCTTTCTTATCATTTGAAAAAATAGACCTGTATGTTATGTTAAGATTAAACATTCATGTTTGGGTCAACTGAATTAACGTTAACATTACATATACATATTTTCAATACAAAAAATAATTAAACACGCACAAACATTTCCACAGGTATATACATAAATACATATACATAGATATAATATATTATATATATAAATGTATCATCGGTCTCATAACTGTTTCGGTCGATGGGGGGAGCACATAGACACATCAACAGACAACGATCTCCACATTGCCCTAACTTAAGCGGCGTCCAGTAATTCACTCAACTTCAGCCCTATCCAATCGTGTATGTGGTCTAGCAAACTTAACCGCCAGTGGCGTAACAACGACTTGGCATTGGGGATGTTGCCAAGGGCGCCGGCCTGCGCCAGTTCAAAAGGGCACCGCTAAATCTCGATTTTTTAAATTATTATTATAATAAATTATCACGTTTATCCTGGATTACAAAAAAATGAATAATTAAGTATACTTAAATATATTTCATTTAAACCATTATAATATGTTTTATCATTCTTATGGCTTTTGCGGGGCTTCTTATCATACAAATGCACATAGTCTGAATTTGGTTGGTTTGCACGCGGACAGCATTGATGCAGATGTTGTGACATTTTTACCACGTTTTTATTAACTCGCTTTCGTTGGGCATTATTTGTTTGTTGGATTGTCCAAGATTTTTTCAAATCTGCCAACGTAAAATTGAACCACTTTTAATAGTCCTAGAGATCTGAAAATATTACCACAGATAGATCTTGGATGACAATGCATTGTATCAAAATTTCAGATCGATCAAATGTACCGTTATTAAATTATTGAACTTTTAAGTTTATCTATAGTCTATATAAAAGCATCTGTACCGTCGGCTTTTGTTGACATCCATGAGTTCGCCCCGTGACCACATCACAATGTTTTTAAAACGTTGGGCGGGCGCTTGTGAGGTGTTTGGTAAATTAAAAGAGGTGAAAAAATATTATTAAAAACCAGGTTGTTATAAGCGGACTAAAAAGAATAAAATAAATAGAAGTACAAAATTTTTTTTTAAAAACCACGTTTTTAGAAGCGGACTAAAAAGAAGAAAATAATTTTAAACCTATTAGTTCAAGTACTTCGATTTAATATGACTAAAAACGTGGGGTGGGTGTTTGGTATTAAATTAAAGATTTCTAATTTAGAAGGCAAAAGAGATATTTATAAGTGAGAGAATGAGTGAACCGCATATGTTAAACCTCATAAGCGCCCGCCCCACGTTTTTAGTCATATTAAATCGAAGTGCTTGAACTAATAAGTTTTAAATTATTTTCTTCTTTTTAGTCCCCTTATAAAAACGTGGTTTTTAAAAATCTTTTTTTTTACTTCTATTTATTTGGAACTATACAGGCATTGTACAATTTTTTCTCAACTAGTAAATGGAAAACATTATCCTCAGTCACTGAAATCAGCCTAAAGAAGCATACGGACACAAGATGGTGTTCCAAAGCAAATGCTGTAAGTGCTGTATATAAGCGACTGGAGCAAATTATTTTAGTACTAGTGCATTACCCGTAAATAAAACAAACCCGTAAAAACAAAGTTTTTGACTATAAATCCCTTATATATGAGACATAACTAACAGTATTGATTATTTTCAAACATTTACAGACTGAATCTGTCTTAACTCAACTTTGCATCATAACCCTAGTGGGGGGGGAGGGGTGGGTGGGGGGGGAGAGGGGAAAAGTCTGGTCACCGATTCGCTTGACCGAGCTCAGAGTGACACGTAAAATGTAAACAAAAGCGTCCGTCGCTTCGTTGGGTCGCCTCAATGCGTCAGCTCAAAATTTCACGTGGGGAAAAAACAATAACAAACCGTGAATTTAAATTACATACCTCATATAAGGATAAACTAAAAATGCATTAATTTAATTACGGTACGTTCGATCGATCTGAAATTTTGACACGATGCATTGTTAGGTTAGACGAGACGGTATGCCAAATTTCAGCTCGATCGGATCATGGGAAGTGGGTCATTTTTGACTTCTGTTTTTCCGCCCGCCGAGCCCAAGACAGAGATGATGAGAGAGAGAGAGACGCCGGTGAAGTTAATATGAGGGATTTAATAAAACAAATCCGTAAAAACAAAGTTTTTGACTATAAATCCCTTATATATGAGACATAACTAACAGTATTGATTATTTTCAAACATTTACAGACTGAATCTGTCTTAACTCAACTTTGCATCATAACCCTAGGGGGGGAGGGGTGGGTGGGAGGGGGAGAGGGGAAAAGTCTGGTCACCGATTCGCTTGACCGAGCTCAGAGTGACACGTAAAATGTAAACAAAAGCGCACCGTCGTTTCGTTGGGTCGCCTCAATGCTCAAACTTTCACGTGGCAAAAAAACAATAACAAATCGTGAATTTAAATTACATACCTCATATAAGGATAAACTAAAAATGCATTAATTTAATCACGGTACGTTCGATCGATCTGAAATTTTGATACGATGCATTGTTAGGTAAGACGGGTCCGTGTGCCAAATTTCAGTTCGATCGGATTATTGAAAGTGGGTCATTTTTCGACTTTTGTTTTTCCGCCCGCCGAGCCCATGAGATGATGAGAGAGAGACAGAGACGGCCGCGAAGTTAATATAAGGGATTTAAAAATGACGGAAGTTTTCAAAATCAATATATTTCAGCTGAAACCAATTAATTAAATAATTAATTAATCAGAAAATGTAGAGACCTAGAGAGAAAAATTAAATCTCATTTCCATATTGAAAATTTTTTTGGCGGACGTTCGAAAAGAGTTTATTTTTTATGCCGTAATTTTTGTTTCATGGTGCGCAGCTTTCTAAAATTAGGAGCGTTACAAACCAACATACTTAGCATATGTTATATACATAATTCCCGTAATGGATGTAATGCTTCTTGGATGTAATGCTGTTAGGTTTTATAGTGCGACCCAAAAATTACTGCACCAAACATAACTCTTTTCGAACATTCTACATAAAATTGTTCAATATGATAGTAAATGAATCAAATAAAATTAAATTTAAAAAAACGAAAGTTCTGTATTACGTTTTTTTTTAATTTGATGTGTATTTATTTTGAAAACTTCCGTCATTTTTGACGGGTGATACGCCGCGGGTCTCTCCAGAGTTCATTCTCTTCATTCACTCACAGTCGTTTGCCCAAACCCACCCAATTTTGAAAAATGTGTATTTCAGGAAGTCTTCACACGTCACTAAATCATTAGCGGCGTATGCTACGCCGCGGGTCAGCTAGTATATAATATAAACACCCTCAATTATCATTCCGTAATGCCGTAAAGCTAAGGGACATCACTCTGATTTTTTTTTAAATTGAAAATATAGACTTAAAAATCATAATCATTTTGGTTTCCAGATTAACATCAGCAGTGTTGTAATTAGAGCTGTAAAAAATATTATATGACGTCATGTTTTAAAATAAAAGGTGTGCATCGAGAGCTGCGTAAAAGGGAACGATGTAAAAAGAGGACTTTAGGATTGATAATTATAAAATACTTTGTGTACATTTAAGGAAGTTTAATATTTCGTATTTATTACACAAGGCTAAGTAACTTGGGCTTTTGAAAAAAGTGGGCGCAGTAGGTGCTCTACAACCCCTATTATAAAATATTTTGTGTACATTTCAGTTAGTTTAATATTTCGTATTTATCAAACAAGGACAAGTTACTTGTACTTTTGAAAAAAAGTGGGTGCCTTAAAAAAATGTAAATTTATAATATAAAAACAGGGTATTAGTAGGCCTGACAAGACGTAACACAACAGCGAACGTTTCGGCAAAGAGCCTTCCTCAACGGACAAATAGTACACAAATGAAACGAATAAAACGAAAAATAAAAAAAAACCACTTAGATGCGATGAAATTCAAGCAGTCCGTAGGCGCCACGGCGTTACAGCACAACCTAGTATAATATAAACACCCTAAATTATCCTTCCATAATGCCGTAACGCTAAGGGACATCACTCTGCTTTTTTAAAAATTGAAAATATAGACTTAAAACTAATAATCATTTTGGTTTCCAGATTAACATTAACCAAACAACGCATGAACCTTTGACGTAAGTATTTGTGTTGTGAATAGTGCTGACTGACTCAAAGATTTATTGTTTGATGCAGTAATTTGGTGCACTGCTTTATAGAATTAGTATCGTCACGGACAGGACAGACGGGACGTGCAGTTAAAAAATCGTGTGGTGATTAGCACTGTAAAAATTATTATATAAATATTTTTCTGTACATTTCAGGAATATTTCGTAGTTATCATACAAGGATAGGTTACTTGTGCTTTTGACCAAAAAAACGCTGGCGCCGTAGGTGCCCTACAACCCCTATTATAAAATACTTTGTGTACATTCCAGGAAGTTTAATGTTACGCATTTTATTATCATACAAGGACAAGTTAGATGGGCTTTTGAAAAAGGAGTGTGAAATAGGCGACCTTAAAAAAGTGGACGCCGCAGGCGCCATGGCGCCGCAGCACAACCTAGTTATGTATATTTGATTAATTTAAATGAAGGATTATCAATTACTTGGTGACGCATTATCTCTTGCTAAATCATTGCACCGTAAAATCAATAGTTAAGAGTTAATTGCGTTTATAACTATTTGGAATTTTATATTTGAAACAATTAAAAAAGTCAATTTAGCACTAAAAAAGCCAAATATATTTATCAATCATTGTTGTTAATATAAAGGACTATTAAATGACTTTAAAGTCCTAAGCACTAACGATATCTATAACATTTTTGCCTAAATTGAAGAAAGGTGCATTAAAATGAAAATCGAGCCAGTTCAAAAAAGGAAAGCGAAATGAAAGCGAATGTCAGGAGAACATGCTATAGATGAAGGATCTAATTTGGATAAATTCAAAATTTCTCTTTTTGCAATCATTGATTCAATAATGATGCAGTTAAAAGACAGATTTTTTTCTCTGAAAAATATAGCAGAACACTTTAATTTTCTGACTGGAAAAGCGTTTCAATCTTTTGCAATGGCAGATTTACAAACTAAAGCTTTTCTATTATGAGGCAAATATCCTGAAATAAATAAAGATTAATTTATAATTAAAATAAAATGCTTTAAACACCAAATGATTGAGCTATTGCAAAACAAAAGACCCAATGACATGTTCATTTACATTTTATATCTTTCTAAATGTTCTCGCTACATGGGAATTGTATGAATGGTACCAGAATATCGAATGAGCTCTGAAAAAATTTCTTACAAAGCCAACCACAGCAACCACTATTGAAAGGAGTTTCAGCAAATTAAAAAGTATCAAAAATTAATTCAGATCGACGTCAGGTCAACAACGCACATCATCTCTAGCTCTTCTTTCCACTGAACTTGTACTTAACAGTCAAGTAAACTTCAATGAAATAATGACTAATGTTACAAAAATTTAAGCAAAGAAAAGTTAAGTTTTGAGACTTTGATATAGGACATAGGAGTAGATCGGTGGAGTGCTACTTAAATTTACTTTTAATTGTGAGTTTCTATCGTAATGCATGAGATAGTGAGTATGACATATTGATTCTTTTGTTTTTATGTATAATACATGATACTTTAAATATTGTTGTAGTCTATATTAACGCAACAATAACCAATTTATCCAAGTTATTTAATATTATTTAGAAAATATTAAACAGTAAATTATTATTGTTCCTGTTTTTATATTTTTATATTCACGTTGTATGACAGCCTCTATCAGACTACGTAATTATTGTCATAAATAAAATAAAATAAATTCAATTCTCAATTGTAACGAACTGAAACTCATCAATTTATCAAGGGCGCCAAAAATAAATAAGCCAAGACCTCTTCGCCGGCCTACTACTACAGTGTCTGAAGGATGATTTTTGTCAGGCAAACATGTTGCAGAACATGACCAACCCACGCCAGATTGCATCTCTTAATAAACGCTATAATGGTTTCTGGACGGCCCGCAATGGACGTTATTCTGTCCCAGACATACTCATCGATCTTGTGTTCTAGATAATAGATAAAGAAAAATTTTCTCACGCATTTGTTTTTAAGTGCCTCTAGCTAGCTATCAGTGGTTGCCAGTAGTGTGAAGATCTCACATTCATACTGGACAATGATTTTATCGCATATGGGCATGTGTCAGAAATATTTCATTTCATGTCCCACGCATATAAAGTTTAATAATTGATGACGTGGAGCACATTTTTTAAAGAGGCTTGTATGGTTTTAAAGAGCATTCATTTTTAAATATTAAAATGTATGATATTACAAATTCAGACATATGTGTTTGTTTATTAAATATGTAAAAACGTGTATTTTTGTAAAAGACCATGTCCGACACTTAACACCCATTCACAATTATACTCATACACAATTATAAATTGTTAGTGTCATTATTGTTTGATCGTATCTTATCTTATCATATCTGTTACATACGCTCCTTCTATATAGAAGATTATTGCGTCCTAAAGAGATATAATTTGCTAAAATTTGTTTGGAAATGACGAAGACTATAACCGTTTATTAATTAAAACAGCAGTGTGTTGGTCCTTATTTTATCTTATCTGTTACATACGTTACTTCTATACAGAAGATTATTGCGTCCTACGCTTATCTATGGTTTTTTTTCTAGTCCTGCATTCTTATTAGAGTCGTAAATATTGATAAAGTGTTGGTTTTCCTGATTTCTTCAGGCAACCCATTCCACGCCCGAACTCCGGACGGAGAGAACTTAAATTTGTATATATTTGTTCTTGCATACGGAAAACGAAAAGTGTTTTTATCCTTTTGTCTATCTGAGGGTTGTATTAAGTTATCTTTGTGTTGTTTTTCTAAATTAGATTTAATTGCTTTATGTATAACTACTACTTTACTCTTGGTTCTTCTATCCTCTAGTGTTTCAAGGTTTAATGATTTAACCAATAGTGTTATTTTTGTCAGTTTTGGATATTCTCCAGTAATAAATCTGGCAGCTCTTTTTTGAATGTGTTCTAGTTTATCAATGTTTTCTTTGATGGATGGGTCCCATACAGAAGATGCATATTCTAGCACGGGTCTAACCAAAGTCAGGTAGCATTATAGTTTTATATATCTATTGCATTTGTAAAAGTTTATTTTTATAAAAGCGTAATGGTTTGTTTGACATTTTAATAACCTTATTGACATTGGGATTCCATGATAGTTTATCATTTATTATTACTCATAAGTATTTTGCATCTTTAGTTTGGATTAGTTCTTTTCCATGAATGAAATACTTTGATTTCATTTGTTTCTTTTTCTTTGTTACTCTTAACAATTGACACTTTTCTGAGTGGAAAGACATACTCCAGTTATTTCCCATTTTATTAATTCGTCTAAGTCTTTTTGTAGGATTTTACTATCTTGTGCTGATTTTATTGTTCTATAAATAATACACTCATTGGCAAATAAGCTAACTTTTGTTCCAGTTGAGACGTTGTGGGTAAATCATTTCTACAAATTAAAATGAGAAAGTGACCTAGCACAGTTCCATGTGGAACTTCTGAGATAACCTTTATTGTTGCTGATTTAGATCCATTAATTTTAAAAGTTTGCTCCCTACCCAAGTGAAAGGCTAAGGAAAAAACGTTCGAAGTGTACTTTTACAATATTCAGAACAATAGCCATAGTTTAAACTTTAAAAAAAATAGTTCACACGTTTGCACAACTTAGTGGGTTTGCTAAGCTTGGTGTCACCGATAGGTTAAATTCATTGTAAAGCCCAGATGAAATTATTGTGGAGATCTGGGTTGAGGAGGGGTGCTAAGATTGTTTGAGATTCGCGTAATGTGTGCAGCCATCTATACCATTTAATGTTTTTGGGTGAAATGACTGTCACTTCGTTACCTAAACAAAGAAAAGCCAAAGGTGGAAGAAAGGAACGTGGGACGTTGATGAAAGTCTAAGGAAAAAAATACAAAGATTTGCAAACAAAGCAAAGGAAAAAAAATGTGCAACTCCTAGATCGTAAGCAAAGAAGTTACTCCTCAAAGAAAACATTAGAGTAAGGAATGCTTCATCATCAGTTAAAAAACCTTAGAGTTTTATTTTGAAGTTATGAATGAAATCAAAGTACAATTCAAATAGAAGAAACACTTAGCATTGTCATCAGTTGCTGCAAACAGATGGAACATGTGTTGTTCCGCTAAATGTGTAATTCATACCAGAATACAAATAGAGAGAAGAGCTGTGAATGATGTTCCAGATGGCATACCAGCTAAGCACAAACTTCGTCATCTATTTCCAATTAAAGTGAGAGAAGATTGAGACTTCCTATCATATCTTTCCCAAGGCTTATCATTAGTATCTTACAGCTTCAAAAATGTGTTTGACTCTCGTTGTTATTTTTATGTCCTGGGAGAACACAGTTTAGATAGATATGATTTTGTCGGATTTCTTTTTGGGAAAGAAATAATAACCACCAAAATGTTATATGGGCATATGGCAAATTTATGGGCTTGCCAGTGTATTGAAAATGCCAATCATTTCAGTTTTTCCTGAAGGCACCGACCCGGGAACAAGATTTCACATCGAGAGATAGATGGAACCCACAGTAAAAATAAGTAATGATGAGGCAATGATCTTGTGGACTTACACCAGGGTACTACGCAAGCCACTGTATTGGTGTCCAAAACATTTTGGGCTATTGGTTCTATACAGTAAGAAATGTTAAACACAATGTATTAATTTTTTTTTAATTTACTTATTTATTATGCCCCATGTCCAGTTAGCATGCTATTTTGTACTTTGTTTTTACTTAACATTTTCTATATTCTTAAAATTATTTAATTGTTGCAATCTTAGAAGGCATATCCATTATCATAAAAGGCAAATTGTGTTCAAGATAACAAAAACTCCTAAACATTTAAAGATATTAACAATGACAAACTCACTGATGTAGCCAAAAGTTCACTTGTGTAACGAAAAGTTTACTGATGTAACAATAAACTCACTTGTGCAACATGTACTAAATTCACAAATAAATATATTCTTATTTATCAAATTCTTTCAGGCTGTCTATTAACTTTAATAAGGGTTTGTTGTGGTTTATTAAAAAGATGTGTACCTTACTATTTGCTTAGAAGCATACTTGAAGGAACATAATGGATTATTGTCATTATGAATGTTATGAACTTTATTATTTGAACGCCCACTGATAGCCTTTGACATTTATTGCATTGATTAAATTGTTATTATAATCAATTTTAATTATTTTTAAATAAATATTAGGGCTGTTAACGATTAATTTAAATTTTATGGTTAAATTTAGCCGAAATTAACGATTAATTAATCGTTAATTTCGATTAAAGCCAAAATTTAAATTTAAGATTTCATAAGTAACACTTATTAAAATGTCTTTTTGAAAATCTAAATAATACTGGAATATCTCCTTTATGTGTCCTCTTTCAACAAACTACGCAAAAAATACAAGTGTATTGACATTATTTGGTTCAAGTGATCAGGGGGTCTAATTGACGATATAACCAGCCGAGCTGAACAATCATTCACATGGAACTTAGGTTAATGGTATGCACAAAACGGTCTTGGCAAGGAATGACATTATCGGATATCGGTGTTCATTAAATTTCCACCATTGTATAGGGTTAATGGATTCAGGAAATTTTATCTCCATTTTGTATCGCAGTAATTCATCAGAAGAGCTGTCGTCATTTTTTGTCTCTGAGTCAGACTCCATTACTCCCATTAGCTTATTACGCTTTTCATTTGGTTTGATAAGTATACAAAGTGTTAGAACCATGGTAGGAAAACGATTTCTCACAATGGATATAATAAATTTTATCAACATTTTGAACATTCCCGTCAGTCAATAGTTTAAAACCGATATGTTAGTGTAATCGTCAGAAAATTTGCTTTCATTTTTCGGCCGCTATTTTTTTTTGACTTCCAATAATTTGTAAGGGATGAGTAGATCAATCTTTAAAATTGTTTAACAAATAATTTCTCGATTAGTCGTTGATTTCCCCAGCCCTAATAAATATTAATATATTTTGATTTTAAAAATATGTATTTTTCAGTCTTTGTGTGTATTAAAATGTTGCTTTACACCAGTGAAAACGAAGTGCGATGCATGACCATTAGACCGTTACTATGAATAAAAAAAGGAGTTAAGGTCTAATTTTTTAGAAAATTTTACTGATTACTATCATAACGAAAAATCACACGGAAAATAACTTTTACTATTTTATATTTCACTGTGCCAACAATGATTTTTTTTTAAATGCCCATATACGTATACACACTTTAAAATATAAAACAGAAAATATACTTTGCTATAATCTACTATAGTTTGTTTTGTTTGTTTTAATATTTATTTATTTTTTCTTACATAACACATAGAATTTCCAATCAATCATACAATACTAGATTATAAATGCCATATTGTTATCTCAGTAATAATGGATTTCTTATATGTGGTTAATATGATTGCTTAAAAATTGTTAACATTAAATATGTGGTTTTGAGACTGAAAATAATTTCTATTAGAAATTAATTAAAGCTTTTACCTAAGGCCTAAATATGTCTCGTTTAACAAAAAAGATTTCTTCAACTTTAATAATTATTCGCTAATATATTTATATAAAAGTAAAAATAAATACATATAAAAATAATTTTAAAAAAAGATAGTGCTTTCAAAATTAACTGCAAGCATAATTAACAATATACTTATATATTGCATTTAAACATTTTAATGTTCATTTTCAAATGCTTTCTTCCACATTAGTTAATTTATGTTACCATCCAAAATGGAAGCCATTGTTTCCAATGAGATTAAAAATTTAAAAAATGTATTTCCTTATATGTTTTAATTGTTTAGTCATAATTGCTTTTCTTCAAGTGCATTTAAAGATGATCGGAACACTCAATCAATTAAATTCTGCCCTAATTCAAATAAGATTTGCAAACTGATACACACACCAAGCAATGGGAAGGTTAAAAATATATTATTTATAAGACTAAAGATTTCAGAGCATTAACTCGCGCGACTAGAAAATTTAAAAACACTATAAAGCAATGAAACACTGTAACTGTTGTGCTTTAACAACATGGGGAATATAGACGACATTTCGATAAGTAAGTGAAGTTTTTAATATATATTTGAAAAAACATTAAATTGTTACGAATTAATTTCATGTGATATTTTAAAAAAAAATCTAATTATGGTTAAAGTTAATTAAACTTGCACACACTCATATAACTTAACACACGAGCATAGACTACACTGACAAACAAATTTACAAGTAAGCTTACAAAGAAGTATCACTCTTAATTGAACGCTGGGCTTTCCATCTGGAGAAAAAAAACTACTAGATATATGTTGAAATAATATATAGTTTTTCATTGTTTCAGTAGTTTTTTTATAATTTGAAAAGTATATTTCAATTACTTTTATTGTATGATTTAATTTAATGTCAATCAATTCATGCAAAGTTTTGTTATTAAAACCCATTAAATATGTTGTTTTGTGGTTAAACAAATAATATTATTTGAATAATCACTTATTCTGTTGTCAAAATACTTTGTAATGGTTCAATAAATAGTGTAATTATTTAAAAACTTTATGCAGAAATAAACCCCCACTCGCAAGGACAAATATATGTGCTAGGGCTGGTACTGTTTAAAAAACACATTCTATTACTTAGGAGAGAATTTAAACGATTAATCGATTAATTTCGATCAATTATATTTTTTAACGCATATATATAGATCCCGTTAAGTTGCGAATCGCAAAATCAGTTAGGTCGTGGTAATTTCTTGGCTCCCAAATTGTGTGACGTAAGACAGCAAATTCGTTCTGCTATTCAAAAAATAAGTAAGAAAAACCTTTTTGTTTACGCATGCACTCCTAAATGTATAATAATCATTCGAGGGAAAAGTATGTGAGTGACAAAAAATATAAATTATTAATAAATTGGACACCAAAAAAATATTAGAATTTTTTTATTTTATTTTAATTTTAATTTTATTTTAGCAAGTTAATACGATTAAATTTTTAAACGATTAAACGATTAATCGATTAATTAAACGTAATTTTTCGAAGCCTAATACTGCTCAATGAATTCTAGTCCATGTTGAACATTTAGCTACCAGTTACAACCCACTGCTTTTGAAGTACTCAAAGTGAATATCAGATTGCTTTTTTTCTTTCTGGAAAATTTACAGAATAATCAATTACTTTTCAAAAGCGACTCTTACGAATAAAAAAAAACCCCTCAGTTAAAAAATATTTACAACACCTGTTGAATGGATAAATTACAAAGCCCTACCAACTTTATCAAAGTTTAACTGTGGCAAGTAAAAAAAAATGCTTCAAGTTTAAATAATATTATTCAACCAAACTAAAATATCTATCGCAGAAATACGCCAAGCAACATTTAAAAAATTACCAAATTTGGTATCGATAGTAGGTATATGGAGAAAGAAAAACAAACAAACACTGTTGAACTTTATAAAAACTGTCCGCGTCATTAAGATAACTAACTCTAATAAATAAATAAATATAAACACTAAGAAAATGACTCCCTTGTAATTAAAAATCTGTCGCTGTCTCTAAGAGGAGAATGAGTAAGTAGTAAAAAACAAAAACAAAAAGACCATTGAACTTATAGAATCATGCTCCACACTAAGATGAGAATCTCTAGGTAACAAAATAGCATGAACAAAAACGATTCCCTTGAAATTAGACATCTATATCTGTCCCTAAGAGGAGAATGCGTAAGTAACAGAACATTGAACTTATAGAATCGTGCTCTGCGCTAAGATGAGAATCTCTAATTAAGAAAATAATATTAACAAAAAAGACAATGTAACTTAGAAAACTGTGCCCGATCTTAAGATTAGAATCTGTAAATAACAAAAACAAATAAAAACAACCCGTAAAAAACCAAGTTTTTGACTATAAATCCTTTACGTATGAGACGTAACTAAAAGAATGTTCATCATAACACGCAGCGCAAGACCATCCAAAAATACAAAAATGCAGTTGTGTCGTAAAACGTGTTTAATATAATGCGCACCGATCAGGAATAGGTTTATAAAAAGTGTTGTCAGTAAAATACGCACCTTATTGCGCGACAGAAAGGTTGTTCAATATAATACGCACCGCGACGTTCTATCTCAAAAAATAGCATGATACATAGGAATAAATAAAATAATCTAAAAAAGCAATAATTTAATTACGGTATATGCGATCGATCTGAAATTTTGATACATTGTTTTTATCATCGGTACGAAACTGCCTGCAAAATTTCAGCTCGCTATCTTGCGAGCAAGTGGGTTAAAAATCGATCAAATGTTTTGGCGACAAGCAAGCAAGCAAGGTCGGTCGGTCGGCCGCAGACACCACGAGTTAATATAAAGGATTTAATAAAAACAACCCGTAAAAAACCAAGTTTTTGACTATAAATCCTTTACGTATGAGACGTAACTAAAAGAATGTTCATTATAACACGCAGCGCAAGACCATCCAAAAATACAAAATTGCAGTTGTGTCGTAAAACGTGTTTAATATAATGCGCACCGATCAGGAATAGGTTTATAAAAAGTGTTGTCAGTAAAATACGCACCTTATTGCGCGACAGAAAGGTTGTTCAATATAATACGCACCGCGACGCTCTATCTCAAAAAATAGCATGATACATAGGAATAAATAAAATAATCTAAAAAATCAATAATTTAATTACGGTACATGCGATCGATCTGAAATTTTGATACATTGTTTTTATCATCGGTACGAAACTGCCTGCAAAATTTCAGCTCGCTATCTTGCGAGCAAGTGGGTTAAAAATCGATCAAAAGTTTTGGCGACAAGCAAGCAAGCAAGGTCGGTCGGTCGGCCGCAGACACCACGAGTTAATATAAAGGATTTAAAAAAGACCATTGATGTTCAACACTATTCCCGACACTACGATGAGAATCTCTAGTTAAGAAAAGAAACAAACTCGAGTCCCCTTGAACCTAGAAATCTGTCCTTGGACTTAAACTGAGAATCCCTAATTAAGAAACAACACTAAGAAAATCATTCCGTTGAAAGTAAAAAATATGTTCCTGTCCCTAAGAGGAGAATATCTAGTTAAGAAAATAGCATTAACAAAAAAAGACAACGTAACTTAGAAAACTGTGCCAGATCTTAAAATTAGAATCTGTAAATAACAAAAACAAAAAGACCCATTGAACTTATAGAATCGTGCTCGACACTATATTGATAATCTCTAGTTAAGAAAAGAAACAAACTCGAGTCCACTTGAACCTAGAAATCTGTCCTTGGACTTAAACTGAGAATCCCTAATTAAGAAAAAACACTAAGAAAATGATTCCATTGAAATTAAAAATATGTCTCTGTCCCTAAGAGGAGAACTTCTAACTAAGAAAAAAAAATAAAAAAACAAGACATTTCAATTTATAAAATATTGTCAAGGGTAGATGAGCACATCTAATTATGAAAACAAAATACAACCAAAAAGACCATTGAGCTTTATAAAACTGTCCGTGACATTAAGATGAGCACCTCTAATGAAAAAAAAACATGAAGAAAATGACTCGGTTAACCTTATAAAATATTACTACTATTAGCTGATCACAGCTAGTTAAGACAGGAACCATAAAAGACCTCTTGACTTAAACTATGAATCCAATAAAAACTATTACAAGGAAGAAAGGAAACACCGTTAAACTTAGAAAATATTCCCGATACTAAGATAAGAAGCACTGCTAAAGCTGTCAAATAAACTTAGAGGAAACCCTAGAATTAAGAAACACAATGAACACAAAAAGACCCTTTCATAACATAGATCCCCACACCAAGATGAAAACTGTTGCTTTAGTTTAGAAAATCATATAAAACTATTACAATTATTTAAATTTACAAAGAAAACAACCTTAAATTAACCAACAACATCTGCAATGGCCCCCGTCCATACCCCTCTCCTCATTTGTCCTATTGATTTTAATCTACAACAACGCGTTACTTGTCGTGGGCCACATTCCATACCTCCACTAACTTACTAAAACGGCCATAAATTAAGTGGTAACATATGGTCATCCAAACCCCTCCCCTCATTTGTACTATTGATTTTAACCTAAACCAACGCACTCTAAATCCACTTCGTCACCTTTAGTACATATTTTATACCACCACACCTATTCTAACATCAGATCAACAGCCAAACTCTCGCTTTTTTCCAACCCTCATAAATTTGTCTAATTAATTATGATATATACTAAACCCTTCCTGATGTAACCTATACCATCGACTGCCCCCCACTATGTTATTTGATTTAAATTCACCACCAACAACATCTGTCCAGCAGAGTACCCCAAATAAAATGCATCGCCTAACAACCTGAAGCACATAAAACCGTACTTAAAACCCTTAAATACGACCATTCAGCAAATAAAATACAATTAAAAAATAATAAAATACCTTGAGAACCTTAAAATACATCCTTTCGGCAATAAAATACAATTCAAAATAAATAAAAATAATTTGAGAACCACTCAATACATAAAATAAATAAAAATAATTTGAGGATCACTCAATAATGAAATAATCGAATAAATTGAAAAAAAAATTAAAAAGGGGAAGTAACTTAAACACAAATACAGGATTATCCCCCTTTAAACAGAAAATTTGAATTTCCTGCGCCACATGTTCTAATGAACGTATATATGATATCCTAATTTAACATAATTATCATATCAGCCTAATTAACTTGTCTAAGATAATTAACATGTGTAACAACATGACACTTATGATAGCCTAATTAAGTTGTCTAATTAACATAATTACCGCGCACCGACGCCGGTAAAGGCAACAGTTGTGGTGACGTCACGGTGGCGCGCCACACTTTTACGACCCGAAACGTCCAACCCTAACTACTCAAGACACTTAGAAATGAAATTTGTTACGTTATTATGAAAGAACTTGACTTCATTGATTTCACTTTATGGAAACATTTAAAAAATTCATGCATTTAAAATTACTGCATGAATTAATTTCAGACGCTGACTCTTTTCTCATCTGTCTTCATCCTGCTCAACTATACACTCAAATGTGTCAGATGTTAGTTCTTTTCTCCAACCTCTTCATCTTATGTTTCCTTTTTTCCTGAAATTATGTAAGCATTCTGACCTACATGCTTTAAGTTGCCCTTACGTCGTCTTGTATTGCACACATCCGACATGAATAGTAGCTGGAGGTACAATTCCAATGACAAATTTTGTTCATTTGATTTGGCTTGACTACCTGTAATAGTATTTTGTTGTTTTAAAATTCTCTTTACGAAGTTGTCTCTCAAGCTTTGCAATTTTGTTTGTACAACTTTGTCTGAAAATTAAAAAAAAATTATTGCTCTTATGCATATTAAAAAAAATCATATTAGGCCTTAATATTTTAAATAATAATTTCTGAAACTAAAACTGACACTACAACACTTTGCAATTAACAGTTGATAAAATAATGAAAATTATTATACATTATTCAACATTATGATGTTACTCCTGAAAGTAATGCCAATGTTAAATAATAACAATTTTATTTAAATACCCGTAATTTTATTTAAATTTTAATTTTACTGTTTCTTCTTTGAAATTTTAAATATAATTTTAAAATGTTTAATATTAGTTTTAAGCTTAATATTATGCGATGTTAACATTGTGTTACATTATGTTAAATATAACATTTAAGAAATTAAGTAAAATATTATATTTAGCAAAATATTTGAATATCATTTAATTATTTAATGGGAACAGAAGTTGCTTAAATAGTGGAACACGTATTTAGTTGTGGTAATTTACATCATTTATTATTTGAATACCTTTTTGACAATACATTTAAATTGCTACAACCTTGCAATAGAATGTCTGTATTCAATAAATTGAAGAACAGTAATAAATATTTTAAACAATCATATATGGGCTTATTTATTTCAAACTAATGCCTAATGTTTAAGCAATACATTTATATTAAATTGTAATAAATATTATATTTAAAAGTCGATCACTGAATTGTTGACTCCTCCTGACTTAATTAAATTTTTAACAACTTGCACTTGATGTAGCTCTAAAAACTTATATTTTAATTTTAATAATTATTTTCAAATGCAATTCTCTACAATTATGTGTGGAATTAAATAAACTACATCTACACTAATAGTAATAACTTACTTAATTATATAATTAAATTCCTCGGAAATTTCAATCCAAAGGTTCATAATAACATCCCCAAATCGGTAACACATCGTTGGTACAACACAGAGAGGGGTGCGCTTGTGCAATAAAGAAATTAAGTTGTCCATATCGACCATGATAATTATCCAATTTTCAAAAATTAAGAATGAAATATAACGAAATACAATGAAATATTACGACTTCATTAGCCGGTGTAGATATAGCTAAATAGCTAATAATCCGCCAATTTGTTGACTTTTGAAAACAGCTACGGACGACACAGACGTAAAAAATATTTTTTATCCAGCCTGGCGTGCAAGATCGTGCAACGCCGTTTTTCACTAAAAAATGGTAGCCATGAACACTATGTTATTGCATTTGTTTTTTTGTTTTTTTAAATTCGGCCGTATACGGCAGTGTTTAATACCTGAACCAGTGTAGCCACATCCTTACTTGTTAAATTCTATCAAATTAGAATAAATCTGCACTGATAAACAGTTTAAGTAAAAAGAAAAGTTAACCCTGCTATTTAGATCCAAAACAAAACAAAATGAAAAGACGATCCGTTTTCCTACTGACTTTCAAGAGGGTAAGTCTGTGACACAACTGATTCACTCTTTCTTCCTCAAGTTTATAATTCCTTTTAAATTTAAGGTAATTAGTCCTGATTTGGAAATACGTCCTAAAGTTAATTTAAGTCAAACTTCAGGTAGACATAGGTATACAAACACTTTTATCATTACATATGTTAGAACAAACAAATAAACATTATCGTTCTTATCGTGTGGAAATTGGGCGTGGAATGTGTTGCTTGTTCACATTAGTGATACAAAAACACTATAAACATTTAAAATACTAATTTAATCAAGAGAAAACACAAATCATGATTGAACTGAGGGCACATACATCTTCTGTATAGAAGGAGAGTCTGCAATATATTATATAAGCTGAGATACACCTTTGAACAATAAAATGAACTTTATTGGGTTGGTGAATTTTCCACAGCCAAATGATAGCTTGACATAATTCAATTTTTGTTATAAATCAGCTCTTGTAACAGCTGATTTTGTAAAGCCTTCTACTATATTGGTTAAACGACTTGGTTGATGCTAAAAAGACGAACATGAGATTTACAAACCCTTTTACTTTTATTGACACAGACAAAATATTTTTTTAATGTAAAATTCAATCCCTATCAGAAGAATTATTCTGCTATATAATAAATAATGTTTTGGTTTAATGCTGATTGCAACATTTTGAACTGATACCATATATGGTGTAGAGATAATGTGTGTACTTTGTAAAGCCACAACTCTCTACAAGGCACTCATGGTTCTCACAATTATTCATCAATTTTATTTATAGTTAAAGTAGATTATTATGTCGTCTTTCCTCGGAATCATTGCATGTCCCGTCTGTATAGTTGAGATAAGACTTAGGATATCCTGCATATGTGTTTTTTTACTTAACATTTGTAAAAATAGACCTGCCTATTATGTTTAGTTTAAACATCCTTGTTTTAGTAGACTGACATAACGTTAACATTACACATACATATTTTCAATATAAAAATACTTAAACACGCACAAACATACCCACATGTATATAAATACGCATATATACAGAGTTAAAATACATATATATATATTTATATATATATATATGATATAAATGATATTTATATAATATGTATATATATATATATATATATATATATATTATATATTAGGGCTGTTAACTATTAATTTAAATTTACTCGTAAGCTTTTGAAAAAATAACGATTAATTAATCTTTAATTTAGATTAAAAACAAAAATTAAAATTTATGATGTCATAAATATTACATATTAAACGTTCTTGTTGATAATCTAAATAACACTGGAATGTCTCATTGATATGTAATTTTTTAACCAACTACGCAAAAAGACAAGTGTGTTGACATTATTTGGTTCAAGTGATGTGCGGGTCTAAATGACAATATACCCAGCCGAGCTGAAACAATCATTTACATGGAACTGAGGTAAACAACTATACACAAAACGGTCTTAGCAAGGAATGACATGGGATATTGGTTGTCATTAAGTTACCACCATTGTAGAGGGTTAATGGATTCAGGAACTTCCATCTCCATTTTGTAACGCATTAATTCATCAGAAGAGCTGTCATTATTTTCTGTATCTGAGTCAGACTCCATTACTGCCATTAGCTTAATACGCTTTTCGTTTGGTTTGATAAGTAGGCGAAGTGTTAGAACCATGGTAGTCAAAATTTATCAACATTTTGAACATTCCCGTCAGTCAATAGTATAAAACCAAAATGTTCGTGTAATCTTCAGGAAATTAATTATTTATCGGCCGCTATGTTTTATTATTTATTTTTTTACTTTTTGACTTCCAATAACTTGTAAGTGATAGGTAGATTAATCGTTAAAAATGATTTAATCGTTAAAATATTTCAACGATTAATCGAGAAATTAATCGTTAATTTGCGCAGCCATATATATATATATATATATATATATATATATATATATATATATATATATATATATGTATATTGCATTTAAACATTTTTAATATATTTATTAATGCCTCCTTCCATTGTAGTTATTTTATTTTTACCATACAAAACGGTAGCCAATGTTTCCAATGTGACTAAAAATTTAACACTTTTTTCCTTATATAATGTTCTAAGTGTTTTGTCATAATTGATTGTCTTCAAGTGCATTGACAGAGAAACGGAACACTCAACCATTTAAATTCTGTCCAATTTAAAATATGATCGGCAAACTGATACACCCACAGCACGAGGAAGCTTAGAAACTGTAGCGCTTAACATAAATTTAAGAATAACACTTAATCATTAAAACAAAACAAAACAAGAAATATATATATATATATATATATATATATATATATATATATATATTATTTATAAGAGAAAAGATTTTAGCACACTAACTCGCACGAATATAATATTTGAAATCACGATATAGTACAGAAACTCTAAAACGATTGTGCTTTAACAAAATGGGAAATATAGAGACATTTCAATAAGTAAGTTAATACCAATGTTATTTTTAAATATATTTTAAAAAATATGAACGTGTTATGGATTTTTTTTTGGTTGATATTTTTTAAAACCAAATTAATTTTAATGTTAATTAAACTAACACACACTCTCATATGCACATTTATAGTTTCCTATGAACCGAACACTCTCCGAGTGAACTCACTACAACTTAACACAATATAACCGAACACATGGACATAGACTACAGTGGCAAGCAAATTTAAAAGTAAACTTACAAATAATTACCACTCTAAATCGGACACTGGGCTGCCCGTCTAGAGAAAAACTACTAGATATATGTTGAAATAAAAATATATATTGATTCAATGTTTTATTTGATTTTTTATTAAATTTAAAACTATATATCAATCACTTTTTATATGATTTAATTAAATGTCCATCAAATAATGCAGTTTTTCGTTCTTAACTTAACAATTAAAACCATAATTATATATAAACTAGCTGACTCGCGACGTAGCATACGCGCTAATGATTTAGTGTCGCGTGAAGACTTCCTGAAAGACATAGTTTTCAAAATGGATTACATCGTTCCTTTTTGAAAAATTAAAATAAAAGCATAAAACAATATACATAATTCTCGTGGTAATGTAATGCTACTAATTTTAGAAATCAGCGCATCAAATTACTGCACCAAAATGTACACTTTTCGAACGTTCCGCATAAAATTGCTCTATATGATAACAAATGAATCAAATAAAAATAAATATAATAAATGAAAGTTCTGTATTAGTTATTTTTTAATCTGATGTGTATTTATTTTAAAAACTTCCGTCATTTTTTGACGGCTGATACGCTAGATTCATAATAATTATAAATCCTCAAATCCTACTTTTACATAGTTCCCTTTTTCAAAAATTAATATATAAGTATTAAACAATGACGTCATATAATATTTAATACACAATCGCAGCGCCACAAAAACCCATTTCATAACAGCTTTTCATCCATTCATACATACATACATACAGACGACGTGAATTATGTATATTGATATAAATATATCTCTATACATATAGGACGCATTTGTTGTCTGTCTGTCTGTCTGTCTGGATGATTCCTATTAACTCAAGATCCAGACAACCAAACAACGTGAAATTTGGTACACGTACACAAAATTATACCGGAAAGGTTATTAAACAGGTTTCGTTCCATATATATAAGAAACTGGGGGCCGGGGACCCAAAATGAAGTTTTTCCTAATATGAGCTCTATAAAAAATAAAAATAAAAAATATCATTTTTCCCGTTTAGGTAGAAGCATAAAACTTTCGGTAATTGTTTCGGTAACATTTGGCGATGGTAACAGGTAAATGCATTATAAAAAGTATCACTTACTATGGCCAGGGGCAATATTGTAGTTTTTTTTCGTTATATTTAAAACTAACTCAACACTAATTCTTCAATTTCCCGTGAAGGTAGAAGCATGCAACTATGGGAACTTGCAGAATACACTCTTATGACGATAATTGGCGAAAAATAAATACACAATTTTCACTCATGGGTGGCCGGGGGCCCAAACAGTTTTTTCCCTTATATGGGTTATATAAAATTAAATCAACACTAATTCCTCATTTTTCTTTGTAGGTACAAACATAAACTTTTGAAAGTTGTTGAGTACCCTCCCGCGATGGTAGCAGTCGAAAAAAAAGTATCACTAACTGGGGGGCCGGGGGCCCAAATGTTATACATATAAGACTTATTTGTTGTCTGTTTGTCTGTTCCATAATAACACAAGATACAGACAACCAAATAACGTTAAATTTGAACACATACACAAAATTACATGGGAAAACCTTTAAAACAGGTTTCGTTCCATATATATAAGATACTGGGGGCCGGGGGCCCAAAGTGTAGTTTTTTTCCTTATATGAGCTTTATAAAACATACAAATAAAAAAAATATCCTAAAATGCCGTGTAGGTAGAAGCATGAAACTTTCGGTGGTTGTTAAGTATCATTTGGCGATGGTAACAGGAAAAACAAAATTATATAAATCATCACTTACTGGGGGCCGGGGGCCCTAATGTAGTTTGTTTTTCTTATATGTAAAACTGACGCAACATTAATTCTTTAATTTCCCGTGAAGGTAGAAGCATGAAACTTTGGGAACTTGCTGAATACACGCTTATGACGATAATTGTTGAAAAATAATTAAAAAATTTTCTTTCATTTGTGGCTGGGGGCCAAAACCGTTTTTTCCCCTTATATGGTCTTTATAAAACTAAATCAACACTAATTACTTATCTTTCTTTGTAGGTAGAAACATGAACTTTGGAAAGTAGTTGAGTACCCTCCCGTGATAGTAGCAGTCGAAACAAATGTATCACTAACTGGGGGCCGGGGGCTCAAATTTTATACATATAAGACTTATTTGTTGTCTGTTGGTCTGTTCAATTATAATTCAAAATCCAGGCAACCAAATAACGTGAAATTTTGTACACATACACAAAATTACATATGAAAACTTCTAATCCAGGTTTCGTTCCATATATATAAGATACTGGGGGCCGGGGGCCCAAAGTGTAGTTTTTTTCCTTATATGAGCTTTATAAAACATAAAAATAAAAAATAAAATATCCTAATTCCCGTGTAGGTAGAAGCATGAAACTTTCGGTGGTTGTTAAGTATCATATGGCGATGGTAACAGGTAAAACAAAATTATATAAATCATCACTTACTGGGGGCCGGGAGCCCTAGTGTAGTTTTTTTCTTAGATGTAAAACTGACGCAACATTAATTCTTCAATTTCCCGTAAAGGTAGAAGAATGAAACTTTAAAAACTTGCTGAATACACTCTAATTACGATAATTGTCGAAATATAATTTAAACAATTTCTTTAATGGGTGGCCGGGGGCCCAAAACCGTTTTTTTCCTTATATGGGCTATATAAAACTAAATCAACACTAATTACTTATCTTTCTTTGTCGGTAGAAACACGAACTTTGGAAAGTTGTTGAGTACCCTCCCGTGATAGTAGCAGTCGAAAAAAAAATATTACTAACTCGTGGCCGGGGGCCCAAATGTTATACATATCAAACGCATTTGTGGTCTGTTTATCTGTTCCAATATAACTCAAGATCCAGACAACCAAATAAGGTGAAATTTGGTACTTATACACAAAATTACGTGGGAAAACGTCTTAAACAGGTTTCGTTCTATATATTCATGCTACTGGGGGCCGGGGGCCCAAAGTGTAGTTTTTTCCTTATATGTGCGTTATAAAACATAAAAATTAAAAAAATATCCTATTTCCTGTGTAGGTAGAAGCATGAAACTTTAGGTGGTTGTTGTATCATTTGGCGATGGTAACAGGTAAAAAAAATATAAATCATCACTTACTGGGGGCCCTAATGTAGTTTTTATCTTATATTTAAAACTGACGCAACACTAATTCTTCAACTTCCCGTGAAGGTAGAAGCATTAACTTTTGGAACTTGCTGAATACACTCTTATGACGATAAATGGCGAAAATTTTGTTTAAAATTTTCACTCATGGGTCAACGGGGGCCCAAAACCTTTTGTTTCCTTATATGGGTTATATAAACCTGAATCAACACTAATTCCTCATCTTTCTTTGTGGGTACTTGGAAAGTTGTTGAATACCCTCCCGCGATTGTAGCAGTCAAAACAAATTATTACTAACTGGGGGGGGGGCTTGGGGTCCAAATATTATACATATAAGACGCATTTGTTGTGTGTTTGTCTGTTCCCTAACAACTCAAGATCCATACAACCAAATAACGTGAAATTTGGTACACATACACAAAATTACATGGGAAAAGTTCTTAAACAGGTTTCGTTCCAAATATATAAGATACCGGGGGCCGTGTAGGTAGAATCATGAAACTTTCGGTGGTTTTTAAGTATCATTTGGCAATGGTAACAGGTAAACAAATTGCTGGTATTGCTGGTATAGACTTGCAGACACCATGCTTTGCTCATGGACAGTTGTATGTGGCCTGCTCCAGAGTTGTCAAAGAGGAAAATCTTTTTGTACACACTCCAAATGGAACTGCCAAAAATGTTGTCTATCACATTGCATTAAGTTTAATGTACCATTTATTGCATGCAACTAAACAGTACTGTACGCTTCTAAAGAAAACCTTATTTTAAACCCGGGAAAGCCGGGTCCTTGCCCCTAGTATACAATATATTAAGATGAAAATTTGTTTGTTTGTTTTTTACCCATAGAAATCCACACCGTTGAACCTAGGGTGCTAAAAATGTGCATGGGACCCTCATTTGACCCGGGGCAGGTCATAGGCTATGTTTCAACCCCAGGTGACCACCTCTAGGTTAAAGGGGCCTATTATGTTGCTTTTTAGCTTATATGAGCTATATAAAGATTAGTTTGAGCGTTAGCTACTGTTTAAAAGAATTATTCTTGACCAAACTTGGTATATAAGTACGTGAGAGCCTTTATTAAAATACTGCAGTGCAATGAACTCATAATGTCCATTTCTTCGGGGCCGGGGGCACCAAATGTCTTTTTTTGGGTAATTGTAAATGGTTTACTTGTTATATGTGTTTTCTGTAGGCGTTCTCTCATTACATAACCTTGCATACAATAATCCTCTGAAGAATTGGTTTCAATAAAACAACTTTAATATCAACACTATGTACAGAAAAATATATTTTGAGGTTATACAACGTGGAATCCTCAGGCACACGTCCGCCATTACATACAGAACTTCTCCAACTCTGATAATACTCTCGAACCTTCTTCTCCCTTTCTTCCCGCGCTTTCACTCGCGTGACATCTCCGTCATCCAACTCGTAATTCACACGTGACATTCACACCCATCCTTCAAAAAAAATTGTTTATGTAGTACAAAATTTTTGGTCTTAATAAAATCAAATTAATCTACATGTATATTCAAATTTCAAACATTTATCATCAATGGAAATTAATTGCCTTACACACAACATCTAGACATAAAGATCAAGAGAAAAAATCTGTAGGATTTCAACAGTCTAATGCACTGAAAAAATGAATCTGAAATTTTAACACAAATGTACTTTTGTGTAAGTAAAATTCTTTAAACAATCAATATTCTTAAAACTAAAATTAAATAAATATCCAGTGGAATTCAAACACTGCTCCTTGTTTATTGTTCAGCGAATAGAATTACTAATAATTAATACAGTATCTTGTTTTATAATTTATGAATTTAACAGACTAATATAATACCGTTTTTGGTTTTATAATTTAGGAATTCACAGAATGTCTTCATTTATTGTCATTCTACTTAATATGTCAGCAAGCATATTTTCCTTTCCCTTAACAGGTTAAATGTCAAATTTGTAGTCGGCTAATAGCATAGCATAGTTCAAAAATAGTCATTCTTCAGCTGATAAGTATGAATTCAAACCGATGGACTTTCAATGCTTCTTCAATGTTCAATAATTCACCAACCACGATCACGATTATTTCCATTCACAATATCAACTCCAGCATCTTGAATAAGTCGCTTAGCTTTTGAATTGGTATTTTTGCTTCCAGATAATTCAACTGATTTTCGGCCAGATTAGTCACTGTCACTAGAAACATTTATCCGAAAATCACTGTCTGTTTCTATGTCTCTGATTCTGTATACTACACGACCAATTATTCTTGCTACTTCAGATGATTCCACACAAATGGTTTCAGACGCACCACCAACATCTCTATTATTACGCCTTCATCCCTTCTGCTATATCCGTGATTGTCAATAGTGTCACTAGCTCTTGTTTCTTCTGGTTTCATGTTTCTTCTATCATCCATATCTTGGTGTTCATTCCTTCTAGATGGTTTATCATAATTTCTGTTTCTGGAATCAAAACAATATTTTCCTCTCCATGATCTTCTACCTTGATTATAATCTCAATATATGGAATTATGATTATATTTGTCTCTCCATGATTGTCTTTCTTGATCATGATCTCTATTTATGGAATTATGATTATATGTCTCCCCATGGTTGTCTACCTTTTTTTCAAAGTGATCTTGTCTTGATTTTTCTTCTGTTATCTTTCTTATAGGGCTGCCAATAAGGTGACACCCTATTTGGTTGTCCTTTATTGTGGTAACACTGCCTCGCCATATGTCCTTGCTTGTTACAGTAACAGCAAATAGTTTGTATGTTGCCTTGGTGTGGCAGACTCTGTTTTCTCATTCCTTGTCTTTTTTCTTGGTTTTTAATTTGTATTGCTGCAAAGGTATCTTGTCTTTTATCCTTTTCCACATTTGGATAAGAGTGCTTGAATGTGCGTAATGCATTTGTTAGCACTGCTTGAGTACGAACTTTCTTATCAGTTAAATATGTGAATAGGGCTGGTGTTGCATTTTCTAGGAACTTGTTAATTAACACCATATCTAGTATGGCTTTTGGGTTGCTTGTATCTATTGCTGTAAGTCCCAGCCATTTTGATAATTTAACTTGTGCTTCATGTACTATGATCTGTGAATCTTTGTCCATCTTGACTCTCATTTAATGAAATTCTTATCTATAATCATTTTCTGACCTCCCGAAATGACATAGAAGTGTCTTTTTGACATTTTCATATATGTTTTTGTCTTCTTTGGATATACTGTTGTAAGCTTCAAATGCTTCTCTCCAGTTAGTTGAGTCATCAGTTGTGCTGGACAGTCTTCTTCATCATAACCTTTCATGGCCATTATAGATTCTAAATAATCCAGATAAAAATCCATTTTTTCTTTCTGGCTATCATTTTTTCTAACTTTGATAGTATCCTTCGGTGCTGACTCTCTATTTGTGTCATTACCAGGATTATGGCCTCTACTCTCTAAATCAATTTGTAGTTTTAATTTTTCAATTTGAAGTTGTTAAATTTCTCTTGTTGCATCTTTTTCTTCTCTTTCAATTATTTGCCTTTGCCTCTCTTCTTCTTTAGATATTTTTTGCTGCTCTTTTTCTTCAGCTAATTTTAGCTTCTCTTTTTCTTCAGCTACCTTGACTTTTTCTAAAACAAAGTATTTCAATTATTTTCCACTTAAGCCAAATTCATTAGCAATGGCAGTGAATTCTTTGTAGTAATCAATGTTTAGTTTTATGGAATTATGTAAGTCAAGCAATTCAGTAAGGACCGAAGTATTTATTTATTAAGATATAAATCCTCCAAATTAGAAAATCTTGAATTCAAAATATGTTAAGTCCAAACAAGTGACACATCTAAACCATTAAATTTAATTTTGACAAAATGAGGCAACATAGCATCCTCAACACGGGGTCTTAAGCATACTATAGATATACGCTCCCTCAGATTGACAAAACACATCCGATGTTCCAAAGTTTTCAATAAAATATTTCACTTAGTCAAATTTTCAAATTTCCAAAATTTAGGGTAGATATAGATACTTCAGTTCAGTTCATTAATCCGAATTGCAATTCCCACAATTTCCACACAATGAATGAATATACAGTTACTCCTTCATTTTTGAATTCACTAATATTATTAGTTATTGAAAGATACTAAATTATTCCTTGATTCATCGGTTTAAACAGTTTAATTGCTGTTCATGGCTCCTCAAAGTCAAGGTTAGTTTACAGTTATTTCTTGGAATCCATTAGTAATAGCGCTTAGTATGCTTGTACTGTGTCGACTGTCTGCCCTAGTTTCAAACAGGGCACGGAGCTGTAACGTGTAGTTAAGCCGCCATATTGAAATACTTCTTAAATTTCTTCAATCTTCAAAAGTTTATACACTGCTGCTTATGAACTTGAATATTCACAACTTACGATGGCTCACAACATTTCTTCCTTTAATGAAGAATACTTCCTTTTATTAAATACACAATACTGGTCACTTCCACGAATACCTCGCTTTCTGTACTATATTATATGAATAGTACCAACATGAAATTTGTTCACTTTGACTTCTGACACCAATGTAAATGGTTTACTTGTAATATGTGTTTTCTGTAGGCGTTCTCTCAATACATAACCTTGCATACAATAATCATCTGAAGAATTGGTTTCAATAAAACAACTTTAATATCCACAATATGTACAGAACATATATATTTTGATGTTATACAACGTGGAGTCCTCAGGCACACGTACGCCATTACATACATAACTTCTCCAACTCTGATAATACTCTCGAACGTTCTTCTTCTTTTCTTCCCGTGCTTTCACTCACGTGACCTCTCCGTCATACAACTCGTGATTCACACGTAAAATTCATGTTTAAGATTTTATCCCATATTCAATTTTTTAAGATCTTGAGAAATAAAGAGATTAATTTCATTTATTCTTTTTAACAACAATAAATCGTTTAATTTAGTCTAATGGGGTTTTCCCGCTTTGGGAATGTTTATGTTAGACTGTTGCACAGTGCGCACTATTTGACACATGCTTTGGATTTCCAATCAGGCTAGCAATTGCCATGTCTATCAACAAGGCACAAGGACAGTCTTTAAAACTGACAGGCATTGTACTTGAGGAAGCATACTTTGCCCAAGGACAGCAATATGTGGCATGTTCTAGAGTTGGGTCACCAAGAAATATTTTCATTTTTGCATCATAAGTGATATATAAATTAAATGTACTTTTTAAAATTTAAATTTCAATGTATTTTAAAAATATTTTTTTAAATCCATATATTAACTCGTGGTATCTGCTTGCTTGCTTGAGGCGGGCAGTGCCGAAAAAAACTTTGGATCGATTTTTAACCCACTTCCTCGTAAGCTAGCGATCTGAAATTTTGCACGCAGACTCATGCAGTTGATAAAATTGATGTTACAAAATAATAGATAAATCGAATGTTCTGTAATTAAATAAATGATTTTTTAGATTATTTTTATTTATTTAATTTGGAAATACAACACAAAGATAACTTAATACAACCCTCAGATAGACATAAGGATAAAAATAAAACTTTCTTATTCCGTATGCAAGAACAAATACATACAAATTTTAGTTCTTCCCGTCCGGAATTCGGGCGTGGAGTGGGTGGCCTGAAGAAATCAGGAAAACTAACATTTTATCAACATTTAAATCTCTAATGATAATGCAGGACTAAACACAAACCAAAGATAAGCGTAGGACGCAATAATCTTCTGTATAGAAAGAGCGTCTGTAACTGATAAGATAAGATCTCTATGTAACTTTTAAAATTGTTTTGCTATAGTGTCGTTGTGCGTAATATATTGAACAACCTTTCCTGTCGCGCAATAAGGTGCGTGTTTTATGGACAATACTTTTATAAACATATTCCTGATCGGTGCTCATTATATTAAACATATTTTACGCACATAACAACAGTTTTGTAATTTTTGGATTGCCTTTCGCTGCGTATTATAAGGCACATTCTTTTAATTATGTCTTATACATAAAGGATTTATAGTCAAAAACCTAGATTTTTTACGATTTTTTTTATATTCAATGGTTGAATTGAAGTATTTTTTTTTAAAATCTGTTTACAATTTTTTAAATCGTGAAACGTTGGGTACCCCAGCTAGTATATATATATATATACATATCATCGCCCATCATCCCATCTGGGGCATAGGCCATGAACAAAGGCTCTACAGGCATCCCGGTCCTGCACCAATCTCTCTAACTGTCCCCAGCTGTGCCCGCTCATTTTGGTGTCTGCCTCCAGTTCCCTTCTCCAGGTCATTTAAGAACGACCTCTTTTCCTCTTGCCTTGGGGGTTCCAAGTGAGGCCTTGTCTCACAATGCTGAATGTAGGTTTTCTGAGAGTGTGGCCAATCCATCTCCATCTGCGCTGGCGTATTAGCTCTTCCACTGACTCTTGTTGTGTGCGTTGCCAGAGGTCCTCGTTGGTGATGACATTGGGCCAGCTGATTCGGAGAATTGTCCTGAGACATGTGTTTATAAAAGTTTGAAGCTTTTTTTAAATGGCTTCTGTTATTCGCCATGTTTCTGCTCCATACAGCAAGACAGGCTTTACTGTTGTGTTGAATATCCTGACCTTGGTATGGAGGTTTACGTTGTTGCAGCTCCAAACTTTTTTTTAGCTGTGTATATGTTGTTCTTGCTTTGCCAACTCTCACTCTTAAATCAACGTCTGTCCCTCCTTGTGTGTCAATGATGCTTCCAAGGTATTTAAAGCTATCCACCTCCCCAAGATTTGTTCCTTCCAGTGTTATTGGAGTGTTACTTGATGTATTTATTTAAAAGACTTTGCTTTCTCCCTTATGGATGTTCAGGCCAAGGCAAGAAGAGAACTGTGCTACACAGTTGGTTTTCTCCTGCTTCTGTTGCTGTGAGTGAGATAGTAAGGCTTTCTTATATATTATATATTTATATTTAATTATATTTAATCGGTAGCTTTTGAAATATTAACGATTAATTAATCGTTAATTTCGATTACGGCAAAAAAATTAAAATTTATGATGTCATAAGTAACACTTATTAAACGTTGTTGTTGAAATCTAAATACCACTGGAATGTCTCCTTTATATGTCATCTTTTAACCAACTACGCAAAAAGACAAGTGTGTTGACAATTTTTGGTTCACGTAATGAGCGGGTCTATTTGACTATATAACCAGCCGAGCTGAACAATCATTCACATGGAAATGAGGTATCTGGTATGCACAAAACGGTCTTAGCAAAGAATGACATTATCGGATATTGGTGTCCATTAAGTTTCCACCATTGTAGAGGGTTAATGGATTCAGGAACTTTCATCTCTATTTTGTAACGCATTAATTCATCAGACGAGCTGTCATCATTTTCTTTCTCTGAATCAGACTCCATTACTGCCATTAGCTTAATACGCTTTTCATTTGGTTTCATAAGTAGGCGAAGGGTTAGAACCATGGTAGGCAATTGTTTTCAACATTTTTAACAATCCCGTCAGTTAATAGTTTAAAACCAAAATGTTCGTGTAATCGTAAGGAAATTTATTATATATTTCGCGGATACTTAACATTTAAAAAAAAATGTTTTTTACTTTTTGACTTCCAATAATTTGTAAGTGATGGGTCGATTAATCGTTAAAAATAATTAAATCGTTAAAACTTTTAATGATAAATCGAGAAGTTAATCTTTAATTTCCGCAGCCCTAATAATATATTATATATGTATATATTTCTTATATTTCTTATATATCTATATATATGTATATATATATATATATATATATATATATATATATATATATATATGTATATATATATATATATATGTATATATAGCTAAAGAAATATATGTATTGAAGGTAAGAAAGGTCAACTAATCAATATTTTGTTCAGAATTAATAAAACAATTTTGTTGCCTTATCAATTGTTTCGTCGCCATACGTTTCATTCTTATTTAATTCATGCACTCAATCTCTCTTATCAAAAGTTTTTGCTTTCTGAAAATCAGTTTTGCTGAGTCATAAATAATTTAAATCAATATACTTCCTTGGTATTTTAAGATGTCTCTTGGTTGGTAAGGGGAAATGCAATTCTCTTCCTTCCTATGTCGTATGATTTTTTAAATGGATTATTGATATGTAATGTGCTGAACGATAACATTGCTAACGTTTATGAACAATTTTACAACAATACCTTATATCTTGAAATAACAGACAGGAAGGGAGCCACATTCTACTTACAACAATGTAACTTTGGCTTTGTGTGAAAAGCATCATGGGTGTGTGTGGTTGGTTTATATTTGTTAAGGTTTCATAATGCTACATTCTAACTAAATACAAATGTCTTTGTACTATGGAATGATTCCAAAAATTTTAAGAAGGAATTACAGTGAGTGGTTATAAAAAGAATTTCATTACATACTTTTGTTTCTTGAATTTCGCATATGAGTTTATCAAGTAACTTAAGAATGTATCCATTTTACATTATTTTAAAAAAGTCCAACGATTACACGTGAAATAATTAACTTTTATGTTAAAATGTGTTTTTTTCTTTCTGTATAGTTTTTGGTTTGTGTGTGTTGTAAAAATTGTAATTCATTAAATATTATTAGAGCTGGTTTTAAATGTGCGACCAATACATTCCTAAAGAAGGGAAGCTTCAAAAAATTTAATGATAAATTTGTTTCATTAGGACTATATTTTGTAGAAGTTCACCATCAATATTTTTGTCTTAAGATTTTTAAAAATTGCCAAAGAAGCTCAGTAGATAAATTTGAAAATTAAAAAATGTATAACAATTAACGTTTTTGTATTACTATAAACCCTTTATATATGAGTTCAATATAATACGCACTGCGCGACAGACTAGCATAGACATTTACAAATCGGGAAAATAATATAAAAGTATGTTCAATCTAATACGCACCGCGCGACAGCTTAGGATAAACATTTTTATGCTACGTAGAGATACATAGAGATAATCTAAAAATTCATTAATTTAATTACAAGACATTCGATCGGTGTGAAATTTTGATCCCTCATTTTTTTTCGTCGCTACGAGTCGGCTTGCAAAAATCAGCTCAAAAGGGAAGTTGGTTGAAAATCGATCGAAAGTTTTTGTGACAGAGAAGCAGACGCTACGAGTTAATATACAGGATTTAAAAATATACCTTCCTTTTCTGAAAGTGTAGCATGTTTACGAAATAATGCCGATGGAATGTTTCCATTGAGATAGAGGCACTATTGGGTGTGGGATGTCTGTTGAAGGCTGGTCTGCGCTCCAAAAGAAGAATGTAAAAATAATTGTAAGAGGTACTTAAAGTAAATAAAACTGAACTAATGTGTAATAATTAAATATTTACAAAATCTTTTTTTAAAAAGGACACGCTTTTAACATAATCACTACTATTAGTTATGTCTCATATATAAGGGATTTATAGTCAAAAACTTTGTTTTTACAGCTATTTTTTAAAACTTATAATACAAACTCTTTAAAATTCACGTCTGAAGCCCACACATCTTTTTACCACTATTTTTTTTATACCAAACACCTCATAAGCGCCCGCCCAACGTTTTATACCACGGTGTTATGTTCACGTGGTGAACTCATGGATGTCAACAAAGCAGACAGGTACCGATGCTTATATATAGACTATAGATCAACTAAAAATGCAATAATTTCAATACGGTACATTCGATCAGTCTGAAATTTTGATACGATGCATTGTCATCCAAGATCTATCTGTGGTAAACTTTTGAAATCTCTAGGACCATCAGAAGTGGTATAATTGTACGTTTCAAGTTTTGAAGGAAGGATGGATGGATGGAAGGATTGATGGATACAACATACAAACATTGTGACTTAAATAAAAGCGTGTAAAAACACGAAAGGTTGTTATGAAGAGAGACAAATTTCAGTAGAATCAAATATAATATTTTAGGAAAATTATTTCACAATTATATACACAATTAAGATTTTTTTTTAAATCTGAATATGAAGATGAACATTTTTCTGCAAAATTATTCTAATTCTATTTACCTCAATCGTCCTTGAGTTTTTCATGCACTAGACAATCAAGGTCAATGTCAGTACGTCATCCATAAAGAAATGTGTTCTAAGTAAAGATAGGCAATTCTTCGGCAATAATAGTGCTAAATAAAGGCAAAAGCACATTATTAGCTATTATTTTACTAAGAAAACACTTTTGGCTTTTTCAGTTACATGCTTTGCTTAAAAATTGCTGTCCTGTAGATTGAAAAAAATTGCTTCATTATGTTCACATAATTCTATTTTGGTTATATTCAATTCAATCAGCTCCTAATTTAAAAATCAATTGCCTTAAAAATTCGCTTTTGTATTGCTTCATAGTTTTTAGTGGTTGTTTTCTATTTTTAAAAAAAGTCATTTCGTTAGAAGCCAAGGGAATCATTTAAATGTTATAGACAATGATTTTAAAAATTACAGAAGAAATAAAATCATTAATGATTATATTTAATATTTTATTTTACCGAAGCAAATTGATTTTTTTCTTGATTGATAAGATACTCTAATCTTAAATGAGGCTTATGGTAATTTATACTCAAAAGAATAATTTTCAAAATTCCTTTTTTTAAATTCAGGGTTGACAATTTTATTGCATTTATATTCAATTTTCTAACAATTTTAAACCTGTGTTATCAAGCTACACATTAAGCTCTAAATTAGGGCTGTTAAAGATTAATTTAAATTTAATCGTTAACCTTTGAAAAATTAACGATTAATTAATCGTTATTTTTGATCAAAGCCACAAATTGAAATTTATGGTGTCATAAGTAATATTTATTAAAAATACTTATCGAAAATCGAGATAACACTGGCAAGTCTTCTTTATATGACATCTTTTAACCAACAAGCGAACAGACAAGTGTATTGACATTATTTGGTTGAAGTGATGAGCGGGTCTTATTGACAATATAACCAGCCGAGCTGAACAATCGTTCAATAGCTTTGGATTGTCTCAGCTGAAGTTTCCGATACTGTATTGGATGTTTGGTTTGCAGGTGATATGTAAGTGAAGTGTTAGAACCATGTTAGCAATGTTCCCTTTAAGCAGCGTGGCTGCGAAGATATGTGGCCGACGCCACTCAGGAGTTTAGAATCACCGCGCAGCAAATTTTGTAAAAAAATTGCACAAAAAATGGACGTTGTGCAACTTTTGCACACGAGTTTTTTTTAACTTTGCACATCGAACAACGAAGCTTAGACCTTGAGGGAATATTGCATGGTAGGCAAACGATTTCTCTCAATGGACACAATAACCTTTATCAACATTTTGAACATAAACGTCAGTCAATAGTTTAAAACCAAAATGTTCGTGTAATCGTCTGGAAATTAGTTTATATCTTTCGGCTGAAGTATTTTACTTTTTGACTTTAACTCAAACATTTATAAGTGGTGGGTCGATTAATCGTTAAAAAAATTTAATCGGTAAAATTTTTAACGATTAATCGAGGAGTTAATTGTTAATTTCCGCAGCCCTACTCTAAATACTGTTTCTTCCATAACAATAACAACAACTCTGTGATTATCTTTCGTATATTTTATTTTAGTTATTCCCCTTTCTGGTGAGTAAATGTTTCTTTAAAATATTTCAAGGAATAAATGTCTAATTAACAAATGTTCTAATTTTTTTACTATTTCATTTGCCTTCAGCGAGTGATGGATCTAATAGCAAAATTCTTAATCCTGCTCACCTATCAATTTAACGTTTCCATCTACTGCTGTACGAGCAAGCGGTTCCGGTGTCATGAAATTAAGTCTCCCGCGGAAACTTTATTTTAAAACAAAGTCTCCTCACCAGACTTTGTTTTCAAATAAATTCTCTTTGGTTAGAATAAATCCTCCCCTTAATTATTTGAAATGAAAAATGAGTGTTTTATTAACCTTTATGAGACACAACATCGTTTTTTATTTGTTCTACAAGTATTTGTGTATGATTACTGGAAATTAAACAATCATAAGCTTAGTCAGGGGCATAACAATTTGAGAGCTATGGGGCTGCATGCCCCGATATGCACATTTTTAGGGGCGGTTCATTGCCTAGAGTTATTAAAAAATAAAGTACAAATTAAAGGAAAAACAAAGAAGATTAAGTTATACTATTATGGATGAGAATGTTCCAACAAAATTTATATCAAATAAACTTAACAAAAGCTGGTTCAATTTTAAATTAAAAAAGCTATGCAAACAAAAATTGAACTTATTTAAGAAATATAAGGCTACCAATTCAAAAAGGATACACAAAATGTACTTAAAAATTAAACACTTGACACAAAAACTTAGTCGAAAGCTCCAAAATGAATATATAAACAATTTAATTTCTAAAGATAACAATAAAAACGTATGGTCCTTTATCAAATCTAAAAAAATGGAGCCTACAGGAGTAGCCACTCTAAAAGGCTCAAATGATAACATCTATAATGATAATGAGACTAAAGCTAATATTCTTAACACACATTTTGCATCATCATTCTCTGCCTCAGGCGATCTATGAAGTCTTAATAAATTTAAATAAAATGGAAGAAATAGGTAACTTAACTGTAGATGAGATAGGTATACATTCACTCCTAAAAAACTTAAAAATAAACAAAGCCACTGGCCCAGATGAATTGCCTGCAAGGTTATTAAAAGAACTAAGCAATGAACTGTCTCCAATTTTTGTAGTTCTTTTTCAAGCCTCTCTAAACCAGGGTAAAGTGCCCCAGGATAACTTAACTACTTTGGAATCTCAGGTCCCTTACATCACTGGATCAAAGACTTCCTTTTGGGCAGGGAGCACACTGTAATAATTAATGGATCTAAATTTGCACCAATAAAAGTTAACTCAGGAGTTCCACAGGGAACTATGCTAGGTCCCTTAATCTTTTTAATTTATATAAATGATTTACCCAACAACATCTCAACAGGAACAAAAGTTAGGTTATTTGCTGATGATTGTATAATCTTTAGAGCAATTAAATCAGAACAAGATAGCAAAATTTTACAAAAAGACTTAGATAAATTGATAAAATTGGAAACTAACTGGAGTATGTCTTTCCACCCAGAAAATTGTAAACTGTCAAGAGTAACAAAGAAAAAGAAACAAATAAATTCAAAATATTACATTCATGGAAAAGAAATTTCCAAACTAAAGATGCAAAATACTTAGAAGTCTTAATAAATGAGAAATTATCATGGAATCCCCATGTCAATGAAGTTATTAAAAAATCAAACAAAACCTTAGGCTTTATAAAAAGAAACTTTCACAAATGTAATAGAGATATGAAACTAAAATGCTATCTCACTTTGGTGAGACCTGTACTAGCATATGCATCTTCTGTATGGGACGCATCCACCAAAGAAAGCATTGATAAACTAGAAGAAATTCAAAAAAGAGCTGCCAGATTAATTACTGGAGAATATTCAAAAATGACAAGAATAACACCATTAGTTAAATCATTAAACATTGAAAAACTAGAGGATAGAAGAACCAAGAGAAAAGTAGTAATCATAAATAAAGCAATTAATTATAATTTAGAAATACAACACAAAGATAGTTAATACAACCCTCAGATAGACATAAGAGTAAAAACACCTTTCTTATTCCGTATGCAAGAACAAACACATACAAATTTTCATTCTTCCCGTCCGGAATTCGGGCGTGGATGGGTTGCCTGAAGAAACCAGGAAAACCAACACTTTATCAACATTTAATTCTCTAATAAAAATGCAGGACTAAACATAAACCATAGATAAGCGTAGGACGAAATAATCTTCTGTATAGAAGGAGCGTCTGTAAACAGATAAGATTAGATACACAATGTAACACCAATGTCTTGCTATATATAATGCACTCTACGTTAGTGAGTAAATTTGCGATTTCTGTGTGTGCATAGATTAATACAAAACTGTAAATAACGTCTTTTACCGGTAGCCTTTACAAAATTTACAGCAGAAAATTTAAAAAATCCAAGTAGCCAAAGTTTGTAAAGCAATAAACTTTTAAAGTTGACTTTTAAAATATTGTAAAATAGCTTTTATAGTGTAGCCGTCTCAGAACACAGGCGAAAAGTTAGATTAATAAAAAAAAATTAAGTCACACGTTTAAACAATCAGGGGCGTTGCTAGGGTTGGTGTTACCCATTACGTTCAATTCATTGTAAAGCCCAGATTTAAGTATTGTGGAGATCTGGGTTGAAATGAGCCACTAAGTTTGTTTGAGATTCGCGTTTAGGTGTGCCGCTGATTTAGTTAGGCCATCTATGTAGTTTTTTTAGTGAAATGACTGTCATCTCGTTTCCCAAAGAAAGAAAAGCCAAACGTGGATGAAAGGAACGTGGGACGTTGATAACGTTTTAAAATTTTAGCTTGACATTCTATAGTGAACATATTATTAAGCCTATCATTCTAACGGCTGCAGTTGTTTGAAAATTAACAATAAAATTTTCTTTTAATTTCATTACATCCATTTTTAAATAGAATACAGTTTATTTAGTCGGAGCAATTTCATTTAGATTTTTAAAAAATATCTAGTGTGCTAACTATATATATATATAAATATATATATCAAAATCCAAATTTATAAATCTTTCGCTATTTGAGTCTGCATGAATTGAAAATTGAATATAGCATTTGTTTAATTTTGAAATAATTCGTTCCTACCAATTAACGGTAAGTTCTATTATAAGATTTCAAATCATAAGAACATGGCTTAGTTACTCATGAACTAAAGAATTCCCTAACAAATCAACAACTAAGTGTCGCATCAAATATCAATTTACATGGTTTGACGTCCACATCATTGGGCGGTAATCTGATACACGATTATCCATTAGGCCGTTTGTGAAATATTGATTTTCAACACATTTTGTAAGTGCATACTTTACAAACAGCAACGATTATCTTCCCTTTCACAGTGCTTTTAGTCTATAATGAGATGACATTTTAAAAAATTACCACTATTTATTTTTGACCCCAGAAATGATAATATTTAAATCTTATAGCACAAAACACTCACTTCAAAGGGCTGACATAAATCTGCTGCATTTCTTTTATCCTTCTTTTAAAATCGTTTTCGCGAAGCAGACTTTCACAGTATGTGTCATGACTTATGAAAATTGAATAATATAATACGGAAACATGAGAAATTTTGTTTTAATACTGTTTCTCCCGTATCCACAGAATGAGATGTGTTTACCTGGAATAAAACTTATTAAAAAGCTAAGAAATAAAAGATGTTATCAAATCGCTGCAGTTGATTTGCTGATCAAAATTGTTGCCGTCTCGTTGGTTTGGAGTGTAAGATACAATTTTTAAAAAATATAAAATATATTAAACAAGTAATAAAAACTCGAATGACTATTTAAACGCAATTGCCAACAAAGAATATCCGAATTGTTTAATCAAGGCAAAGCCATATAGATTACATTAAAAGTCAAATCAAATCAATAATTCTGAAAGTAAACAAAACAATTCCTATCTATAAATTGCTGCTAAAATTATGGGAGTCAATTGAAAAGAGATTTTTGACAATCCTTTCCCAAAATTGTTCTAAATATTATTAGCTATCGTTTGGCGTTTTTTTTCAACCCGATAGATGTTATGGTTGCCGAAAAATTGACAAAATACTGTTATTTTTTCAATTTTTTTTCTCCAGGAAATCCAGTAAACCTTTTCGGTATTTTTGTGGGCCCGTGCACATCCTTGGGGCCTCCTTAACATATTTGCAAAAGACCCGAATCCTTTATCTGGTATGGTTCAGGAGGTTTTGCTGTTTGCTGTTGAAAGCTCGAAAAGACAGACAGGCAGTACAAATATTATATAAACGCAATTTTTCTTAAGGAAATTGCGTTAAAAACTAAGGTTAAACTGATTCGAATTTTTTACCAGCATCCTCTCTAATACTGTAATTTTTTTTCAAATACGATATATTGTAATAGTGCTCCAATTACTTATACTTTGCTTTCCACTAATCTAAAAGAACTTTTTAAACAAAATTGTTATCCTTAATATCAACTAACCATTCCAAAATTGTCTGAAGGAATTTTTAATTTATTTTTAATTTATAAAATCTAAATATTTTTACGGATTATTAGGAATAACATTTTTGGTGAAGATATACATTTTATTAATCTACTGGGTATTTTATCTACTGAGAATAGTATAACCTATTATATATGATTTAACCTCAAATAATGTTAATTGATCGTTGATTAAATCAATACCAATGATTCTGCAGTTATTGAAATTAAAAATAATATTAACAAAAAATATTATGTTTTTATTATTTTTCTTTTATTTGTAAATTATTGTTACTGATTTAGAAAAACTGCATGGAGACGCGATAGTAACCCTATCTATATAACATTTACCCTCAATTTTGACTGACTCACGCGTAACGCTAAGGGACATCACTCTGCTTTTTTTTAAAAATTGAAAATATAGATTTATATATCATAATCATTTTGGTTTCCAGATTAACATTAAACACCCTCAACACTATATTTAATAACTAGTTTATTAAACGTCAAAAATGACGAAGTTTTCAAAAAAGATATATATTTCAGCTGAAATCTATTAATTTTAATTAAATACAAGTCAGATTTTTTAAAAAAATGCAACACAGAACTTTCATTTAATTAAAGAATAACACCATTAGTTAAATCATTAAACCTGGAAACACTAGAGGATAGAAGAATAAAGAGCAAAGTAGTAATCATACATAAAGCAATTAATTCTAATTTAGAAATACAACACAAAGATAACTTAATACAACCCTCAGATAGACATAAGGATAAAAACACCTTTCTTATTCCGTATGCAAGAACAAACACATACAAATTTTCATTCTTCCCGTCCGGAATTCGGGCGTGGAATGGGTTGCCTGAAGAATCCAGGAAAACCAACACTTTATCAACGTTTAAATATCTAATAAAAATGCAGGACTAGACACAACCCATAGATAAGCGTAGGACGCAATAATCTTCTGTATAGAAGGAGCGTCTGTAAACAGATAAGATAAGATAAGATAATTAATTTTTATTTTATTCATTTATTTTTTAATGAACAATTTTATGCGGAACTTTCAAAAAGAGTTATTTTTGTTGCAGTAATTTGGTGCGCTGCTATCTAATTCTAAAATTAGTAACACTATAAAACAAAATCGATCGCAGCGCAACCTAACAGCAATACATCCATACAGATAACGGGAATTATGTAAATTGATTATTATTACGCTAGTGTATTAACCGTCAAAAATCACGGAAGTTTTCAAAATAAATATATTTCAGCTGAAATCTATTAATTTTGAAAAATTACACATCAGATTTTTTTTAAAAAATGTAATACAGAACTTTCATTTATTTTATATATTTTTATTTTATTCAATTATTTTCTTAATGAACAATTGAATGCGGAACATTCGAAAAGAGTTATTTTTGGTGCAGTAATTTGGTGCGCTGCTTTCTAGTTCTAAAATCAAAAGCACTATAAAACAAAATCGATCGCAGCACCTCCTAACAACATTACATCCATACAGACAACGGGAATTATGTATATTGACTAGTGTATTACCCGTCAAAAATCACGGAAGTTTTCAAAATAAATTTATTTTAATTGAAATCTATTAATTTTGAAAAAATACACATCAGATTTTTAAAAAAATGTAATACAGAAGTTTCATTTATTTATTTATTTATTTAATATATGTATTTTCTTAATGAACAATTTTATGCGGAATGTTCGAAAAGAGTTATTTTTGGTGCAGTAATTTGATGCGCTGCTTTCTAATGCTAAAATTAGTAGCACTATAAAACAAAAGCGCTCGCAGCGCCACCTAACAGCATTACATCCATTCAGACAACGGGAATTATGTATATTGATTATTATTACACTAGTGTATTACCCGTCAAAAATGACGGAATTTTTCAAAATTGATTGATGTTAATCAAATAAACATTACCATAAATACGTATGATTAAAGTCGTAAATTGCATGCGCTCTAATCCTTGCGACTGATTCAACATGTTTTTAACATTAATAATGCAATACAGTCGCATTTCATCCCAAAATTATTTCATCTCAATTACATTTAATAAAACCAATTTTTTTTCTTTTTATTTAGCTTCTCAGTCTTAAGATAAGACAGCATCCAATTTTATTAATAGAGTCAGTTTCGGGTTATCGAACTCAAGTCATCATCAGCCAATAAATCAAGTCAACGTGTTAAGTAAATCAAATAGCATGTGTCACTAACTTAAGTCAGCATCGGATTAACTGAGTCACGTCAACATTATATTATCCCAACCAGCTGGAGCTTAACTACTCCAAGTCAGGATTAGAGTCAATATTCTTTTTTAAAATGAGCTTAACATGCCGATTTAGGTAAGTTACTGAAGAAACGCATTTAGTGCTGATTTAGTCATATTACAAAAGTAAAGCTAAAAAGGAATCAGTATCTATTTTTTTCAAAACAAAGCCGTCAAATCTCTGAGGCCATACAAAAATCTAATTTGAGATCAAATCAGAAGACAGAAACATTCCTACCATGACCGAGATATGTAATGTACTGTGCATGACACAATGCCTGGACCTGTCTTTTAACAACGAGACTCTGGACGCTCTGTGGACCTGTCTGACGTTTCTGTGCAACGTCAACGTGGAGGACCACCAGCGGACATCGTTTCTCAGCTACCTGGCCACAAACGTGTCGGTGGACATGAACGCCAGCAGCTACAGCAACTGTGCAACTGAGGGGGAAGTCTTTTTACTTGAAACTGTGGCTGGGTGAGTTTTGATCTATTTTTAAAAGAGTTTTAAAAAAACACCAATGAATGTAAGTCCTGTCAAGTAAGATACGATTGTTATAAAATAGTCTGCATTAGTTATTTTAGGAGGGTTAAAGGTAATGATTGGGGCACTTTTAATATAAAGGGAAATTACAAGTTAGGTATTTCGGGCATACACTTGTAAAATAATAATTTTTTTAATGTGATATAGATAAAGACATGAGGTTACTTGTTTGTTAATCCAGCGCAAATAGACTTTAAATTCTTAAAAATCACAACTTTGAAAAAACAATATGAACGAAAATGAAAAACATAATCTTTCTTTTATTATAGTTATAAAGCGAACTTAGAACAGTTTAAACTAAATTCATACTTTACTAGAAGAATGCTTTTTCTACTCACCTAGCATTAATTTTACTTTTTTAACGAATTTCTGAGATAAAAGTATGCTTAAATGCTTATACTTTTAAATTTACATTAACTAAAAAATGCTTTATAATTTAAAAATTATTCAACTAGCATTTCTTTTTTTAAAAGAATAACACTTGTTTTTTGTTTTAAATGTCTCAGTTCTGTTTTGTGTTTTTTTAAGAGCGTTTTTCCAAACCTCTTAAAAAAATTAAAATTAAATTTACAAAATAAGTTCTTATTTTGGTATTTTTATCATTTTTTAAAGCAGCGCAGTTCCAGTTAAAGGATACATATCTCCGGTAATTATTCTACTTACAATTATAAATAACACTCTTGTGTGCATCGTTTTACTCAAACCGCACATGCGCACTCCCGTCAACGTCATCCTTGTATTCATTGCGCTGTCGGACATTTTGACATTTGTTTTCCTTGCTCCGGCGTACATTTACTTTTACGCCACCGAGAGGGTGCACGAGTGGATTCCATACAACTGGTGCTACGCCATCCGAGTCCTGGAGTATTCCATACCCAACATCTTCATCACAGCGTCCATGTGGTTGACCACGGTACTTGCCATACAACAGTACGTATGCGTGTGCCACCCCTTCAAGGCCCAGACCTGGTGCACGATGCGCAATATAATCTACAGCATCAGCGCTATCTACTTATTTTCCACGGTTATCACAATCCCGTCGTTCTTCAACATCTACATCATCGAGACACGTCGGAGGTCACGAATCAACCCCAGCGTCATGGTCTCTGCCTGCATCAGAAACTGGAATCCTTGGTTTGTGGAAAACTTATTAATTTATGACATCTACTATTATTTCACACTTATCTTCAGCACCATAATCCCGTGCGTGTCTCTAATTGTGTTAAACACGCTACTAATCTTAGCCATGAGGAAGGCGATGAGGAAACGCAACGAGCTGCTGAGACAGAATAAAACGAGTGAGATTAAGCAGTTGAAAGAAACCAACTCGACGACAAGGATGCTTGTGACAGTAATGATGTGTTTACTGTTGTTGGGAACTGATGCTGCAGTTTATACGACACTATATATTATCCAAGATATCTTTGAGATTAATATTTTTACACAGGAAACACATAATGTAAGTTTTAGCAGCCTAGTTTTTTTTGTTTGTTTTTTTAAATTATCAATTGTGTCTACTTCTTTTAATCAAAACGTTTTTCAAACAAACAGTGTGACAAACTGCGTTTATTAAAGTGTGATTTTCAATTTTAAAACGCTTTCAATGGTGAAATTAATGGTTTTGTTGCATTTGTGATCTGCCTTTAATTTGATGCGTCAATTAATTTGTTAAATTCATAGAGATTTTTTGAAAAACTTCTAGAAGTAGTTATCTTTACATAATAAAAAAAAATTTTAAACGATTGGTGTTAAGGTATATTTTTAACTTTAGAGTAGAAGACTTTTTATGTTAAACATTTCATTAAGAACAATGTTATTTAAAAAATAAAATAACTTAAGCATGCTTTTATTATTATTTATAAAATATGTTGATATTACTATTTTTTTTTGCAAATTATTTGATAACAAAATGTAAAACAAATATATCAGCATACGAAAATATTTACATTTAATAAGTTGCGATTATTTAATGAAAAGCCTCTCTAAGTATGTAATCTATTAAGATAAAGATTAAACCTTAGCACAACATATCAGTTAAATTTAAAAAAACAGATCAATCACAGGAACGACCCGTAATTGTAAAGACAGTTAAGGCATTATGTCTTCAAAATTACCCCTTAACTACTAAAGATGTATGTATTTACAGGTTATGAACGTTATGAAAAATCAGAATATCAAAAATACAGCGACTGATTGTGTTCTTTCTTCACTATTTTCCCCCGAGATTTACATTTTGTTATTGTGATAAAAAATATACTGCAATCTGATATTGCAATTTTTGTTATGTCATCAAGAGCGACTGGGTAGATGTAGAATATTTTTAAAATGACAAATTATATTCACAACAGGAGTGTATTATACTGGGTTAAAAAAATAAAATTTTAGATTGTATCGTTTCTTGTCTCACGGAGTGTCTATTGGGATATTTGTGAGCTTCAACTTCAACTCAATAAGCTGTGATACATCTTATTCAAATAATTTTAATTTTTTTTCCAAAAAAATATATTGCTTCTAGCTAAATTCGTATTATATGACGAAGATTCGATGTCAATCGAAATCATTCATTGCTTAAATTTTAAAGTCGTAATGTTTTTGCTATTTTATAAATACTTTTTTGACTTATGCTTTTTTGTTATATTTATTTTTTATATTTTTATGGCTATAAAGTTCAGGTTCATTTTTTAATACAATTTACAGATTTTAAAAAAGTATTTTAAATTAAATACATTAATTATTTCTTAAGTGCCCTCAGAATTGTGTTTTATTAACATAAAGTTATTAAATAGTTAAAGTTGTTAAGGCCCCAGTTAAAAAAAACTTTTAAAAACTTATTACCACAGCACGAATTGTGCTCTTTCATTAAAAACCATATTGAAATAACATTATAAATGAACCAATGTAGACCGTTCGAATAGAAGCAAATACGACGTCTTATTTTCTTCAATGAGAACAGAAAATAACTCATTTTATGGAGAAAGTTGTTTTTTTCCCGCAAATAAAAATCTAGTTAATGTTTTGAAAATGTGCTCTATGTGGCTCAGAACACGAATACGATCGCTTAGCAGACTGCTATTTGAAACTAAGAGTATGCTAACAAGACGGGCACCGCCAAAGCCCAAACGGATAGGTGATAGTGATGTCATATATGATTACAATCGCTGTACGGATCTTAGACAATGCATAGGTGAAAGATGAAGTGTCGATGATGCAAAACAAAGCAGCCGTTGAGGGTAGGATAATCCTAAGTGACTGTTTTGTCCTCCTCACAAGCTAACAGTATGTGCTACTGTTTAAAGCCTTGAGTGCCAGTACGGATTTGCAAATAAGATCCGAAAATAATTTTGCAGATGTCAGCTCTGGGGAAACCTTCCCACATGATACTTTGATGATCCAACTATCTAACCATTATCGATCTTCAATACGCTCGTATGCTAGGCCAAAATGGCGCTGAGTTTGTAGCGAGTGTAAGTAGGAGATCTTTCAGCCCTTTGTGAGTTTAATTTCCATGAAGCTATCCCCGACTTTGTTCCTGTGGGCCCAGGCGGCCCTCTCGGAGACGGCGTTGATAGTCTATTACGACAGTGCAGAAGCTATCATAAATTTTACTTAGCCTTTTCACAATAAAGGATCACTTATTTGTTTAGATTGGATCAACAAATATTAGATAAAAATATGGTTATCACTCAATAGGCTTGGTTATTTCAGGGCGGAATTCTATAAAAGTGCATCCGTGTATTCAGTAGGGAAAATATCATTAAAATATTAACAACATATCCCACAAATTTGTTAGGAATTATAGCAAAATATATTTCTTAATGATTCTTTTTTCTTTTGGTGAGCAGCTTTGTAAACTAAAAAGAGACAAATTTTTCTTAAACATTATTTGTAACAAAATAAATATAGCAAACAGAGACTTACTTATTATGCTGAAAGTTTTAGTTTAACCAATTTCTTATAAGAAAATATAACATTATTTTTTTTTGTTTTTGCATTTTTGGGTCCAAGAAATACAATATATTCCAAATAATCATGAAACGACGGGTAGTTCATTTTAAAACTTGTATCTATTCCCAATTGGTAGTTACTATTTTATTGAATTGTTCATTTTAAAATATGAAAAACTTTATTGACAAATTTAATTCATTTATTTTATTCTCACATTTCAGATGTATAACCTTTTCTCCAACTTCTGTCTCACGCTCAGCCGCCCAATCAACTTTTTCATCTACTGCAGTATGAGCACGAAGTTCCGTGATACGTTCAAAAGTCTATTTACGTGTCGAGAATTGCCCTAGGCCAAGGCTAATCACAAAATGTACACTCTCCAAAAAAAAATTAAGAAATTCCAACAGTAAAATGAAAAACAAAACTGAGTTATAACGTCATTATCGTTTCAGTTGTTTATTAAATCCATTATATAAACTTCACCGTCTTCTCTCTCTGTCTGTCACCCGCGAAAAAACAAAAGTAAAAAATGACCCACTTTCCATGATCCTAGCTGAAATTTTTGACATAGACTTTTGTCACCTAACAATGCATGATATCTAAATGTCATATCAATCGAATGGACCATAATTAAATCAATAAATTTTTAAGATTATCTCTGTGTATCTCTATGTAGCAGGTAAATGTGTATGCTAGTCTGTCGCAGGGTGCGTATTATATTGAACATACGTTTATAATATTTTCCCTACCCGTAAATGTTTATGCTAGTCTGTCGCGCGGTGCGTATTATATTGAACATACGTTTATAATATTTTCCCTATCCGTAAATGTTTATGCTAGTCTGTCGCACGGTGCGTATTATATTGAACGTAATTAATACTTAATAATATCTCATATAACAGGTATTTATAGTCAAAAATATTGATTTTTACCGATTGTTTATTTCTAAATCTCTTATATTAACTTCGACGGCGTCTCTGTCGTCATCTCTCTCTCTCTCTCTCTCTCTCTGTCTGTCTTGGGCGGGCGGAAAAACAAAGTAAAAAATGACCCACTTTTCGTGATCCGATCGAGCTGAAATATTGCACACGGACCCGTCTCACATAACAATGCATCGTATAAAAATTTCAGATCGATCAAACGTACCGTAATTAAATTAATGCATTTTTAGTTCATGTTTATACAACGTATGTAGTTCAAATTCACGGATTGTTATTGTTTTTTTCCCACGTGAGAGTTTGAGTTGACGCTTTGACGCGACCCATCGAAGTACCGGCGTGCTCTTGCTTACATTTTTATGTCATCTGAGTTCGGCCCCCCCCCACCCTTGGGTTATGAAGCAAAGTTGAGTTAAGACAGATTCAGTCTGTAAATGTTTGTAGCGTTTGAAAATAATCAATACTGTTAGTTATGTCTCATATATAAGGGATTTATAGTCAAAAACTTTGTTTTTACGGGTTTGTTTTATTATAATTGTTTCTAAATTTTTAATCCCTCATATTAACTTCATCGCCGTCTCTTGGGCGGGCACCGCGGAAAAACAGAAGTAAAAAATAACCCACTTCCCGTCATGCCATCTAGCTGAAATTTGGCATACGGACCCGTGTCACCTAACAATGCATCGTATCAAAATTTCTGATCGATCAAACGTACCGTAATTAAATTAATGCATTTTTAGTTTATCTATATAAACTAAATGTAGCGGACGCTATTGTTTACATTTTACGGGTCACTTGACTTCACGCCAGCCATCGGTGAACACATCTCGTGTTTTAACCAGGTAAACCACCAGTAGTTTTGATTTAACGCGCTGACGCCACCCGTCCATGTCCACAACGCCCCCTTCCCCCAGTTTTAAAGCCAGGGGAGATAATTTCGGTTTCAGTCTGTAAATGTTTTTCGCGTTTGCACAAAATCAATACTTTTTGAATTAAAAAAACAACAACATAAAATACTAATTTAAATTTATGAAATTTCCAATAAATATATAGCATTTACTTCAAAAGCTTTGATGGGTTTTTGTGTGGAAATTATTGGGACTATGCGAAAGATTACTAATTTAAGCTATATTGAACAAATGAGGCTTTGGTTTTTTTTTCCTGTGGTAAAGATGGGCTTGCAATATGGTAAATCAGCAGTGGAGCAGCCGAAAAAAATAGAGGGATAATAACTTGAAAGTTATGTCGCAATAAACAAGAAATCAGGACGATGATGTCAGTATCTCACAATAGTTTGTAAGTTAAGCTACGATGACACGATGTATGTTTGTATGTATGTATGTTTGTCGCCGCTCTCTGTCCCGCTCTCATTTTAAAAAAAATAATGGACAAGGACCAAATTTGGCAGGACGGTTCCTTTAAACCTGCAGATGATTTTGGTATAGTCTTTGTAATTGTCACTTTTTCCCGAAAGCAGTCAATAAAAAAATCAGAACATAACGAAACAAAGAGAAATAATTTATATATCATTCCCATATTGAACAACTTCATGCGGACATTCAAAACGAGTTCATTTTGGTGCACAATTATTTTCCTATACTTTATATGTAGCGCTGCGCTTTCTGAAATCTTTTATTGCCTGACGGCGCTTTCTTTAATCTTTATTTATGGTGTGCACTACAGTGGCATAGTGAGAGGGGGGCAAGGGGGGGGGGCAAATGACCCGGGTGGCACCTTGTTAGGGGCGGCAAATTCCTCGTCGTTAATTAACTTCAAAGAAATACAGTTTTAAAAGAAAGCGGAACTTTTTAATGAAATAAAATAAAAAAACAAAATAAGAAATTAATAAAAGAAATAAAGAAACTATCCTAAAATATGTGAACGTATCTACTGTCAAAATGTCAAACTCCATCTTGAATATACATGCTTCTGATATCATTGGCACTGAACTGAAAAACCAAGTGGATTAAGTCGTATGAGACGTAAAACTGAGCTGCTGATAAAGTAATTGATTCTTAAATTTGATAGCCGCTGCTCCTGTTGTAGAAGCGAAAACTACTGTACAATTCAAACATTTCAAACATGAGCCAAGTAAACGTTCAGGGCGGCACTTTGTAAGGGGCGGCAAATTCCTTCCTGTTAAGTATCTTCTAAAATGAAAAACTTTAAATTAAGTTAAAAACTATAATAGAAAATCCATTGTAAAAATTTATAAAGGAAATAAACGTTTCTAATGTCAAAACTTCAAACTACATAATGAATCTGAACTGAGAAACCAAGAGGCTGAGGTAGTAAAAGAACATGTTTGGAAGGTATACATGTTCAAGAAAGAATCATACATCATTTAATGGCAAATCTCTCATTATTTTCCATGTCAACCATGCCATTTGAAAGATCTAATTGCTGCTGCAGGCAAGACATTTAACAACCTTCAGGATACAAAATAGTGAATATGCTACGGAACCATTTTCAGGTTATTTTGAAAGCTAAAAGATAACTGACAGAGACAGATGAAAATCTAACAACATGATCAGACTCAGGAACTTTGATAGTCTAAATGAAATCTTCCTTTCTAATATTTAAAAATATTTTTTTGAATTTTTGAAACATTTACTTTATGAAGTCAATGATGCCCGAAATTATTTACCAATGTGTAGTGCAAAAAATATGCTTCGCATAGGCTACTCACAGAAACATTAATGGACTACTTAAATGATGCCATTTGCTAAAATGTTATGTGGATACCTTATCATTTTACTCGAACCATCCAATCTAAGAAAGAGTTAGCAAATTTTTGGTGATCAAACCAAATATATTGTAATGTTATGTAGAAGAAGAGTTGAGAAGAATGATGTTACTGTACATATTCATTTGAGGTTTTAGCAGTTACAGAAAACAATAATCTACTGGACTTTGAAATTTTGCCTTCAAATTTGAGTATTCAAATTCTAAGTAGCTCACATGACATTGTCAAGCAAAGACTATTTTACCTCACGGGTAAAAAAAAATGAATCAATCAATTCAAGCCCACTTCATTTATCTAGGTTTATTAAGATAATTTAGGGTCCAGGCTAGTCTGCCTAATAAAATATCATTAATTCGAACATTTCTTACAACTGTGAGAGAAGCCTCTAGACAATTATTTAATGGAATATTAACTACTATCAATAATGAGTACACCAAGGTGGACTAATCTATATCTATTTTGGCTATTGAGCACTGCAAAGCTGACAGATTTGTACATCAAATATTGTGTCATTAGGAGAAGCAGAAAGCATGAATTTTATCCAAGAAATGAACGCTTTTCTGTATCTTTTTTTCAACATAAAAATTTTAAATGTCTTAAAAGTTACTAATAAAAATGATCTTTTCTTTATATCATCAACATAGTTTTGGGGGGGGGGTCAAACCTGAGTTCTTCCCCAGGTGGTACATACGCACGCTACGCCGATGGTGCATTTTTTCGTGTACGCGTTTTAATTTGAGCTTTGTCATTTTATTATTATCTATATATATAAACATCAAAGTATGCCTCTGTGTGTGTGTGTGTGCATGTCCTTTATAGCTTACTAAACCATTCATCCGATCGTCATGAAATTTTTGGAGACTGTTAAGTACCTACCTGGGATGGTAACTGGCAATTTTGTTTTCTAAATTTAACACTCATGGGGCACCGGGGGCCCATAATGTCATTTTTTGCTTATATGAGCTATATAAAAATTAGTTTAAGCGCTAGCTACTGTGTAAATTGTTGGATCTTAATCAAACTTTGTATATGACAACTTGATAGCCAATATTAAAATACTATAGGGCACTGAACTGCAAATAGTCATTCCTTTGGGACTGGGGGCTAAAAAATTCACATTTCTTACACGTTTAAGATTTTATTCACCATTTAGTCATTAACAATCTTGACAAAATAATGACACATGTATCCATTATTATACAAATTACTTTTGACCCAAGGCTAACCTGGAGAAACCAAATAGATAACGCACAAAAAACGGAATCCAAAGACTGGTGCTGATGAAAAAACTAGCTGGTTCAGACTGGGGCGCAAACCACTCCATCCTGAAGAAAACATACACCAGCTATATAAGACCTACCCTAGAATATGGATCCACGGTGTAGAGCACAGCAGCCAAATCCAACCTCCAAAAAATAGACAAAGTTCAAAACCTAGGGCTTCGAATAATTACAGGAGCAATGAAAACTACCACAATCAGAGCAATGGAGAACCTAGCTACCCTAAGTTCTATGGAAGTTAGACGAGAAACCAAAACCTTAACACAGTTCACCAAATTAGAAGCATCAGTACATCACCCTCTAAAACCCAAGCTGCAAAAATCCTACTCAACTAAAAGACTCCAAAGAACAAACTTTATACAAGAAGCCAAACATCTAAAATCCAAACATAAAATTGATAATATTGTGATTGAAGCGACACATCCCCACAGCCACTTCCCACCCTGGGAGCTAAGTCCACCTCTAATAATCAGAGACAACTTAATCAACATAGGAAAAACATCTGACTGCACAGCTGACATACTAAGAGTAACAGTAAATAACATCATCAACGAACAATATCCTGAAAATTCCTGGATAAGAGTCTACACCGATGGCTCCTCAGAAAAAGCCACAAAAAATGGAGGAGCCGGCATTCTTATAGAGCAGCCTAACGGAGAACACCTTGAAATAGCAACTGCCATAGGAAGTCTCTCAGATAGCACTAGAGCTGAAAGTAAAGCACTAGAGCTTGCCGCAAAAATTCTAACAAGTGACCCCCACTCTAAAAACAGTCAGATTGTCATCCTCACTGATGCTAAGACAGTGCTTCAGTCTCTCAAAAACCCAAACACTTTTATCAATCAAACACTCAGTACAGAACTATTGAAACTGAGCAAAATAACAAAAGAACTTATTCTCCAATGGATCCCTGGACATGTGAATCTTGAAGGAAATGACACTGCTGACTCCTTGGCAAAAACTGGAGGCAGTCAAAACCAGGCAGAGCCATCTCTACACCACGAAGCAATCAAGGCAATGCTCAAAAGAAGTGAACCTGAAAGATGGTCCGAGCTCAAAGAAAACCACCCAAAAAGTGATGCATACTTCAAACTCCCCCGCAAATCAGAAAACATCATTTTCAGGCTAAGGACGGGCCACAACAAACTTAGGCAACACATGTTCCGCAAACTTCCAATTGGAGAAAGCGAAATGTGCCCCTACGGGATAGCTGCGGAAAATGCGGAACATGTTCTTCAAAACTGCCCTCTGTACCACCATACCCGGACAGACATATGGCTCCAGGAAGCTACCCTCGATGACAAACTCTATGGTGGACTGGAACAGCTGACAGCCACAGCGCAGTTCATCTAAAATATAGGACTTGCTGTCTAAATCCTCTATCAGAAGATTTTGAGAACGAAGAAAAAGAAGAAAAATACAAATTGAAATGAACAGGGGTTTTGAATTTTATATCTTGCACTGAATGGGCACCGGGGCCCTTAATGTTTTTTTTGGTGCTTAGATAAGATTTTAAAAATTAGTTTATGCTTTAGCTGCTGACTAAATGAATGGATCTAAACCAAAATTTGAATACAAAAAACTTGGTAGCCCATATTAAAATACTATACGGCACATAACTTCAAATGTCAATTCCTTCGGGGCCGGGGGCCCCCAATGTCTTTTCTTCGTATATGTTTAATGTATTTTCCCCCATTCAATTTTTCACGATCTTGGGGAATGTATCTATGAGGAAACTTAATTAAATGAAAAGGTTTTTGAAATTTACATCTATCACCAAATGGGCCCAGTGGCCCTAAATGTCTTTTTTTTTCTTATATCTATTATATATAAATCAAATTATGTCTGTGTGTGTGTGCATGTCCTTTATAGCTATTCATCCGATCGTCGTGAAATTTTTGGAGACTGTTGAGTACCCACCTGGGATGGTAACTGGCACATTTTTTTCTAAATGTAACACTCTTGGGGCACCGGGGCCCATTATGTCATTTGTTGTTTACATGAGCTATATAAAAATTAGTTTAAGCACTAGCTACTGTGTAAATTGTTGGATCTTATCCAAACTTTGTATATGACAACTTGATAGCCAATATTAAAATACTATAGGGCACTAAACTGCTAATATTCATTACTCTGGGGCTGGGGGCCAAAAAATTCACATTTCTTAAACGTTTAAGATTTTATTCACAATTCATTCATTAACAATCTTGACAAATAATGACACATGTATCAATTATTATACAAATTGAAATAAACAGGGGTTTTGAACTTTATATCTTACACTGAAAGGGCCCCGGGGCCCTTAATGTCTTTTTTTGGTTATATATATATATATCTATATATAAAAAAATCAAAGTATGTCTGTGTGTGTGTGTGTGTGTGCATGTCCTTTATAGCTGACTAAACCATTCACCCGATCGTCATGAAACTTTTCGAGACTGTTGAGTATGCTCCCGGGATGATAACTGGCTTTTATTTTAAAAATTAAACACTCATGGGGCGCCGGGGCCCCATAATGTCATATTTTGCTTATACGAGCTATATAAAAATTAGTTTAACAGTTATCTACTGATTAAAAATGAATAGATCTTAACCAAACTTTGTATACAAAAACTTGGTAGCCCATATTATAATACTATAGGGCAATTGACTCCTAATGGCCACTCATTCGGGACTGGGGGCCCAAAATACCTTTTTACTTAAACTTTTAAGAATTTATTCCTCAATTCAATTCCTAAAAAACTTGACAAATAATGGTAAATGTATCTAATATTATCCATATTGAAATGAACAGGTTGCTGAACTTCATACTTTGCCTTAAATGGGCCCCGGGGCCCTTAATTTCGTTTTTTGCTTATATGAGCTATATATTAATTTTTGCGTTAGCTACTTAGTAAATGAATAGATCTTCACCAAACTTTGTAAACAAAAACATGGTAGCGCACATTAAAATGATATAGGGCACTGAACTTCTGATGTCAATATCTTCGGGGCCGGGGATCCCAAATGTCTTTTTTCGTATATATTTAAGATATTTTTCCTATTCAATTTTTAAAGATCTTGAGAAATATATCCACAATAAAACGGAATTTAAATGAACCGGATGTTTAAGTTGAACTATTGCACCGAATGGGCAGGGGCCTCCTAATGTCATTTTAACCCTATATTAGCTATATAAAATGTAGTTTAAGCGTTAGATAATAAGAATATAACTGGATTTTGACTAAACTTAGAATATAACATCTTAAGAGCCTATATTACTATAGTGCAATGAATTCCTAATGTCCATTCCCTCGGAGCTGGGGGCCCCAAATGTCTTTTTATTGAACTTTAATCATTATATTCCCTAATCAATTTTACACGATATTGAGGAATATAGCTTGAGTACAATGGCAATAAAAAAAAGTATATTATCACTCTTTTTGGGGCCGGGGCCCTTAATATCGTTCCTTCTTTTGTACGCTATTTAATTATTTATTTATTTATCCGTTTGCTAAGAAACTTAACATTTTTTCCACTCTTCCGCGAAGGTTTCTGCATAATTGTTTTTAAATATAACAATCATTGGCTTCTTTAAATTTATTCATTTTTACTGAGATCGTTGCAACGCACGACGGGTCTGCTAGTACTTTATAATACTGTTTACTTATTCATTGAAAATTTAAAAAGAAAAAATACATATTAAAACTTTCAAAGTAAACGCGATTATTGAATCCATACCTTCCCTAAAACATTTGGAAAACGTATTTCTCTCTCTCTCCCTCTCTCTCTCTCTCTCTCTCCCTCTCTCTCTCTCTCTCTCTCTCTCTCTCTCTCTCTCTCTCTCTCTCTCTCTCTCTCTATCTATCTATCTGTATCGCTCTCTTTTGTGCTAAAAATGGAATTCTATTTTATTGCATATTTGTAGTAATCCTACTACTTCTTAATTCTACTTAAATCTTGCATGACTGCATTGTTTTAATACACATCTTTAGAAAGTTTTCTTTTTCAATTAAAAAACAATCAAATATTTCTTCAACTGATGAATTTAGCTTATTTGCACACTAATGGTAATATATTTTTGTTCAATTTAAATATGAATTTTTTATTTAAAGCATGTATAAAAATTTCCGTTCATTTTTCTATGTAAATTTTTGTAAAGCGTGTTGAGAAAAAGCTGCTAGCTGGGTTATCACGCTATATAAATTCTCCAATTATAAGCATTTCAATTGTATTAATACGGTAACGCTACTTTAGATGTCAAGGTTTAAAGAAATCGTGTCAGAAAAAATTTAGTGATTAATTAATCAAATTAATGTTAATTATTTTCCTCAATAGAATACACGAACTATTTTAAGAAGTTTATTGAAAGGCATTAAAATTACTTTAAATAAAGTTACAAAACTTGTCATACATGTCTTTCATAACTGCGAAAATACCTACTGGATACCACGCATTTTGTTTAAATACATATTTATCAATGTGTTATTACGGAGAAAAGCATTGATCGATAAGAAGGGTACATTTTGAAATCTTCAATCAAAATATTCTTAAAACCCTTAAAACTCAACTACTTTAAAATAATTTTTTATTATTTATTTGGCGTAAATCAAATCAGACTTTTGGAAGGTGTATTATTGTAAATTTTAAATTCAATTTCAAAATATATTTAATTTTTTTAAAGCAGTTGCTGAGTCATATATCGATATTTAATTGAAAAGTTAAGTTCAGCTTGCAAAATGTACATTTAAACAAAAAAAACTTTGCCTTTCATATATATATATATATATATATATACTAGGGGCAAGTACCCGGCTTCGCCCGGGTTTAAAATAAGGTTTTCTGTAGAAGCGTACACAACTAACTGTTTACTTGCATGCTATAAAATGGTACATTTAACAGTGTATGTGCTGCATGGCTTAATTTCAAGGATGTCACCATCCTCATCTTTCACAATAACAGTTTTGAGATCTTCAAATGAAATAGGTCCCCGAATATGGTGCAGCAGGAGGCGCATGTGAAATGCTTCTCTGTTGTGAGGATGCACAGTGTACACTCTTCCCAAGGCATTGTCTGTCACATATCTCGGGAAGTCTGCAAGAGGTATACCTTTTTTCGGATTTGCCAGACCTTTTGACTGGCATCCCAGCGAAAATGTCTAGGCACTTCAGAATACAGCAATGTTTTTGCAAGAGGATCTGTTTTGCAGAGATCAAAAAACGCTGTTAATGTAGTCTTTGTTGGAGTGTCTGTCAAATGTGCTGTTGGCTGTCCTGGTTTATAGTATACTCCTTGGCCTCCTTCAAGATGTACTGCCAAGTGAACAACTGTTGGATACCTTTGATGGATGGGAAAGTTAAGCAGGCGCCACACTGCCTCACTGCTACTAATGTATCGTCCTTGTTGATAATTAATTGGTAACCCCATCAAGCCTGTTCGGCATTTCATTTGCAACAGTAAACATGGCTGCATCACTTCCCTTGGTAACATAATTGCAAATCTACTTGATGCTTGTGTTTCTATGACGTACATAGGTCATTCCATCCTGTGCATATTCATGCATGTAACGGGGCCCTCCACTGAAGGATGAAGGCAGCACCACTAATTTGCCAAGATTTTCAGAAGTCACATTGTTGTCATTCCTTACTGCCTCTAATAGTACACCATAGTCCTCAGCTCTAAGTTTTGTTTGGTTGAGTCTGATGAAACGCAATCTCTCATTCTCAACCTTAGCATACATATCCACTATGTATTGCTGGAAAAGGCGCGGGCATCTGAGGAGTGTATTAAATTCGTTGACTCTTTGCATCATGCGATATGCATAGTAGTCATTGCTTGTGGCCTTGTTTACATCTTTTATGTTCAAATCATAGCCATCTTCTCCTCTAACAAATAGCAGAGGATACTGAAGTGGATCATATGACCTGTGAGTGTCTTGAATCCTTTGAAGTGGCATTTGTGAGCAACTTCTTGAATGCAGCACAATGTCTCTACGATCACCTAGCTCTCCAGCAATCATGATGCCACTTCACTAACAGATGGTGCATTGAATCTGCCTTTGTGTTCCTTTAATGGTGCTTTGCCGGAAATTTTGATTTTGTAGTCCACTTGAGTGTTATCCATAATCTCAGCAGCCATTTTAAATGACCTCACATAGCTGTTATGCTGATGCAGCATTCTTTGCAGTTTGAGGACAATGTTTCTGTCAACAGGACTGTCAAGCAAATCCAGTCGTCTTTGCACTTGCTCATCTTCTCCCAAGAAGTAAATCTGGAGATATTTGCTGTCTACAGCATTGACTGGATGAAGAGGTCCAGCATGGTGGTACACTTGGCCTTGGACCTTGAATGTTGGTGTCCACCCGTTATTCACGACAACATTAGACTTGAAGGAAGTCACGGCAAACATATTATTGAATAGTCTAATAAGTTTCACAAAGTCCTTTGATTGTGCAGTTTCACCATTCAACAGAATGCACAATGGTTCTGGTGGCTTTAGAATTGGGGGCAGTTTGACTTTACCACTGGAACAGCACATGCCTGGAGTTTCTTTGCTCAGCTGTTTCAGCTGCTCTGGGAACTCTGTGGCGGACCTGATCTGCCTGGATTTTATATATTTTTTTTTCGTATGTTATCATTGCGGGAGAGTACTCAACAACTTCCCAAAGTTTCATGCTCCTATTTACACGGGAAGTTGGATATTTAATGATTAGTCTGTTTTATATAGCTCATATTAGGAAAATACCTACATTTTGGCCCAAGGCCCCCTAGTGAGTAATAATTTTATATATTTTTTTCGCATGTTACCATCGCGCGAGGGTACTCAAAATCTTCCAAAAGTTTCATTCTTCTACTTACATGGTAATTTGGAGAATTATTGATGAGTCAGTTTGATATATGAAAAAAAACTACATTCAGGCCTCTGACCACCCAGTGAGTGATAATTTTTATTAATGTTTCGCCAGTTACCATTTTGGGAGGGTATATAACAACTTCACAAAGTTTCATGCTTCTACCTACACAGGAAATAGGAGATTTAATGATGAGCCTGATTTATATAGCTCATTTAAGAAAAAACTACGTTTGGGCCCCCGCCCACCCCCCTACCCAGTTAGTGATAACTTTATACTTTTTTCGACTGTTACCATTGCGGGAGGGTACTCAACGACTTTCCAAATTTTCATGCTTCTACCTACTCGGGAATATGAGGAATTGGTGTTGATTCAGTTTTATATAGCCCATATAAGGAAAAACCGGTTTTGGGGCACCCGGCCACCCATGAGTGGAAATGTTTACATTATTTTTCACCAATTATCGTCATAATAGTGTATTTGGCAAGTTCCCAAAAGTTTCATGCTTCTACCCTCACGGGAGGTTGGAGAATTAGTTTTGAGTCAGTTTTAAATATACGGAAAAAAAATACATTTTGGCCCCGCCCCCAGTAAGTGATAATTTATATAATTCATTTTTCTGTTGTATGGGGTTTATTTGTTTTAAAGAAACATTTCGAAACGCAATGTTTGAGCTTAAAATGTGCCCTGCTGGTTTCGTTTAAGTTATGCAAAAAGTATAAACACAGTTGCTTAGCTACAGTGTTTATGCCACCCAGGGATGGACGATATTATTGACTCCTACCCTCGCCGATAAAAGGAAAAAGCTTGATCGGACGACTGGATAAAATACATATAGAATATACAAAAAAGAAACAGTGTAAAGTAAAAAAATATGTAATTTGCAAACAAATTTTATAAAAATATATACGTAATCTTGTTAGAGGCGCAACATTAACAGACATATAAATAAACCATTTCATAACATTTAGTTCACAACAAAAAACACACACACTCACTGATTCACACATGTGCACACAAATACTTAAACGCACACCCACAGCGGTATATTAACAATTAAAATAATAACTGCTCTTTTCACTTTGTTTCCTATTTACAAATTAATATGAACTCAAACTATGACGTCACATCACATTATTTTATGGCAATAAACGCCATCTTGTTAATCTCGACACCAAAATGTTTAATATTTTTACGTCTTAATTTTCAATAATTTTTATTTTATATAGCTCATATAGGGAAAAACTACATTTTGGGCCCCCAGCCCCCAGTATCTTATATATATGGAACGAAACCTGTTTAATAACCTTTCCGGTATAATTTTGTGTACGTGTACCAAATTTCACGTTATTTGGTTGTCTGGATCTTGAGTTATAAGGGAACAGACAGACGACGGACAGACAACAAATGCGTCTTATATATATAGAGATATATATATATATATATATATATATATATATATATATATATATATTATATCTTGATTTATTAACCTTACTTCCTTTTTCCATTTTTTACTTAAACGATTTGTTGTTAATTTCCATTGCTCTGATTCAACGTGTAATATAATGAATAATAATTAAACTAAATTTTCATTAGCTTGATAATTAAAATGCATCTATTTGTTTTTAATGGTGTCTTAATTGTTCTGACTCTACTAAAGAGAAAAGATTAACTTGAACTAATAGGGAGATATCCTTATCTACATTTCAAGATAAACATATGTTTATTAAGCATCATATAATTCTTTATTGTCTACCACTTTCAAATGTTAGTTTGGTCTTAAATTTGATGTTTTCAATAGTCTATTGAATCTAAATTTGTTTCATATAATGTTATTTTATAATCCGATGAGGAAGTTATTATGAAAAATGCGATAAAATAATGTCAAAATGATCAATATATATTTTTTTCGTTCTCCCACATGAAACCTGTATTACGCCGGGTATTTGGCTAGTATATATATATATATATATATATATATATATTAGTTAAAATGCAATAATAACATAGATAGACTGCAATTTCATAAGTTGGAATAAGAAATAGAGAACTTGATATGGGTGAGTCTAAAATGGCGCAACACAAGAACAAACATATCGGTCTAAAACCTTTCCGTTAACATACATACTCCAAAAGAATAAGTTCAGAAAATTAAAAATTATCTACAGTATATAGAGATAAAGAAACCATTTAAATGCTAATATTTTTTTTTAAACGAGCATTTCTTTTCTAAAATATAATCAAATTTCTGTTATTTTTCACTTTATATTTATGTTCATCCAATGTGTATGTTAATTTTCAAGGTAGTAAATTTGAGAGTTGTGATGAGCGCCCCACGCTTTTATGTGCAGTGGATAGGTTCAGTCACTTCACTTGTTATCATAGGAAATTTTTATTTTCTTCTTTTTAGTGCACTTTCTATATGTAAATAAAAGCGTGTCCTTTTTAAAAAAAAATATTTTTTAAATATTTTATTTTCTACTTTTTAGTATCAAAATTTTTAAAATCAATTTTTGACATAATCAATTCAATTTAATTAGTAAAAAGTCATTGTCAATACCTTAAATGTGATATTGGTAATAAAACAACCCCGTAAAAACAAAGTTTTTGACTATAAATCCCTTATATATGAGACATAATTAAAAGTATTGATCATGTTCAAACGCGACAAAAATTTACATACTGAAACCAAATTATCTCCCCAGGCTTTAAAACCGGGGTAAGGGGGAGGGGCTGTGGCCATCGACGGGTGGTGTCAACGCGTTAACTCAAGACCTGGTGTTAAATACGAGATGTGATCATCGATGGCTGGCGTGAAGTCAGATGACCCGTAAAATTTAAACAATAGTAACCGATACATAAGGCTTATAGAGATAAACTACAAAAATGCAATAATTTAATTACGGTACATTCAATTGATCTTAAATTTTGAAACAATGCATCGTCATCCAAGATCTTTATGTGGTCAAATTTTGAGATCTATAGTACCATCAAAAGTGGTTTAATTTTACGTTACAAGATTTGACGGATGGATACAACATACAAACAGTGTGACTTAAATAAAAGCGTGTAAAAAAGATTGCTAAACAGTAAACTTCTAATCAACACCAAACTGCTTGCTAAAATTCGAATTTGAAATGGCGAAACTGTAAAATATGGATTAAATCAATCACTCGCATCTGAATTATTGGCAACAATTGATAATAAATTTAAGTATGCACAATTCTTTTTTTTACTTATTGATTCAACCATTGATATATCTAGAATTTGTCAGATGTCACTTTTTTATGTTAATTTTTAAAAATCAGGACATGTTTTGGAAACATTTATAGGCTTTTATACTTGGTAAACAGCGGCTGGATAACCAATAGTGCACTTGCCTCACAAGCTGAGGGTCGTGGGATCTAGCCCACGTTAAAGCCACAATAAAAATGGAATGAGTTAATGCTTAGAAAGTCCTCCGGTGACCTTAAACGGAGATTGGGCGCCCACCAAGGTCTACCAACTCCCTCGCCTAGTAGGTTCTAATGGATACATTAGGACCCCCTGCGACCACCGTTTATGGACTTTTTAAAAAAATGCTACCGCATTTGCTGAGAAGATTTTTTTAACTAAAAAAGCGAAACATTGGTTTCACACTCTGTTGAGGCCTTACATACTCTGGAATTAAGAGTGGCCTTCAAACTCAGATAAAGAAACTTTCACCCAATTGTTGTGCCCATGTTTTGAATTTGGTTACTATCGAAGCAATGTCTGTAAACAGTGACGTACAGTTTTTTTGGCACAGCTTTAAGGTTATATGCATTCCTTACGTCTAGTTTACCAAGTCTACATACATGAGCGTCGATTGGTGGGGGCAAGGGGGGCATTTGCCCCCCCCCTACATTTTAGAAAAGCGTCATAAAATTGTTACAATAAAACTGAACTACATTACCTGAAAGTTTATTACATTGAAGGCGGTGTAAATATATCAAACATAAAAAAGAATTATATCTGCAAGTACTTTGTATAACTGATAACATTACTGATTGTTCTAAATAAGCCAGCAATTAACTATTTCTGTCACATTTTCAGCAAAAACCCGCAAGCTTTAATATTTATGTGTCCATCTATTTTCACAAAGCAAAGGAACATTTGGAATTAGGTTTTTTAACTGATTTATTTCTCGGAAAAACTGTATAATTTACCTAATTGTATCTATTGTGTTTCGTACTTCGTTCACATTATTTAAATCATTCACGACAAGGCGGTAGTGTAATATTTAATTTTAAAAAAATTTGGACACTAATTTGGGGGCTCAGGGGACTTTCGAATTTTGTCCTCCCTCCCATAGCTACGCAACTGATGCAAGATATGCTCAGTAACTCAGCTATTTTGTCAACTGAGAATGTTTTTGCTAAGGATATTGCGAATAATGAAGTTATTTCAGATTTTGTAGTGGCCCAAGCTCGCAAAATTTGCTTGAGTGATTTTTAAAAACAAGGTAGAAATAAAAGATACAAGCAAGCCAACGCTAGTGTAAATAGTATATGATGTTAAGTTACATACATGTATATATAAACTGTCAATTAGCATACCAAAACAAAACATTTTAATTACAGTATTAAATCCTTTTTGAGTTTTAGGATCTTCAATTAAATGAACAAAACTGTAATGATTGATGTGTCCGTGCTGTTATAGACTAACATTTTAAGTAATTTATTTTTCCCCATTCGTTTTATATATGTAGAATTGCAACTTTTTGCATGGGTCTCACTCCTCGTTTGCTGCCTTGTGCCACGCGTACTCTAGGGCCGGCCCTGTAAACTTAGCACTACAAGAAACAATTGACAAATGATTACCAAGAACTTAATCTCCAGATTCAACACGAAACTGCTACTCTAACAGGTCATAAAATTACCAGAATTCGATTCTTTTCCATGAAGTACTAAATCATGCATGCCGCAAAATAGGATGGTAGAAATAATGGGACCCAGTTTGTTGCGATTTTCTTGAATTTGTCTTCTAAATTTGAGTCCAACTGCTCATCTATCGAAACTGCTTTGGCTTCCAAAAATGCAATAAAATATCTTGCATCTTCATGACAGACTTTGCTTTAGGTGCTTTGCATGTGGCTACATGAATCTTCATTGAAATCTTTATATTTTGTACAGGGTTTGATGACTAATGCCCACTGAACTCCTCGAATTACATTTTGCGGAAACAAGACGCAATATTTCCAAAAGGCACCTTTTAACATTTGCGAGTATACAAGCCATTGTGAATAGTTTGATAAGCAGGCATATTTCAAAACTAAAACTCTGTTTCCATCACTGTCAGCTCTAAAATCATAATTTTTATCCGGGTCCAACAACCACGAATCAGCTGCAATTTCAACTCATTTGAAAGGTTGTGTCCAGACATACCTTCCAATATCCAATTTTGGAAATGAATAAGTGTCAGCGACAATCAAATTATAAACAGTTGCTTCAGTTGTATCTGGCTGTTGAACTTGTACTGTTGTCCACAATGCCAATGATAAGTCAGATGCTGCAGACCCCCACAATTTTCTCATAACGCATTTCGGAATCTCGCGATTGCTCTACTTTTCGTGTTGTTGTTGTGTTTGTTTATTTGAGCCTGTAAAAATGTTCTGATAGCTATATTTGGTAATCCTGCAGTTTCTAAACGTATATTATTTCACAGCAAAAATTAATTTTCTCGTGAGAACATACGTTTTTAATTTATTAAATGCACTAATATATGTTGCATTTCAGCTATTACAGCGCTAATTTGTTAGTCTTATAAATTTCTAAGGCTTTTTTTCGGCCCTTATGTTATACTTAACTTGAATTTTATTGAAAATTGAACCTGTATGGCAATGTCAGTTAAATTTTAAAAAACTGTTGTTTTTCCCCCCCCCCTGGATAATTTCCTAGCGACGCCCATGTCTGCATACTCATAAAGAACACCAGAAATCTCAATATGAATCAACAGTAGATACTCTAAAACGATTGTCTAATACAAGATGTGCAAGCCGTAAGCATGCAGTTCATGCAGCTGTTCTGCTATTCTAGCCACACTTAATTCAGGGGAATCAAAAGGAAGTGTCAGAGCAAAAGCTATGAGACTATCTGTTTAATAACAAAATATTATTTTTCAGTGCTATATTAATAATCGAATTATTATTATTATTATTTGTACAAAAATTATCTTCGTATTATAAAACTACTTGCGACGCCTTTGCAAAAAAATGTATCGATGTTTGAAGAAATAAGTTTGTTAAAATAAGCGATGAAGCTTTTGAAATTCTGAATGTAGATGTCAAATCATTTATAACAAAAATTGTTCCAAACTAGATGTTGAAACAGAATTTAAAGAAAAGCAAATTGCAAAAAAGAAAAGCATGGCAGTCGAACTTAGCAGAGATAAAATGGCTGATGATCCAACCACACGCTTTAAATCTGACACGTATTTCACTATCATGGATACACTTGTAACACAAATAGATGATCGATTTAATGACTTTTGGGGCACAGTTACTTATTTCTATTGTAATGGTCCATCACAAATGTCGGAAGAAAATAAAGATTCTTTTCAAAGTGTATTCAAAATTTACAAACACGTCATTAACCTTGAAGAAGCAAGTGTAGAATATGATACCTTCAAAAATTGGTATGGATAAACTCATCCATTACTATCTAGTGAACTACAACTTAAAAAGGTTCAGCCATTCTTGACTGAAAAACAAATGGCATCAAGTATCCCTAATTTGCCAATACTCTATAAAATTTACTTGACTCTTCCTGTTAGCAGTGCTACTGCTGAAAGAAGATTCGGTATATTGAAACTCATCAGAAATTATTTGCGCTCCACAATGACAAACGAACGTCTGTCTGGATTGGCATTAATTTCAATTGAACGTGATCTAGCTCAGAACGTTGACTTTGAATCAACGATAAATCGCTTTGCTTCAATAAAATCACGTAGAAAGTAATTTATATAGGGCTTAGAGCTCTATCTTATCTTATCTTATCTGTTACAGACGCTCCTTCTACACAGACGAATATTGCGTCCTATGCTTATCCGTGGTTAGTGTTTAGTCCTGCATTCTTATTAAAGTTTTAAATGTTTATTTAAGGAACTTACAATCATTGTTTGTGTAAATTTCATTGATTTTCTCAAAAATTTGATGCTCAAACTTCCAGTGATAAATTATTTTTTTTAAATTCTGAAGTAAATTGTTTAGTTTATTTATAAGTATAATATTATTGGCACTCTTTGTGTGTGTGTTACTTATCCTAACTAATCCGCTCCACCAAAGTCTCTGTGTTTTTCATTATTTGAAGCATCAGATTATCTGGTCTTAAACTGAACTATTTTGCCAGCTAAAATTCTCATTTCATTCTTTTAGATAGAAAACTATTACAAGAACTAAAAACAGTAGCTCTTAAAATTTTATTAGTAAAAATAAGTTGTTCTCTTTGGAACTAAGTGTATAATTTACTGTCATCTTTTTATCCTGCATATGATATATGCATATAATATGTATATGATAAATGATTTCTTTAGTTATTTAGGCCTTTTATTAATTATTAATATTTTTTAAAATACATAATATTTTGTTTGCATTTGTGAACTATTACTATCCTGAATATAAAGCAATTATTTTTATATTAAACTGATTCATTGCATTGGTATGGATAAACTCATCCATTACTATCTAGTGAACTACAACTTAAAAAGGTTCAGCCATTCTTGACTGAAAAACAAATGGCATCAAGTATCCCTAATTTGCCAATACTCTATAAAATTTAAACAAAGGATTTTGAGAAATTTTGATTTTGTCACAAATAACAGCTACCAAATTAACTACCGCTTTCAGGTACATTTTGTAGAAATCCCCGATTGAACTCTTTGTCTTAAGTTGTTGTTTTTTTTTAAAATCCTTTATATTAACTCGTGCTGTCTGCTTGAGGCAGGCAGGCGGTGCCGAAAAACTTTGGATCGATTTTTAACTTAATTCATCGTAAGCTAGCGAGCTGAAATTTTGCAGGCAGACTCGTGCCGATGATAAAAATGACGTTTCAAAATTTCAGATCGATCGCATGTACAGTAATTAAATTATTGAATTATTATATTATTTTATTTATCTCTATGTAACATGTTACATTTTGAGATAAAGTGTCGCGGTGCATATTATATTGAACGACATTTCCTGTCACGAAATAAGGTGCGTATTTTATTGACAATACTTTTTATAAACATATTCCTGATCGGTGCGCATTATATTAAACATGTTTTACGACACATAACTAGATTTTTGTAGTTTTGGATTGTCTTTCGCTGCGTATTATAATGAACATTCTTTAAGTTATATCTCGTACATAAAGGTTTTATAATCAAAATCTTGTTTTTTTACGTTTTTTTAAAATTAAATTATCAAGAAATCTCAGTATAATAGTTTAAAAACTATATATTCAATGCAGTGAAAGTAGCATAGTTATAAAATTAGGCCAATGTAATGTTTCCATTGTAATAGAGTCAATGGCTGGTTTGTGGCATGTCCGTTCAAAGCTGGCCCTTGCTGCAAAATAAGAATGTTAAAATAATTGCATAAGGTCTTATAAATAACTAGAACTTAACTATTGTATATAAATACGGAAAATCGTAAAAATGGAGACAAATTTAAGTAGAATCCAAATTAATATTGTAGGCAAATTATTTCAAAATTCTTTGAACATTTAGGATTCAAATTAATGTGTTCTGAAGATTAAAATACTAATTATTTTGCAAAATTATTTAAATTCCACGTACCTTTGTCATCCTTGAATAGCTCATTCACTAGACCATCAAAGTCAATGTCAGGACGTCATCCAAAAAGATCTTGTTTTCTAATTTTAAATAGACCTGTCATAGGCAATGAGAATAAACAGTAAGGAACTAGCATCAGTGGCGTAGCTAGGGTCATGTGCGCCCGGGGACATGACACAAAATCTGCGCCCCTTGTCGGACCGAATGATTCTGGGGGCTCACTGTGCCCCCGAGAAAAATTTGAAATTTTACGGTTTATAATAATGTATATGGTTCATTTTCGAAGCATCTGGTATTTTAATGAAATAGAATACAGACTAATAATTCTCTATACGATTGTAAACCATTTATTTGAAGAAAAAAACTCTACTATTTATAAAATTACACATAATCTACAAAAAATTATTCTCCTTGATTTGAATGTCGCAAACTATTCAATCTCTTTGTCAAAATTGATATTCTCAAGTGTTTCTCTTTCGATGCTAAGGAGTGCAAGATCATTCAGACGATCGTGTCCCATTGAAGCACGTAAATAAGACAAATAAAGCTTCAGTTTGCTGAAGAACCGCTCACAGCTTTCATTTGAAACAGCAATTGTTAGAAGTATTTGAAGTGAAATGCGCAGATTCGGAAATACGTCATCTCCATACGAAACCATAAAACCAAGAAGATCCAAAGTAGTTTCAGTTAGAACTTCAGTTCGGCTACTGAGCAGCATTTTTCATTCTCCAATTTCTGTGCACAATTCGTGACCATTGACGTCAGTCTCGTAGAAATTAGCAAAATCTAAGCAATTTTAACTAAGTGTATAAACTTTTGTCTCAACAAAAAGATTTTTGACATCTAGTAAATATCCAGATTTTTTGTTTAAGATTTTTAGACAAAAACCGTATTGATATCTCCTGTTGGAGTGTATCAATTACGCTGTTCATATCATGTGCAATTTCTTCTTCTGCAGAAAGTCCTGCATCTCTTGTTAATTCTCCAGGCATCCTCCGATGTCGTCTAATCCTTCTGTCAACCTCGATTCCCCAATTTGTGCATCTTTTTGTCCACCTTCTACCGCAACCTGGCTCTTATTATTACAAATGTTGACAATTTCTTGCTCAAGCGATTTAAGATCAGATGCTGCTTCATAGAAATTCACAGTAGGATTCTGCAAACGCTTCTTCACACGATCAATTTTCACAAGTATGATGTTCCAAAAATGTAACAAAACTAGGAATTTAAAGTTTAATATACCTGCCAGCAAAGTTTCTGCATCACTTCTGGTGTCAGGTGTCATATTTGTATGTTCTGATAATTTTTACAACAGCCCTACCAATCCATCTAGTCCTTCATAAATTGCTTCAACAGCTTCTGATCGTGCACTCCAACGTGTTTCAGACTCCCTCTTCATTTTGATTGGCACAACTCTTTTTAATTCTTTCCAACGAGTTGTTGAACGAGAGGAAACAAAAATTTATACTTTCAACTGTTCCAAAAAACGTGATAACAACTGGATGCTGTTTAGCTGAGTGTACTCTTGCTAAGTTTAAGCTGTGGTTGTCACATTTGATGAACAATGCTCTGTGATTTATGGCACATATTCGGTGTTGAAGGCCGGATATATGCCCAGTCATTACAGCAGCATTTTAATAACAATGTGACCGACAGTCGGCTAGAAGTATGTTATCAGATTCCAGTTTCTCTTTCAAGGATTGCTACTTCTTTGGAATGTATCTAAAAAACCTAAAAATGATTCTTTGATTGTTTCTTTTTTAGTTTGAAAATCCACATCCACAAATCTGATGAGTTGGGAAAGCTGTTCCATGTGTCTAAGATCGGGCGTGGAGTCAAGTAAGATACCGTAGTACTTGTTTATTTCTGATTTCACTAAACAGCTGATTCCTTACAGTCGATGTAAGTAGGTGGATAAATTCATTTTGGATTTCCGGTGATAAATAAGATACTGAAACTGGATTTTCTTGGACATGTTGTAACTGTTTTTCTAACAGTGGATCATACTGATCTAGTTTGATCACAGAGAGACAGGAAAGAGATACGGTGTCTGATGTTTCATATAAAAGGAATCCAACTTTCTTTGACATACCGACACAAGTCCATGAAAGGAGAGACCTTCCTCCCCTCCCCCACTTTACTCCACCCACAGTGGAATTGGGGAAGTAATATTTTACTTTTTAAAAAGAGTCACAGCATGCAGCAAAAGGGACGTGAATTAACCATTCTGTAATTCAGAGGCTCTCAGCCTTTTGAGATTCAAAGACACTTGAAAAATGTGTGTCTTAGCTACGGACCACTACTAAAAATTGTGCTACAGCCGTGCTGGAAAGTTAAATAGAATTATACTGTGTATATCGTATCTGTTACAGACGCTCCTTCTATACAGAAGATTATTGATAGCTATAAGTAGTATACATGTTAGTTATTAAAACTATAATAATATGCTTCGTTTTGCGTGCTCCGAAAACAATATTGTAATGGCTTTCTTTTCTAACGAACAAATGTCATTTATATAAGTCTCATAGTCTTCTTATTTAATTCTACTTGCTAACTATAAAAAAAAACGTTAAGTCATAAACAGTAGTTTGTATTAAAAAGACTGCTATATAAATTTATTTAGTACGAGCGATGTTTTGTTTTTTATTGTAAGCAGTGCAGAAAATCCACTTTCACTAAGTTGCAAAGCGTAAAAGTATTTTAAAAGCTATCTGAGATAGTTCAAGAGTACTCCAAAATTTCATTAAGCCCACTTTCTAATGCAACATATTCAAAGTGGTATCGCTAGTCAGTTCAAAGAATTGGTTTAAGTACGATGTTGGTAATTTTATTTGATGAGTCAATGTGTGCGAGATTAGGACTGTAGACCTACGAAAAACCACTGAACGTTAAAAATCACCAAAGTAGAATTAAAATTGTCCCTGCATTGATTGAATATGACCAGAGATCAAATTTATCGCCAGTTGTTTATTTATTTCAGCATTTTCTGGTTTCTCGGTGATTTCGTATAATTGATCAAACATGTCAAAGTTACCTTGAAATAATCCTCTTTTCAAAAGATCAAGCTTTTCCGTAAAAGCAGACACTTTGTTACTGAGAGTAATATATTGTGTCTGCTTTCCTTGCCGAGTTGAATTAAGTTTATTGAGTTCTTCAAAAATTTCAGCCAAGTAAAACCAAAAACAGCAACCCATAAGCTATGGTTCAAATGATCAACAAGCTTTGAGTTTTTTCTACAAGAAACTCTCTTACGTCATCACGTAATTCAAACAGTCTGATAACCAGCGAATGTCAGTTCACATCAGTAACTGTTAATTTTCAAGATTCATATCCGAACATAAGAAATCAAAGAAACAAGAATTTACTAGACGAGCCTTGATAAAAATTAAAAACTATTTAGGCAAAATCACATATATATTTTAAGTCTGCGTTAATTCTTTTTCTTGCTAGTCTTTCTAGATGAATCATACAGTGCGTAAATTTCATGCTTTGCTCGCGGACCACCAGGACCATGTTCGCAGACCACTAGTGGTCCGCGGACCGCAGGTTGAGAACCACTGCTTTGAGCCACTCCTTTTTCTTGTCTTGGTCATTTTGGTTGCTTTTAGTGTCGTCTCTGTCTGTTCTATTAATAGAATCGCCTTTGTCTCTTACTGCTCCCCTAGTGTCACTCCCAGCATCTCAACAGTTTTTTAAACGCCATCAGCAATCCTAACTTGTGGGTGTGTCATTTATTTATGAGTAGAATGGCGCCCCTTAACGCTCAACGGGGGCGCCAAAATCATGCTGGCCAACTGGTTTGTCATAAACATATTTTTCGGAACTCCAAAATTCAATCTTGCAAACGTATTTGGGATGCATTAGTTAACATCAAAATAAAATTAAATAATGAGTTTTAATACTCATTTTGGCGCCCCTTAACGTGGCGCCCGGGGACATATGTCCCCCCCTGCCCCCCCCTCGATACGCCACTGACTAGCATATTATTTTATACTAGTTCAAAAGCCTGCTGAAGCTGGCAGAAGGAAATCCCACAGAAGGGATAACAAAGATGTTACCAAATACTGCAATAGAAAAAACCACGTGGCCTTTATTGCCATGAACAGATTACGATATGAACAGAAATAACAAAGAAATGTATAAAATACTGTAATAGAAAATAACATTTGGCCTATATTGCCATGAACACAATACGATATGAAAATCAATAACAAAGAGCTTTACGAAATACTGAAATAGAAATGAATTTGTATCTTTTATTGCCATGAACACAATACGATATGAACAGCTAAATATGAAAGATTTCCTTGTACACCACATTTTTAGTGTAGCAGGTGGAGCTGTCGTGGAGCAGTTTCCCTTGTTTAGGACCATCTTCCACATGGAACTTGACATCTGCTGATCTGCGTACACGGGAGAAAGCAACGTATAACTGCCCGTGGCTAAACACAGGTTGTGGTAGGTAAATACCGACCTTATCCAGTGTCTGGCCCTGCGATTTGTTTATGGTCATTGCGAAAGCTAACTTCACAGGGAATTGCCTTCTCCGTAGAACGAAAGGCAAGTTTGTGGTTGTCGGGGCAATGTCCACGCGTGGAATGAATAGAGTGCGACCTTTGTCACTTCCGCACAGAAGTTCAGCGATGATGAGGTTGGATTTGAGGTCCCTAACAACCAATCTGGGTACCGTTGCATAGACCTCGTTTGGTGTTCAAACTGCGAAGAAGAATTATAATTGCTCCGACTTTTAATGTTAATTGATGTAGTGGCATTCCCGATGGTGCCAATTGATGTAGAAATTCCACGGGATAATTGTTTTCATCATCTGGCGTGCAGTCGTCGATGGAGTCGGAACTTAAGTATGTCCTGGGTTCTCCTTCATTTAAATTCAGTACCTGACTATTGATAAGGTCCACATCGGCATTTGTAGGGCAGAGAATAACCTTATTTACAAATTCTTCCGCATCTCTGGCTAGAAGTCGTTCACCAAAGATTTCGGAAACAATAGATCACGTGCAGACCATATGGGCTGGAACTTCAAAAATATTCTCGTCCATCCATGTTCATTGATTCATTGGTTAATGTTCCATTGCCTAGCTCAATTAACCCAGACGTAAATTCTGGATCAATAAATCGCACATTACATGTCAATTTGAGAATTGTAAATTTAGACCAAAGATCGGTAAACTTAATACTCTCTTCGACAATGGCGGCCCTGGTTCCATGAGCAAGAACGGGCAAGTTTTATCTGAAGTCCCCACCCAAGAGAATGGTTTTTCCACCGAAAGATGTGTCATTTTGCAAGCTATCTTGTAAGAGTTTATTCACGCATTTCAATGCGTCCTTAGAGGCCATCGTGGATTCATCCCAAATGATTATTGTGGCTCATCGGAGAATTTCAGCCTCGGTGGAGGTCATTTTCATTCTGGAGGTTGAGGTGTTGATAATTGGGACGGGAAGTTGAAATTGGGAATGATAAGTTCGACCACCTTCCAGTAAATTGGCCGCGATTCCAGTTGATGCAGTAGCTAAAGCAATCTTCTGTTCCCCTCGAAAGGATGCAAGCAAGGTTGTGTAAAATATGTTTTACCACTTCCACCAGGTCCGTCAAGAAAGTACCACCTATGAGGAAGATGATCATTGGCTGCGGCTGTGATAATTTCATCAAATGCGTGTCTCTGTTGTTCATTGAGACTCCGTACCATGTATGTTGCTTTGCTGAGCTGTTGGATCGGATCAAAAATGCTGTTTTGTATGTCTTCCACGTGACTTGGTGGAACTGGTAAACCGAAATTCTCGCAGGTTTTCCTATTGGCAATATAGATCAATTGAATTTCAGTAAGGGCCAAATTGAGGCAGTGTTTGCAATTCACTTCGTGATGAAACTGCAACCTAAAATCTTCATAAAAGTATTCTTTATATTTCTGGAACAATTGTGGAGTATTTGAAGGAGATGCGAGCCGGCACATATCTGCAAATAATTCCCATAGGAGAGCGGGTTTCTTTTCGCCAACTGCATCATGTAACGTCATATCCCAGTCCTGCTCGTCATTGAAGACGCCTCGGTGTTGTGCAGCTTCCTTGGATGTTGGATATGTAATACCATGGACGGTCCGAAGATCCTCAAAGGAAGTTGCACCTGGCACATGAAGTAGAAGTAAGCGCAAGCAGAAGCTCTGAATGTTTGACGCTAAACTGACAGAGTACATACGACCAATTATTCTGTCAGCACCCCTTTGCCTTCTCTGGTCCTTTCGTGAAAAACATAATGTTCAGGTATGTCAGTGTATAGTATACCTGTAGCCATCTGGTATTGTTGATTTAGTTTGAACCATGCCGTTATAGTAGTGTCTCTCGAAGCTACGTTCTGTGCTGCAGCCTCAACGTAATCAGTAGTAAAAACTACCGATTTGTCGCCAGGGAGATGAACTTGGAGTCTGATAATTGCATGAGACTCCTTGTGCATGTGGAACCCTAAATGGCGCCAAGCAGCCTCAGGCGCGCTCACATATCTATAGTCAATAAAGGAGGTGATCTCATCGTGGTTCAGGGTCCCATGTTCTTTAATGGAGATGTTGGCGCAATCATGTCCTTTGTAGACGTATTGAAACAGATATTTGACGCTTTTTATGGAAGCACAGCTCTCGACGTTGATGTGACAGTTGTATTTTAGGCTGAGGTACGGATTGTAAGGAACGACCCATGAGTTGTCAATTTCTCGGCTATTGACGATTGCTATTACACCATTGTTCCGTCACCTATATTTGGGATAACCGTCAACACTAATGATTGTTTCTTCACAGAACGGCTTCGGAAACTTCTTCGAACAGGATCCATCAACCATGAATTGAGAGTTCATGTTGTATTTCCCACAGGGCCCATGAATCATGTGTTTGGTGACTATTTCGTTCAGTCGAGGCTGTGCTGCACAGTCTGGTATTTCGGCAGAAATCATTCTATCCACTTGTTCACGGTCGTTAGGCTTGTCCTCGCTGCATACAATTAATAGTATGTGAGCATGCGGAAGCCCACGTTTGCGGAACTCAATGACATGGATTTTTGCTATTGGTATTCCAAGAACGTGATGTTTTCTAATGTCATCTAGTAGAGCAGCCAGTTTAAGTTTGAAAACGCGTGCGACCAAATCGGGACGAAATTCCACTGATTGTCCTTGTTGTAAATTGGTGATAATTTCAGGCCATTTTGGGCTGCATGTGATTGTAATGAAGAAGTCGGGTTTCCCGTACTTTCTAACAATCACCATGGCATCTTGATAATTTTGGAGCATGTTCCTGGGGCTTCCCTGGAAGAATGAAGGAAGTATTAAAGGTTGGCCTGGCAAAAGGCCTTGTTGTCTCGCTTCATTTTGCAAAAAATCCATCAAGCCAGTGTACTTTTCTACCATTAGTACTGACTGATTTTGTCACAAAAAATTGAGTCTGTTTCTATCCGTTTTGATGTAGTTATACACAAAATATTGGAGGGTGAGTTTTCCAGCACTCAGGAAAGGATTAAAATCGTCTCTGATGGCAAATCGGTAGCCGTAATACTGCATTTGAGTGACTCTTGTTCTGGGATTCGTGGGTGATGGCCGACGCAGGCTTCTTATACTCGTAGGATTATATTGAAGTTTAATATCTGGTGTCCAGCTTTGTTCCCCATACGGGAATAACACAGGGTAGACCATGGGATCTAAGTTGGGGTCGAGAATGCTGATTCTTTGTGTTTTACTTGCGTGTGAAATTGTTTTGCAGTGTATTATGATGTCCCGTTTAAGGGGAGGTTCTCCATCCGCATTTTGGAAAACGAAAGCGACTTCATTAGACCGTTCAGCATTGTAACGCCTTTGGTCATCGTTTCTATAATGAATGATGGCCAGTGACATATTTGTAGGTAGTGTTTTCCGTAAAGCTGCTTCTGCCAGACATTCTTGTTCCACTTCACACAGCATTTTGCATGCATCTGCAAATGGATTGTTTTTGGTAATGAATGAGCTCAGGAGTGCCATGAGATCGCGGTTGCATGTAGAGTTAGGTCGCATTTGTATCCTTTGTTCCGAAGCTTCATCAGGATCAAGGATATACAGCTGAGCAAATTGACGACGATCATGATTGTCAGGATGCAGAGCCCCAGATCTGTTGTAAATCTGTCCGTGGATGCGAAAGCAGTAGGGCCCGTATCCGGGAGGAGGAGCGGCTTTAGCACCCATTGACGCAAAGGCTAAGGCGCTATTAATAGACCTGATGTTGTCCATGAAGTTTTGGGAGTGCTCGTGTTCCCCCATCATGAGCGTCCTCAGTAAAGGTAATATGCGGATGGGATCTAGCGTCACTTTTCCTTTCTGGCAGCATGGGGTAAATAATTTGTCCCCAGGATGTTCGCCAGGAAAATGTTTGGCAACGCAGAATATGCACAGCAATTGTACATTTCTACAGAAATGTTGCTGGACGTTGTCATTCAGGAAGTCACTTCCAGTGGCTCCATCCAGATGAGGTGCAGGTACTTCCCGGAGTGTTGCTGACCGACGTCGTTTATTAGTGGCTGCTACTTCCCGTCTACGGACCGTTGTTCGTCGGTTACACTTCTTCTTCGAATGCGATCTTGTTGGTTTCGCGTTTCTCGTCGCCGGGATGCCTGCTCGTGTGTTTCTGTTCTTCTTCGATTCCTGTTATGTTCATTTCTGCGACGTTTTATATCGGCAATTTCGGATGCATCGAATGTTCTTTTTTCGAGGCATAGTTGTCTCGTGGCAACACGCGAAGGTTTGTAAATTTGTGGAGTTGAAGAAGAAATAATAAAACAATGCGAACGTGACATTGACGATGGGTACAGGCGTAGGAGAACGGTGTCATACCTTGAATGCGGCGCAGCAATGCAGTTGGCAGTGGGTCAAGAACCGAAGACTGACACACCGACATCCACCGGTTGGTGGTGACTTCCATAATGATTTATAACGGAGACACACACACGCATAAGCTGGTGGCCGATGTTAGACTCAACGCAAATGTGTGTTTGTGTGTACACAAATGCTGACGTCACAGGTTCGTGCGTTGTTTCGGTAATTGACGTTCTGAGTAAAACAATGACGTCATATAATATTTTATTTACGGCGAACATTTTTAATTTATTTAAAATAATTTTGCGCGCCTTTTTTGCGCGCCTTTCGAGCACCTTTTCGCGCGCCTTTGGATCGGGAGACACACGCATACTTAAGGCGATTATGTATTAGATTAACTCAGTAGGAATCCTTCTTGTAACATTTATAACCTTTGCTGTAAAATTCCTGTCCTGTTGATGGAAACAAAAATGCTACATTATGTTTACATAATTCCATTGCTATGGAAAATACGATTCCATCATTTCTTGTTTTAAAAAAATAATAATTTACTGATATGATCACTTTTATATTGTTTTCTGGATTTTTAAGGTATTTTGGATTTTTAAAAAACAACAATGTATTTTAAATTTCGTTTGAACCAGAGGGGATAATTTTAAACATATTAACTATAACATCGAAAAAATAACAAGTTTCAATAATGACTAATTATTTTATGATACCGAAACACTTTTCAGTTTTTTTCTAGATTTATGAAATACTCATGGCTTAAATGCTGCTTAAGGTAATATACATCGGAATTTAAAAAAAAATTTCTCTCTTTTAAATTCAGCAATGGCAGTTTTACCTTTTTTATTGCAGTTTCCCAACGATTTCAAACAATTGTTATTAATTTTAACATTAAGCTCTATTTAGTATTTAAAAAAAAATTGTAATTATCGTATGAATAGTTACAACTTTAAATATTTCATACTGATGAGGATTTTTTCTATTAAAGTATTTCAATACTAAATAGTAAATAAACATTTTATTGAAAAAAAAGAAGATTTAATTTTTATTTCTGTTTTATAAATATCAGGTTCATGAGGTTGATCTATTATTCATCTTCTTCATACTGTTCAGCTGTACACTCAACTTTTACTTCTACTGTGGTATGAGCAACCACTTCCGGGGAAAAAAGGCCGGATAAAATACCTGTACAGAACAAAACCTGGGCTATTCTGGCTTATACCAATGTCTAACCCGGATTTAAACTGGTGTTGGTAAAAAAATATCCTCCCAGCCCAGAATATCTCCCTTTGATAATATGAGTATACAGTAATAAATTCATAAATGAAAACATTTTAGATTATTTGTTGGTGTTTTACATTTGTCAGATAAGAAGTAAAACAAAATAAAACAAAAAAATACAAAAACAATACAAAAACCGATATGATATTTTAAAAGTAAAATCCTGTAGTTAGTGTCAACTTATGACATATTAAAAATTTATATTAATCCAAACCACGCTATTTTACTTTATGGAATATAGCCTTCTTTTCAAAAATTTTGGACACCCCTAACCTAGAGTAATCAGCTTCTTAATTTCCAAGTTTTGCGACATTTTCGGAGTGTTTAGAATTGTGAGGGGGGCTAGTTTTGAATTCATCGATTTTAAATGATTTTAGATGTTAAAATAATGAACTCAATAATTTCAATAACAAAACTATAAACCATTCTTGAAATTAGATAGTAAATGATCATTAAGTTAGAAAGTCTCAATTTTAATAACAATTTTTGTGTCTGAAAATCATTCGGAAAATGCAATCTTTTTATTTATAGTTTTAATGTTCTAAATGTCTGATTGGAAAGGTGTAACATATCACTTTTAATATGTGTAGTAGGCGTTCTTACATAACATAATCTTTTGTGCAATAAATCCTTGAAGCACTAGTGTTAATAAAATAATGTTAATACGAACACTATAAACAGAAATACAAAGTTTAAGTTTCACAACGCTTAGACATAACCACTTCAGTCACCGCAGTCAGCCATCTTGATCATCCCCCTAGAACATTCTCCCGCTCTTTCACTCACATGACCTCTCTGTCATCAAATCTCGTGATTTACACGTGACATTCACCCCCATCCTTCAAAAAATATGTTTATGAAATACAACATTTTTGGTCTTAATACAATAAAATTAATCTATATTCTATATTCATCATCGATAGAAAATCACTACTTTTGCACAAAATATGCAGACATGAAAATCAAGAATGAAAATTTGCAGTACTTGAACAGTCTACCTGTACTGAAAAAATGAAACTGAAATTTTAACACACTTTAAATTTTATGGAATTAAAATAGAATTTAACAAGCAATATTCATATAATTAAATATATAATCCAGTGGAATTCAAAGATTGCTTCTTTTCCTTTGTTCTGCAAATAATAATACTAATATTAACACAGTCTCTGGTTTTCTTGCTTGTAAATTTACAGAATGTCTGTATTTATTGTGATTCTACTTAATATGTCTGCAACCTCATTGTCTTTTCCTTTAACAGATTTAATTTCAAATTTGTAGTCTGCTAATAGCATAGTCCATCGATTTATTTTGGCGTTGCTTATTTTCTTCTTGTTGAATGCCACAAGTGGTTTGTGTCTGTCAGTAGAGTGAATGTTCTACCTAGAATGTATTTTTGAATTTTTTGTAGAGCCCACACTATGGCCTAACATTTTCTCTCTATGGTGCTGTAGTTACATTCTGTTTTTTGTCAAATTTCTGCTCAGATATTGTATTGGATGAAGAATACCATCATGTTCTTGCATAAGACAGGCTCCTAATGCAATAGACGATGCATCAGTAGAAACAATGACAGGTTTGTCCCATTAAGGTGTAACCAAGATGGGTTTCTTTCTAAATGCTAGTTTAATGTTTTCCAATGCGTTGAGTGAATCTCATGAAAATTGACATTTTCGAACATATGTGTGTTTTGTAATTTCAGTAAGTGGGTGAACAATTTCTGCATAGTTTGCAATGAAAGGTCTGTAAAAGTTACATAGTCCCAGCAGGGCTTGAACTTGTTTCTTTGATTTTGGGACTGACAGGTTAAAGATCTTGTTTTCGTTCTCTGCAGTGGGAGTTTCTTTACCTCCTCCTATTCTGTATCCCAGAAAATATATATATATTTCCAATGTTTATTTTTTCAGGTGAGATTGTCACATTATGTTTCTTGAGTCTATCGAGTACAGCTTCAAGTGTATGGATGTGCGTTTCCCAATCTTTAGTGTGGATACATATGTCATCCACATCATGTACCACATTTCGAATGCCTTGTAACATCACTTTCATTAATCTGCTAAAAGTGGATGTACTGTTGACTAATCCAAATGGCATCACCAACCATTAATATACTTCATCCATAACTACAAATGCGGTATATTTGTCAGAATCAGGATCCATGTTTATCTGTCAAAAACCTCTGTTCAAGTCAAATGTAGTAAATATTTTGGAATTAACAATTCTGTCTACAATTTCTATTGGGTCTCAAATAGGTTCTTGATCCAATTTTGTTATATTATTCAATTTTCTGTAATCGCAGCATAGTCCAATCTTTCCATTCTTCTTTTTGACTATGACAGTTGGTGAGGTATAGTTAGTTGAACTGCGTTTCTTATTTTCTTTGAGTAGATAGTCAATTTATTGTTTTACTGTGTCTCTATGCCATTGGAATAGGATATACTTAAGTCTTGAAAGGTTTATCTTTTAAAAGTTTTATCTTATGAGTCACTGGTTTTGAGTTTCCTGTTTCTTTTGTGATGACATCTTTATATTTTTGAAAAAAATTCATCAATCTATCTTTCATAATATCTGGTATGTCAGATGATATGTTTTCAATGTTGTGGCTTTTCTTTTTCATTGTACTGTCATTTTCATCATTTTCTTTGCTGATGATATTTACTGTTTGTTTTTCTTCTTTATTGTCACCATATGCTCTTAATTTATCAATGTAGTTATTTCACATGTCCTTTTATATTGACACTATATGTCGCATCACATGTACTTTTATATTGACACTATATGTCACATCACAAAGTTTCACTTCAATGTTGTATGGACCTTCCCATGTGATTTCATTCTTTGCGTTTGGCAACAATACTAGTTAGTTGTAATTTTGGCTCAAATGTTCTTAATTGTCTGTGTTTATTTTTGATTAATCTGTGTCTTGTACGTTGCTTGATTAGTCTTTGCTTTGCTGTTTCAATACTGTAGAGTATTTTATCTCTAGTTTTTGACATCAGCTGATATCTGTCCTGTATCGCATCTTGGTTGCTTATCAGTCTTTCTTTGAAATTTTGCAAAAGACTTGCTGGATTTTGACCAAACATTAATTAAAAAGGACTAAAACCTGTGCTTTCATGCTTGCTGCTGTTGTATGCAAATAGTACTAAAGGTAAATATCCATGCCATTTGTCTTCTTGGTCTATTGTAACTTTCAATTGCATATTCTTGATTGTTTTGTTCAGTCTTTCAACCACTCCATTCGATTTTGGATGGTAAATTGTGTTGTGCATTTGTGTAATATTTAGCATTTTCATAATAGCTTGTGTCATCTGTCCCTTGAACTGACTGCCATTGCCTGAAAGAAGGGTTTTGGGAAAAACATATCTGCTGAAAACATTTAGTAATTCAGTGCAAATACTTTATGAATCAATTCTTTTCAGTGGAATAGCTTAAGCCCTCCTGGTGGCTGTGTCCACTATGGTAAGAGCAAACATATGTTTTTTCTTTGACATCTTTTTGAATGGTCCTATTAAGTCTATGGCAATTTTCTCGAATAGGAAGTTCGCCTTGTCAGATGATTGTATGTGCGCTGTGTGTTTTCCATCTTTGGGATTGTGATGCAAACACACCGTGCATTTCTTGATGTATTCTTTTATCTGCCTTGCCATTTTAGGCCAGTAAAAGTTTTCTGTTATTGTAGCAATTGCTTTTTGGCGCCCATGTGTCCACCTAAAGGACTGTCATGTGTCATTTTTATATTGGTTTCTTGTAACTTCTTAGGAAGAACCACTCTTTTGTATGTACCTGTGTGTGCAATGTTTATTAATATGCCTTTATCTAGCTTGTAATTTTTGTTGTGGCCTCAATCATGTCTTTGATGAATTTCATTTTTATTTCCATTATGGTTTTATCTTCTTCTTGTAGTTTTTTGAATTCTTGTTTTGACATTAGTTGGCTTCCTATTTCAATTTTCTCAACAACTTCAATGTCTATTTTCTCTTTTCTTTTCCTGGTGGCTGTTGTTTGTACAGTGGCACATAATTGATAGTTATTGTCACACCAAGCCTTGAATATTTAATCAGAATTTTCACCTTCAATATTGCCTATGATGAGACCACAATTTGCATCTTTCAAAACTCTTGGTCGAACTTCACCTTGAAACCAGGGTCAGTTGATGTTAAGAGTAGCAGTTGGACAATCTCTCTCTTCGTGCCATCAGCCATTATTAGTGTGTCTTTTTGACAATCATATTCTTTTTCATCTAACATTCTTCTATGTACCACAATCGTTGTGCATTCTGAATCACTAAGACACATACATTTTCTATTATTAATGTAAACTGGGTAGAATTTCAGCTTTCCAAAGCTGTCAATAGTGGCTACAGTATCACTAGATCTTGTTTCTTCTTGTTTCATTTTTCATTTATCATCTACATCATGGTAGTCATTCCTTCTAAATGGCTGATCATAATCTCTGTATCTGGAGTTAGGATTATATCTGCCTCTCCATGATCGTCTACCTTTGCTTTCAAGTGACCTTGTCTTGACCTTTCTTCTGTCTTCTTTCTTGTAGGTCTGCTATTACGTGACACCCCGTTTGGTTGTCCTTTATTGTGCTAACACTTCCTCGCCATACGTCCTGGCTTGTTACAGTACCAGCAAATAGTTTGTCTGTTGCCTGGGTTTGGAAGACTATGGTTTCTCATACCTTGTCTTTTTTCTTGGTTTTTATTTTTTACTGCTGCAAAGATATATTGCCTTTTATCCATTTCTACATTTGGATGAGAGTCCTTGAATGTGCGTAATGCATTTGTTAGCTCTGCTTGAGTACGAACTTTCTTATCAGTTAAATATGTGAATGGAGCTGGTGTTGCATTTTCTAGGAACTTGTCAATTAACACCATGTCTATTATGACCTTTGGATTGCTTGTGTCTATTACTGTACGTTCCAGCCATTTCGTTAATTTAACTTGTGCTTCATGTACTATAATGTTAGGATCTTTGTCCATCTTGATTTTCATCTAGTGAAATTCTTTTCTATAATCATTTTCTGACTTCCCGAAATTACATAGAAGTGCCTTTTTGACATTTTTATATATGTTTTTGTCTTATTTGGCTATCTTGTTTTAAGCTTCAAATGCTTCTCCAGTTAGTTGAGTCATCAGTTGTGCTGGCCAATCTTTTTCATCATAACCTATCATGGCCATTATGGATTCAAATTAATCCAGATAAACATCTATTTTTTTTTCTTTCTATCATATTTTGTTACTTTGTATCCTTCGGTGTTGACTTTGAGTTTGAGTCATTACCAGGATTGTAGCCTTAGCTCTGTAAATCAACTTGTAGTTTTAATGTGTCATTTTTAAGTTGTTCAAGTGCTCTTCTTGCAACTCTTTCTTCTCTTTCAATTATTTGTTTTTGGCTATCTTCTTCTTTAGCTTCTTTTAGCTTTTGCTTCTCTTTTTCTTCAGCTATTTTGAATTTCTCTTCGACAAAGTCTTTCATTTCTTTTCCACTTAAGCCAAACTCCTTAGCAATGTTAGCAAATTCTTTATAGTAATCCAGGTTTAGTTTTATTTAGGTATATGAGTCAAGCAATTCAGTAATCAATGTAATTATTTATTTCTTAACGTATAAATCCTCCAAATGAGAAAATCTTGAATTAAAAATATGTTAATTCCAAACAAGTGACAAATCGAAACCATTAAATTTAATTTTGACAAAGAGAGGCAAAAAAGTATTCACACACGGGTTCTTAAGTATACTATATATATTCGCTCCCTCAGGTTAACAAAACACATCAGATGGTCCAAAGTTTTGAATGAAATAAGTCACTTAGTCAAATTTTCCAATTTCCAAAATTTAGGATAGCTTTAGACACTTCAGTTCAATCCATTAATCCAAAATGCAATTCTCTAATTTTCCATAAAATGAATGAATATAAATTCAGTTATTTATTTTTTTGGTATTTACTAATGGTATTACAAATGTAAAAACTATAATGAATGAGAATGTTCTAACAAAACTAACATAAAATAAAATTAACAAATGCTGGTTCAATTCTAAATTAAAAAGGGTATGCAAACAAAAAGAGAACTTATTTAAGCACTAGTGTTAATAAAAATAACTTTAATATGAACACTATATACAGAAATACAAAGTTGAAGTTTCACAAAGTTTAAACATAACCACTTCAGTCACCGCAGTCAGCCATCTTGATCATCCCCCTAGAACATTCTCCCACGCTTTCACTGACGTGACCTCTCTGTCATCAAATCTCGTGATTTACACGTGACAAAAGGGTGTAATTAAATTTTGTAAAATAATCAATTATGTTTATTCATTAACGTCTTGGTTGTGAAAATGTTTTAAATGCATGCTACAATTGGAGTTCAAATCTAAATAACTTTCGGTGATTGCATGCGTTTTAATTTTCGATTTTGGACGGTGATGAATTGAAAAGTTAAATATATAATATATAGGCTTCAATGAAAAAAATAACTTTACTTTCACTTTATTCTGCAATGGTAACCAGGCCAGTCAATTTAAAATGAAAGGGTTTTAAAAACTACACTTTCTGAAAACAACTCCAAAGAAAATGCGCCAGTGGTATGCACGCTTGTCTCATGGATGAATATTTTTAAGTGAAGACTTTTTATATATTTGTTTTATTTAAGTGAGTAATAAAGAGACGAGTAGAATAAAATAAATTGAGGTATTTTTTTATCAAAAGTCTATTATAGTAGAGATCACGGCCGTAGGTTTTGAAAAATTAACAATAAAATTGGCCTTATTTTTCATTGAAGCAAGTTATAAATAGAACAATGTTTTTCCAGTCGGAGAAGTTTTATTTAGATTTTAAATTTTAATAAAATATCCAGGTATTCTGTCAAAACATTTAATTTCTTTAAAGATCTGTTTAAATAGTAAATTAATGGAGTCTTCTTTATGGCCATAATCTGAAAACATTATTACACAAAAACAATCGTAACCCTTACGTTTTTAGATAAAATAATTATTTGACGAAACATTATATTAAATAAATATCACATTATTATTTTTTGCTAAAATTTATATCAAAATTATTTTATTGTGAGTATTAAAGCTTTTCTGTAACAGAAAGAAAAATTGAATATAGTGTTTGATTTATATCGCAAGGAATCTGTTACGCCCTAAGGCCCATTTGTTCTATTTATAGATTTCTGCTATAGAAGGACATGCGCTTGAGCGGATAGGATTCCATGACAAGTGAGTAATTAAATGTCGCAACGAAGTGCCTAAAATTAGTTAGCCACACAGTAACATTTTTTGGCCCATAAAATTTTAATTTTAATGGCTTGAAATGCATCATAGCAATTGGATGAAGTCTTTTAATGTTTTTTGTGAAAGTACATATAAAAGTATCCATTAGTGTGTCTGGGAACACATTTCTGGGGGATGAAATGTTATTTTGTTTAAAAATTCAAGAAGGAAAAAAAACAATCAACAAAAATAACGTTTTGGTTTTGGTTAAAAATGTAGGTGTTTTATGTGTTAAAAATGTAGGTGTTTTATGTGTTAAAAATGTAGTTGTTTTATGTGTTAAAAATGTAGGGGTTTTATGTGTTAAAAATGTAGGTGTTTTATGTGTTAAAAATGTAGGTGTTTTATGTGTTAAAAATGTAGGTGTTTTATGTGTTAAAAATGTAGGTGTTTTATGTGTTAAAAATGTAGGTGTTTTATGTGTTAAAAATGTAGGTGTTTTATGTGTTAAAAATGTAGGTGTTTTATGTGTTAAAAATGTAGGTGTTTTATGCGTTAAAAATGTAGGTGTTTTATGTGTTAAAAATGTAGGTGTTTTATGTGTTAAAAATAAACTTTGCATAACCAAGATTTTCTGAGCTCACCTATAACTGTCATGATAATAAAGCAATTCAAAGAATATATATATATATATATATATATATATATATATATATATTAAGATGAACGTTTTTCTTCTTTTAAATCATTGAGCATATATTGTATCATATTTTCATAAACCTCCTCCCCACTGACAAACATGACACTCTGATGTTAAAGGGAATTTATTGATGAGAGCTAGTGAAACTGTTACTTCACCTCGACATTTGATTACCATAATCATTTTATTTTGAAGTGACGTGAGCCATACTGGATTTAAATTTGCACCACAGTGTGGTCGGGAGGGATATCATAAAGTTGTTATCACAATTCATTGGACTCTTTAAAAAGTATTGTAACCTTGCAGGTACGGTGAGAGAATGAAATATATTTTGAATGTAATGTAAAAATACAATACAAAGTATACAAAAAACAGGAAAAAATAAAGATCATTTTTTATGAAAGCTTAATGGGGGATTAAGTGTAGAATTATAATCCTTCTTTAGCTTCATTCTAGTACTGCTATAATTGCAGATAATTAATACGTAGAGATTGCCTGTGCTTTGCTACTATGTTTTGGAGATTATTTGTTTTCTTTGTACACTTTGTTCAGTATACAAGTTAGAAAGAATATTGTAATATTGTTTTATAGACACTCTATTGTTAACCCTTTCTAGATACCTAGAAACAACTGGATTCTATACAACTGGTGCTACGCAATCGAAGTGCTGGAAGATTTCATATCTTTATCTTCTACAGGGCGTCAATTTGGTTAACCAAGGCGCTGGCCCTCACACCGTCAAGGCCCGGACATATTGTACTGAATGTTGTTGTTCGTCCGTCGATTCGACGAAGACCACTCTAGTCATCCGAGGGTTGCTGGGACTGGCTTTGTTTGTGCGTGCGCAGATGGCCCATGAGGCCGATTCTTGCACGGAAGGTTCGGGAACAGAAGGGACAAGGGACGAGTGGGACATCTCCAGGAGGGTTGACAGCACGGGCCATTCGGGCTTGCCTCTTCTTTTCTGCGGAGGTGATCCAGTTTGCCTCGCATGACTTGGCACCTTCATGGATGGAAAACGCCATGTGGAACGGTCCATTGCAGCAAGTTCCCACGTGTCTGGGTTGATGGCAAACGCTTTCAGTGAGGCTTTCAGTGTGTCTTTGAAGCGTTTCTTTTGTCCACCGTGGGACCACTGGCCATGCTGGAGCTCGCCATAGAAGAGTCTCTTTGGCAGTCTCTCGTCTGGCATTCGGACCACGTGCCCTGCCCAATGAAGCTGGGACTGCATCAGGAGTGTGAATATGCTGGGAAGCCTTGCCTTGGTCAGTACCACTGTGTCTGGTATTTTATCCTGCCACTTTATGCCGAGGATCTTCCTGAGGCTTGTTGAATGAAAGTACTGAATACAACTTCATCGAAGACATCAGCCCAAAGCGCATCGAAATCCCGAGGTTCTTCGAAAGTTACATCACCGAGACACGTCATTGGTCACGACTCAATTCTAGCGTCAAAAACATGCCCCCCCCCTGGTTTGCGGCAAACGAAATAGTTTATTCCAACATTTAATACTTGTTACTCGCGAAAGACTCCACATGTGGCGTTTAGGGGAACCCCACCAGAATGGAGGGGAAATAAAAGTTCCCGGGGTTACCAAAATCAGAATTTGCTGCCTAGTAGGAAGTGAAGGTATCCACGTAGGCTAGGGATCCGACCCAATACCAAAGCAGCTGTCCTGAGTGCTGCAAGAGGCATCACTACACACGGTTGTGCGTAGGGCTGACGACACTTTCACGTAAAAATACAAATGTTACGAAAACAAAACCACATACAGAAAAACGGACTAATAATTCTTAAATCAACCCATTGCTGATCTAAAACATGATATATGGAAAGCGACTTGGAATGTACTTAGTTTATTCAGAGCAGATGCCTTGGCCAGCCTTAGTGATGAACTATCGAGATATAGAATAGTTTTTAACGCTCTGCAAGTTATTAGATGGAAAGACTCAAATATAATAAATACTAAAGAGTATACAATGTTCAACACAAACACCTTAAGAACGGGGTTTTCAGTCAAAATGGAGACAGTAAAGGCAGTCAATTGGTTTAAACCAGTGAGTGAAAGATTATACTTCATAAGGATTAGAGAAGAAAAATGTCCAACATCACGTTAATCTGCTCACATACTCCAACGGAAATTGCAGATGAAAACATGAACGAAACTTTCTATGATACACAGGTGAGAGTGATGAGGCACCACGCCACGATACCAAAATAGTCTTTGGCGATTGCAATGCGAAAAATGGCAAAGAAATAGTCTATAGACCAACAATTGGAATGGAAAGTCCGCATGATGAAAGCACTGACATTGGAACACATCTTATAGACTTTGACACAGAATAAGAAGTGACAATCAGTAGCACAAAAATCCGACATAAAGAAATACATAAAGTGACATGCATATCTCCAAAATGATTTACTCGTATTCAAATAGACTACGTACTTATTGACTGGAGGCATTGCTCTGACATATTAGATGTGCAAAGTTGTAGAGGGGCATACATGTGTAACATCCACAATAAACAAAATAAAGGAGAAGAAGAGGGCAATAATCAGAAATTATGGTAGGGACCCGAAATTTACTGAGGAATATCAACAGAAGATAGAAACTCAACTATAATTATACAAAAAAGATTCAACCAGAAACGTTGATATAAACCAGAAGCGCGAAAAGATGAAGAAAATAATTTTAAAGTGTAATAAACCTGTAGTGAAAAGAAAAAAGAGGGTATTACGTAGAATACAGCAATAAAACCTTGAAGAACAAAGGAGCAAAGCTCAGATAACAATGCTGCAAAAGGAGACAACAAGAACACGCAAATATAAAATGAAGCAAGAATGGTGGCAAGCAAAATTTGTTGACTAGAAAAACGAGTTTGAATAAATAGAAGTAAAAAAAAAGATTTTTAAAAACCAAGTTTTTATAAGTGGACTAAAATGAAGAAAATAATTTAAAACTTATAAGTCCAAGTACTTTGCTTTAATATGACTAAAAACGAAGGCGGGGGCTTATGAGGTTTTACATAAGCAGTTTACTCATTCGCTCACTTATAGATCTCTCTTGTGCCTTCTAAAGTATGAATCTTTAACTTTTTTTTCAAAACATATATCTTTGTGTAGTATTTCTAAATTAAAATACGATTGTGAAGCACCCACCCCACGTATTTAGTAATATTAAATTATAGTACTTGAAATTATAAGTTTTAAATTATGTACTTCTTTTCAGTCCGCTTATAAAAACGTGTTTTTTTAAAATATTGTTTTACTTCTATTTATTTTATTCTTTTTAGTCTAAGTGTATGCTATGGTGAGTTTTGAAGTATTGATTATGTTCAAATATAATACGCATTGCCCGACAAACATTTAAAGACTGGAAATGACTGATCTCCCCTTTTTGTTAAACATGGTTGATGTGGTCGGGGTTTGTGTGAACTCGGCACGTGAATGTAATGTATAAACAGGATGCATGAAGGGTTTTGTAGTTATGATGTTTGATAGATTTATTTTTATGGAATTTTTGTGGGGGGATTTTAGGTAATGTTGTGTGGTTAGGTATTGTGTGGTTTATTGGGAAGGGATGTGATTGTATTGAGGGGGGGTGGGGGGGGGGGGTTTTGTGGGGGGTTTGGAAAGAGGGGTGTAGGGGGGAGGGGGGGGGGGGAGTGGAAGTTTTGATGTTTGTGTTAGGTGGGGTTTTTGGGGGTTTTTGGGGGAGGGGGATTTATGTATTTTGAAAGGTGTGATTTTTTTAGGGGGTGTTTTTGTGTGGTGTTTGTTGTGGTGATTGTGTTTGGGGAGTATATTGGGGGGGGTTTGTATTTTTTTTATTTGATTATTTTTAGTTATTGATGTTATGTATGGGGAGGGGATGGATTATGGAGTAGGGTAATGTGTGTGATGTTTTTTATTTGTGTTTGAATGTTTTAGAGTTTGAGTTATAAATTGAAATGTGAGAATAAATGTTTGTATTTATAAAAATAAATGGTGTAAGGTAATATGTTGTTGAAAAATTATGTTTTGAGTTATTGAGGTTTTATAATAATTTGTATGTTTATTAATATAAGATTAGGAATGCTTATATGTATAAGTATAAATGATTGATGGTAACTAACTACATAGGCAAATACACACGTTTATATCCAGAATATGGCTGAAGGAAAAGATGCCAAATGAACAGCACATGGCACGCATAACCCCAATTCACTAAACAAGGATCTAAGTTAATCTGCTAAAACTATAGAGGAATCTCACTCCTTTATGTAATGGGAAAAATCCTCATAAAGTTATAGCGAGAAAGCGTAAAAAGTTTTGTGAACAGATCCTAGGGGACTATCAACGCCAATTCAGGCACAATGGATCAACCACATATCATAATTTTACTATACGAAATGTTATGAAAATAATATCGAAAAACACCAGTTACATGTGGATTACAAAACAACATACCATAGCATAGCGTAAACACTCAACAAGAGCTGGAGTCCATAACCAGCTTACTCAGCTCATACATATGACAATGGTCAAATCCAAAAGTAGAATCAATGTGCATGGAGAATACTCAAAGGAGTTCACATTTAACCAAGACAAGGAGACTCACTATCATGTATTCTGTTTAACATCACGCTAAATTTTTTTTATTAGAAACATACACGTGGGCACCCTCGGAATCATAATCGCAGAACAAAGACCATCATGATCTTAATATAGCCAACCACTAAAGTATTTGGTATAAGAATAATATATAGCGTTACTGGGTAGAAATCGTAACGACATAATTTAAGCTTTCAGGGCACTTGACGTTGCCTTAGCAAAAGCTGGTCTTGATATTAATGAAACGAAGACAAAATATAGGATAATGTCAAGAAACGCTCATGCTGATGATGAAATTAAATAAAACTATATCAAATTTGAGAAAGTGGCTACATTCAAACATCTAGTGGAAAAATATATAAACGAGACAATGAGATAATATCGGAGGTGAAAGAAAAGATTACAACGGGCAACCTTTCCTACTTAACCTTTAAAAAAAAACTTCTAGGAAGCAAAAACCTCTCCAGGGGAACAAAGAAGACAATGTACACTACTATCATAAGACTATTAACAACGTAAGCTAATGATAATTGGATCGTTACCAGAAAAACAGAGAACTTGTTTAACCTATGGACGAGGAAAATACTCCGGAAAATATATGGCCCAGTGATAGAAAATGATATCTGGAGAATTCGTAGACATCAAGAACTTTACCATTTGTACAAAGACCCACCCATAGTCACAATGATTAAAAAGAAAGATTACGCTTGGCTGGACATTATTAACGATGCCAGAATGTAGAGCAGCAAAATTTATATATAAACAAAAGTCTCGGGGCAAACGACTCACTGGTCGCCAAGACTGAGGTGGATCGATGAGGTGAAAATGGACATCAACCAGCTGTGGGTTTGGGCATGGAGGAGGAAAGCCATGGATCCATCTAAATTGAAGGATGAAGTGGAGCAGGCCAGGGCCTTACATGGGCTGTATCGCCGTAGATGATGAAAATGAGACTATTTGGTTCAGGATCATCTTCATCGACCTGATACTTTACTTGACTTTGGTTGTGTTAAACATGCTATGAAGATGCACATTGAGCTGCTAGGACAGAACGAGAAAAGAGAGAGAGAGAGAGAGAGAGAGAGAGAGAGAGAGAGAGAGAGAGAGAGAGAGAGAGAGAGAGAGAGAGAGAGAGAGAGAGAGAGTAAGCAGTCGAAAGGAACTAAGTTAATGACGATGATGTTGGTCACGGTCGTGATATGTTCCTTCTGGTCGAGTTTCCATTGCCGGTTCTCATGACTCTCCTATTTAACACAAACACGTTAAGGATTATTGTTTTTTCGGTAGAAGCATGGAAGTGAATGTCATTAGTTTGTTTACCTTTTGTTTGTTTGTTTGTTTGCTTGGTCCTTTGATTTGAAGAAAGTTTCAAATTGAGTGAATTTTTATGTCATTAATTTTAATTTTAATAATTTTGCAAAGTTTGCCAAAAAAAGTCAAAAAAATGTGTATTTATTGTCTTAAAATTAGTTTACTTAATTTTCCAATACTATTTTTAGAGAACATGTAAATTAAATTCAAGTTTTTAAAAAATATTATAATATCCAAAATTTATTTGAAATGTTAAAGGAGCTGACAATATTTTTAGGCTCTGAATGTAGTGTTGATTTTTTAAAAAAACGTGTGTAATTTCATTTCATGTTATAACTCATACACAACAATAAAATTTGAAAACACATTTAAAAACATTTTGAATTTTCTTTTATCGTTGTGTATGTGAACGCTTTGTAGGCGGCCATTTTTATTGTTATTGTTATTAATTTTGAACTCTCCTAATCGTAACTGTTTACATAACATAAAAGCGCCAATAAACCTTCAAATAAATTTGATTACTAGGTCACCTAATTAAACTAGAACAAATAAACAAACTTTAACAAAATTATACATAACTTATAGTATCATAATAATAATAATAATAGTAATTAGTAATAGTCTTAAGCCTTAAACTTAAACCTAGTCTAACAATAACCCGAAAGTGAGAATTTTCATCTTAGTTTTAGTAATAACCACACTACTAATAAGGGCATTAACGTCAACCAACAAACATCCTATAAATCAGAGTAATATATCAATAATTATAAACCACCACAACACAAAACACACTGACTACACCTCTATCTTAAGCACAATAAAGAAAATCTCCTTCAAACAATGGAAACATAAAATATGTAGATATAGGCAAAAACACTTTATATTAATTTTGCTCCTCTCAGGCGACATAGGACTTAACCCAGGCCCAGTATCATCTAAATGTCACATTTTTATTAATGCATGCACTAGCAAACAAGGAACCATTCAGTGTGACACCTGCAATGAATGGTACCACATAGCCTGCCTGCATACTAACACTCCAAAGCACATAGCAATAGGCCTAAGAAATAAATATGCATCTTGGAACTGCATACATTGTGGGTTGCCCCAAATCAGTTCAGATTTATTTAACTATAGGGACCTTATCACCACAAACTCTTACAGTGTTTTGGCTAATCCTTTTATAAATAAACCACTAGATAAAATGAAACCTACCAGACAAACCCATAAAATTAACAATAAAAATCTAATAATAATAATAATCAAACATTCTAAAAACACTAATAGTTAATGTCCAAAGCATAACAAATAAAATTCCAGATTTAGAACTACTTATAAAAACAGAAGAACCAGACATAATTGCTGGTTCTGAAACTTGGTTGAACCCCAACATATATAACTCTGAGATTTTAAACACCAATTATAATATTTTAGGAAAGACATCCCAGACAATTATGGAGGAGTGCTACTTGCAATTAAATAAAATATCAAAGCTGAAGAAATTACTGCACAGCCAAATTTTAATATAGAGTCTATTTTTTGTAAAATAATTACACCAAACTCAACCCCACTTATTGTAGTCAGTATATGTAGACCACCGAATACAAACCTAGAATACATGAACAATCTTTGTAGTCAATTAACTTTCATAAAAGAGAATAATAAAAATGCAGTTCTATGGATTATGGGGGACTTTAATTTTCCAGATATAAATTGGAAAAATTATACAATTTGATAACCATCAAACTAACAAAGAAATTAATGAACACTTTTTAGACACTATAAACAACATAAACCTAGAACAGATAGTAAAAACAGCAACAAGGAAAAATAAAACACTAGATTTATTCCTAACCAAATAGACCAGGACTAGTGTTAGACTATAAAATAATTCCAGGACTGTCCGACCATGATATAGTTAGGGTCGACCAATACAATAAAAACTAAAATTTAATAAGATACCTAGAAGAATAATCAATCTTTGGAATAAATGTAATTCAATAAAACTACACCAATCAGCGGCTAACTTCCAACAAACTTTCCTAAGTAAATTTAACACAAATAGCCCAGAAGAAGAAATTTGGAAAGATATAAAAACAAATATAAAAACTATAATGGATGAGAATGTTCCAACAAAACTAACATCAAATAAAATTAACAAATGCTGGTTCAATTCTAGATTGAAAAAGCTATGCAAACAAAAAGAGAACTTATTTAAGAAATATAAAGCTACCTATTCATATAGGATACACAAAAAATACTTAAAGATTAAACACTTGACACAAAAACTTAGTCGAAACCTCCAAAATGAATATATAAACAATGTAATTACCAAAGATAACAATAAAAACTTATGGTCCTTTATCAAATCTAAAAAAATGGAATCTTCAGGAATAGCCACACTAAAAGGCTCAAATAATAAAACCTATAATGATAATGAAACTAAAGCTAATATCCTTAACACATATTTTGCATCATCTTTTTCTGCCTCAGGCGATGAGAAAGTTTTAATAAATTTAAATAAAATGGAGGAAATAGTAACATAACTGTAGATGAGATAGGCATGGGCGTAGGGAAGGGGGGCAAGGGGGGGGCATTTGCCCCCCCCCCTACATTTGAGAAGACAATTTTTTATTTATTAAATGCATTAATAAATGTTGTATTTTAACTATTACAGCACTAATTTGTAAGTCTTATTAATTTCTAAGGCTTTTTTCAACCCTTATTTTATACTGAACTTGAATTTAATTGAAAATTGTACCTGTATGGCATTGCCAGTTAAAATAAAAAAAGTGGGATTTTTTTGCCCCCCCCCCTGGAAAAATTCCTAGCGACGCCCATGGAGATAGTTATACATTCACTCCTAAAAAACTTCAAAATAAACAAAGCTACTGGCCCAGATGATTTGCCTGCTAGGTTATTAAAAGAACTAAGCAATGAACTGTCCCCAATCCTTGTAGTTCTCTTTCAAGCCTCTCTAAACCAGGGAAAAGTGCCCCAGGATTGGAAATTAGCTAACGTAACTCCACTCTTTAAGAAAGGGGATAAATCAGACCCTGGTAATTACAGGCCTGTATCACTTACTAGTATCACCTGTAAATTACTAGAACACATAATATATAGTAGAATAGTTAACCACCTTGACAAATATAATGCCATATGCCCATATCAACACGGCTTTAGAAAAAAAACAGATCATGTGAAACACAATTAATATGTTTAATAGATGAACTATCAAAAGGCTTAGACAAAAATGATCAAATGGATACAATGTTACTAGATTTCTCAAAAGCATTTTACAAAAGTTCACCACCTTAGTTTACTTAAAAAACATAACTACTTTGGAATCTCAAATTCCTTACATCACTGGATCCAAGACTTCCTTTTGGGCAGGGAGCAAACTATAATAATTAATGGATCTAAATCTGCACCAATAAAGGTTAATTCAGAAGTTCCACAAGGAACTGTGCTAGGTCCCTTACTCTTTTTAATATATATAAATGATTTACCCAACAACATCTCAACAGGAACAAAAAGTTAGGTTATTTGCTGATGATTGTATAATCTATAGAACAATTAAATCAGAACAAGATAGCAAAATTTTACAAAAAGACTTAGATGAATTGATAAAATGGGAAACTAACTGGAGTATGTCTTTCCACCCAGAAAAGTGTCAACTGTTAAGAGTAACAAAGAAAAAGAAACAAATAAATTCAAAATATTTACATTCATGGAAAGGAACTGACCCAAACTAAAGATGCAAAATACTTAGGAGTCTTAATAAATGAGAAACTATCATGGAATCCCCATGTCAATGAAGTTATTAAAAAATCAAACAAAATCTTAGGCTTTATAAAAAGAAACTTTAACAAATGTAATAGAGATATAAAACTAAAATGCTATCTCACTTTGGTGAGACCTGTACTAGAATATGCATCTTTCTGTATGGGACCCATCCACCAAAGAAAACATTGATTTGATAAACTAGAACAAATTCAAAAAAGAGCTGCCAGATTCATTACTGGAGAATATTCAAAACTGACTAGAATAACACCATTAGTTAAATCATTAAACCTTGAAACACTAGAGGATAGAAGAACCAAGAGCAAAGTAGTAATCATACATAAAGCAATTAATTATAATTTAGAAATACAACACAAAGATAACTTAATACAACCCTCAGATAGACATAAGGATAAAAACACCTTTCTTATTCCGTATGCAAGAACAAATTCATACAAATTTTTGTTCTTCCCGTCCGGAATTCGGGCGTGGAATGGGATTGCCTGAAGAAACAAGGAAAACCAACACTTTATCAACAATTTAATTCTCTAATAAAAATGCAGGACTAAACATAAACCATAGATAAGCGTAGGACGAAATAATCTTCTGTATAGAAGGAGCGTCTGTGAACAGATAAGATTAGATACACAATGTAACACCAATGTCTTGCTATATATAATGCACTCTACGTCAGTGAGTAAATTTGCGATTTCTGTGTGTGCATAGATTGATACAAAAATAAAAATAACGTCTTTTACCGGTAGCCTTTACAAAATTTACAGCAGAAAATTTAAAAAATCCAATTAGCCAAAGTTTGTAAAGCTATAAACTTTTAAAGTTGACTTTTAAAATATTGTAAAATAGCTTTTTTAGTGTAGCCGTCTCAGAACACAGGCGAAAAGTTAGATTAATAAAAAAAATTAAGTCACACGTTTAAACAATCGGGGGCGTTGCTAAGGTTGGTGTTACCCATTACGTTCAATTCATTGTAAAGCCCAGATTGAAGTATTGTGGAGATCTGGGTTGAGATGAGCCACTAAGTTTGTTTGAGATTCGCGTTTAGGTGTGCCGCTGATTTAGTTAGGCCATCTATGCAGTTTTTTTTAGTGAAATGACTGTCATCTAGTTTCCCAAAGAAAGAAAAGCCAAACGTGGACGAAAGGAACGTGGGACGTTGATAATGTTTTAAAATTTTAGCTCGACATTCTATAGTGAACATATTATTAAGCCTATCATTCTAACGGCTGCAGTTGTTTGAAAATTAACAATAAAATTTTCTTTTAATTTCATCACATCCATTTTTAAATAGAATAAGTTTATTCAGTCGGAGCAATTTCGTTTAGATTTTTAAAAAATATCTAGTGTGCTAACTATATATATATATAAATATATATATCAAAATCCAAATTTATAAATCGTTCGCTATTTGAGTCTGCATGAATTGAAAATTGAATATAGCATTTGTTTAATATTGAAATAATTCGTTCCTACCTATTAACGGTAAGTTCTATTATAAGATTTCAAATCATAAGAACATGGCCTAGTTACTCATGAACTAAAGAATTCCCTAACAAATCAACAACTAAGTGTCGCATCAAATATTAATTCACATGGTTTGACGTCCACATCATTGGGCGGTAATCTGATAATGTTTTTGTCAAGTGACATACACGATTATCCATTAGCCCGTTTGTGAAATATTGATTTTCAACACATTTTGTAAGTGCATACTTTACAAACAGCAATGATTATCTTCCCTTTCACGGTGCTTTTAGACTATAATGAGATGAAATTTTAACAAATACCACTATTTATTTTTGACCCCAGAAATGATAATATTTAAATCTTATAGCACAAAACACTCACTTCAAAGGGCTGACATAAATCTGCTGCATTTCTTTTATCCTTCTTTTAAAATCGTTTTCGCGAAGCAGACTTTCATAGTATATGACATGACTTATGAAAATTGAATAATATAATACAGAAACATGAGAAATTTTGTTTTAATACTGTTTCTCCCTTATCCACAGAATGAGATGTGTTTACCTGGAATAAAACTTATTAAAAAGCTAAGAAATAAAAGATGTTATCAAATCCCTGCAGTTGATTTGCTGAGCAAAATTGTTGCCGTCTCGTTGGTTTGGAGTGTAAGATACAATTTTTTAAAAATATAAAATATATTAAACAAGTAATAAAAACTCGAATGACTATTTAAACGCAATTGCCAACAAAGAATATCCGATTTTTTTCAATCAAGGCAAAGCCTTATAGATTACATTAAAAGTCAAATCAAATCAATAATTCTGAAAGTAAACAAAACAATTGCTATCTACAAATTGGTGCTAAAATTACGGGATACGAACGGGATGAGATTTTTCAAAAATTCCTTCTTCAACATTGATTCTAAATATTGTTAGCTATCGTTTGGCGTTTTTTTTTCAACCCGATAAATGTTATGGTCGCCGAAAAATTGACAAAATACTGTTATTTTTTCGATTTTTTTCTCCAGGAAATCCAGTAAACCTTTTCGGTATTTTTTGGGGCCCGTGCACATCCTTGGGGCCCCCTTAACATATTTGCAAAAGACCCGAATCCTTTATCTGGTATGGTTCAGGAGGTTTTGCTGTTTGCTGTTGAAAGCTTGAAAAGACAGACCGGACATTACAAATATTATATAAACGCAATTTTTCTTAAGGAAATTGCGTTAAAAACTAAGGTTAAACTGATTCGAATTTTACCAGCATCCTCTCTAATACTGTAAATTTTTTTTCAAATACGATATATTGTAATAGTGTTCCAATTACTTAGACTTTGCTTTCCACTAATCTAAAAGAACTTTTTAAACAAAATTGTTATCCTTAATATCAACTAACCATTCCAAAATTGTCTGAAGGAATTTTTAATTTATTTTTAATTTATAAAATCTAAATATTTTTACGGATTATTAGGAATAACATTTTTGTGGAGGTATACATTTTATTAATCTACTGGGTATTTTATATACTGGGAATAGTATAACCTATTATATATGATTTAACCTCAAATAACGTTAATTGATCATTGATTAAATCAATACCAATGATTCTGAAGTTATTGAAATTAAAAGTAATATTTTTAAAAAATATCATTTTTTTTATTATTTTTCTTTTATTTGTAAATTATTGTTACTGATTTAGAAAAACCACATGGAGACGCGATAGTAACCCTATCTATATAAGATTTACCCTCAATTTTGACTGACTCACGCCTAACGCTAAGGGACATCACTCTGCTTTTTTTTAAAAATTGAAAATATAGATTTGAATATCATAATCATTTTGGTTTCCAGATTAACATTAAACACCATCAACACTATAATTAATAACTAGTTTATTACACGTCAAAAATGACGAAGATTTCAAAATATGTATATTTCGGCTGAAATCTATTAATTTTGATTAAATACAAGTCGGATTTCAAAAAAAAATGTAACAGAACTTTCATTTAATTAATTAATTTTTATTTTATTCATTTATTTTTTCATGAACAATTTTATGCGGAACGTTCAAAAAGAGTTATTTTTGTTGCAGTAATTTGGTGCGCTGCTTTCTAATTCTAAAATTAGTAGCACTATAAAACAAAATCGATCGCAGCGCAACCTAACAGCAATACATCCATACAGATAACGGTAATTATGTAAATTGACTATTATTTCGCTAGTGTATTACCCGTCAAAAATAACGGAAGTTTTCAAAATAAATATATTTCAGCTGAAATCTATTAATTTTGAAAAATTACACATCAGATTTTTAAAAAAAATGTGATTCAGAACTTTCATTTATTTTATATATTTTTATTTTATTCATTTATTTTCTTAATGAACAATTGAATGCCGAACATTTGAAAAGAGTTATTTTTGGAGCAGTAATTTGGTGCGCTGCTTTCTAATTCTAAAATAAAAAGCACTATAAAACAAAATCAATCGCAGCGCCTCCTAACAACATTACATCCATACAGACAACGGGAATTATGTATATTGACTAGTGTATTACCCGTCAAAAATCACGGAAGTTTTCAAAATAAATATATTTTAGCTGAAATCTATTAATTTTGAAAAAATACACGTCAGATTTTTAAAAAAATGTAATACAGAAGTTTCATTTATTTTTTTATTTTTTTAATATATGTATTTTCTTAATGAACAATTTTATGCGGAATGTTCGAAAAGAGTTATTTTTGGTGCAGTAATTTGATGCGCTGCTTTCTAATTCTAAAATTAGTAGCACTATAAAACAAAAGCGCTCGCAGCGCCACCTAACAGCATTACATCCATACAGACAACGGGAATTATGTATATTGATTATTATTACACTAGTGTATTACCCGTCAAAAATGACGGAATTTTTTCAAAATTGATTGATATTAATCAAATAAACATTACCATAAATACGTATGATTAAAGTCGTAAATTGCATGCGCTATAATCCTTGCGACTGATCCAACATGTTTTTTAACATTAATAATGCAATACAGTCGCATTTCATCCCAAAATTATTTCATCTCAATTACATTTAATAAAAACCAATTTTTTTCTTTTTATTTAGCTTCTCAGGCTTAAGATAAGACAGCATCCAATTTTATTAATAGAGTCAGTTTCGGGTTATCGAACTCAAGTCATCATCAGCCAATAAATCAAGTCAACGTGTTAAGTAAATCAAATAGAATGTGTCACTAAGTTAAGTCAGCATCGGATTAACTGAGTCACGTCAACATTATATTATCCCAACCAGCTCAAGCTTAACTACTCCAAGTCAGGATTAGAGTCAATATTATTTTTTTAAATGAGCTTAACATGCCGATATAGGTAAGTTACTGAAGAAACGCTTTTAGTGCTGATTTAGTCATATTACAAAAGTAAAGCTAAAAAGGAATCAGTATCTATTTTTTTCAAAACAAAGCCGTCAAATCTCTGAGGCCATACAAAAATCTAATTTGAGATCAAATCAGAAGACAGAAACATTCCTACCATGACCGAGATATGTAATGTACTGTGCATGACACAATGCCTGGACCTGTCTTTTAACAACGAGACGCTGGACGCTCTGTGGACCTGTCTGACGTTTCTGTGCAACGTCACCGTGGAGGACCACCAGCGGACATCGTTTCTCAGCTACCTGGCCACAAACGTGTCGGTGGACATGAACGCCAGCAGCTACAGCAACTGTGCAACTGAGGGTGAAGTCTTTTTACTTGAAACTGTGGCTGGGTGAGTTTTGATCTATTTTTAAAAGAGTTTTAAAAAAACACTAATGAATTTAAGTCCTTTAAGTAAGATACGATTGTTATAAATTAGTCTGCATTAGTTATTTTAGGAGGGTTAAAGGTAATGATTGGGGCACTTTTAATATAAAAGGGAAATTACAAGTTAGGTATTTCGGGCATACACTTGTAAAATAATAATTTTTTTAATGTGATATAGATAAAGACATTTTTTTTATTTTTGAGGTTACTTGTTTGTTAATCCAGCGCAAATAGACTTTAAATTCTTAAAAATCACAACTTTGAAAAAACAATATGAACGAAAATGAAAAACATAATATTTCTTTTATTATAGTTATAAAGCGAACTTAGAACCGATTAAACTTAATTCATACTTTATTAGAAGAATGTTTTTTCTACTCACCTAGCATTAAATTGACTTTATTAACGAATTTCTGAGATAAAAGTATGCTTAAATGCTTATACTTTTAAATTTACATTAACTAAAAAATGCTTTATAATTTAAAAATTATTCAACTAGCATTTCTTTTTTAAAAAGAATAACACTTGTTTTTTGTTTAAAATGTCTCAGTTCTGCTTTGTGTTTTTTTAAGAGCGTTTTTCCAAGCCTCTTTAAAAAATTAAAATTCAATTTACAAATTCAGTTCTTATTTTGGTAATTGTATCCTTAATTAAAGGTACGCAATTCCAGTTAAAGGATACATATCTCCGGTATTTATTCTACTTACAATTATAAATAACACCCTGGTGTGCATCGTTTTACTCAAACCGCACATGCGCTCTCCCGTCAACGTCATCCTTGTATTCATTGCGCTGTCGGACATTTTGACATTTGTTTTCCTTGCTCCGGTGTACATTTACTTTTACGCCTCCGAGAGGGTGCACGAGTGGATTCCATACAACTGGTGCTACGCCATCCGAGTCCTGGAGTATTCCATACCCAACATCTTCATCATAGCGTCCATGTGGTTGACCACGGTACTTGCTATACAACAGTACGTATGCGTGTGCCACCCCTTCAAGGCCCAGACCTGGTGCACGATGCGCAATATAATCTACAGCATCAGCGCTATCTACTTATTTGCCACGGTTATCACAATCCCGTCGTTCTTCAACATCTACATCATCGAGACACGTCGGAGGTCACGAATCAATCCCAGCTTCATGGTCTCTGCCTGCATCATAAACATGAATCCTTGGTTTGTGGCAAACTTATTAATTTATGACATCTACTATTATTTCACACTTATCTTCAACACCATAATCCCGTGCGTGTCTCTAATTGTGTTAAACACGCTACTAATCTTAGCCATGAGGAAGGCAATGAGGGAACGCAACGAGCTGCTGAGACAGAATAAAACGAGTGAGTTTAAGCAGTTGAAAGAAACCAACTCGACGACAATGATGCTTGTGACAGTAATGATGTGTTTACTATTGCTGTGAACTGATACTGCAGTTTATACGACACTATATATTATCCAAGATAACTTTGAGATTAATATTTTTACACAGGAAACACATCATGTAAGTTTTAGCAGCCTAGTTTTTTTTGTTTTTTTTTAAATTATCAATTGTGTCTATTTTTTTTAATCAAAATGTTTTTCAAACAAAAAACTTTCAGAATTGTTTTTATTAAAGTGTGATTTTCAATTTTAAAACGCTTTCAATGGTGAAAATAATGGTTTTGTTGCATTTGTGATCTCCCTTTAATTTGATGGGTCAATTAATTTGTTACATTCATAGATATTTTTTGAAAAACTTCTTATAAGTAATTATCTTTACATAATAAAAAAAAATTTTAAACGATTGGTGTTAAGGTATATTTTTAACTTTAGAGTAGAAGACTTTTTATGTTAAACATTTCATTAAGAACAATGTTATTTAAAAAATAAAATAACTTAAGCATGCTTTTAGTATTATTTTAAAAATATGTTGATATTACTATTATTTTTTTTTGCAAATTATTTGATAACAAAAGGTAAAACAAATATATCAGCATACGAAAATATTAAAAAAAACAAAAAACATTTAATAAGTTGCGATTATGTAATGAAAAGCCTCTCTAAGTATGTAATCTATTAAGATAAAGATTAAACCTTAGCACAACATATCAGTTAAATTTAATAAAACAGATCAATCACAGGACCGACCCGTAATTGTAAAGACAGTTAAGGCATTATGTCTTCAAAATTACCCCTTAACTACTAAAGATGTATGTATTTACAGGTTATGAACGTTAAGAAAAATCAGAATATCAAAAATACAGCGATTGATTGTGTTCTTTCTTCACTATTTTCCCCCGAGATTTACATTTTGTTATTGTGATAAAAAATATACTGCAATCTGATATTGCAATTTTTGTTATGTCATCAAGAGCGACTGGGTAGATGTAGAATATTTTATAATGACAAATGATATTCACAACAGGAGTGTATTATACTGGGTTAAAATTATTTTTTTTATAGATTGTATCGTTTCTTGTCTCACGGAGTGTCTGCTGGAGTATTTGTGAGCTTCAACTTCATCTCAATAAGCTGTGATACATCTTATTCAAATAATTTTATTTTTTTTTCCAATAAAATATATTGCTTCTAGCTAAATTCGTATTATATGACGAAGATTCGATGTCAATCGAAATCATTCATTGCTTAAATTTTAAAGTCGTAATGTTTTTGCTATTTTATAAATACTTTTTTGACTTATGCTTTTTTGTTATATTTATTTTTTTATATTTTTATGGCTATAAAGTTCAGGTTCATTTTTTAATACAATTTACAGATTTTAAAAAAGTATTTTAAATTAAATACATTAATTATTCCTTAAGTGCCCTCAGAATTGTGTTTTATTAACATAAAGTTATTAAATAGTTCAAGTTGTTAAGGTCCCAGTTAAAAAAACTTTTAAAAACTTATTACCACAGCACGAATTGTGCTCTTTCATTAAAAACCATATTGAAATAACATTATAAATGAACTAATGTAGACCGTTCGAATAGAAGCAACTACGAGGTCTCGTTTTCTCCAATGGGAACAGAAAATAACTGATTTTATGGAGAAAGTTGTTTTTTCTCGCAAATAAAAATCTAGTTAAAGTTTTGAAAATGTGTTCTATGTGGCTCTGAATACGAATACGATCGCTTAGCAGACTGCTATTTGAAACTAAGAGTATGCTAACAAGACGGGCACCGCCAAAGCCCAAACGGATAGGTGATAGTGATGTCATATATGATTACAATCGCTGTACGGATCTTAGACAATGCATAGGTGAAAGATGAAGTGTCGATGATGCAAAACAAAGCAGCCGTTGAGGGTAGGATAATCCTAAGTGACCGTTTTGTCCTCCTCACAAGCAAACAGTATGTGCTACTGTTTAAAGCCTTGAGTGCCAGTACGGATTTGCAAATAAGAACCGAAAATAATTTTGCAGATGTCAGCTCTGGGGAAACCTTCCGACATGATACTTTGATGATCCAACTATCTAACCATTATCGATTTTCAATACGCTCGTATGCTAGGCCAGAATGGCGCTGAGTTTGTAGCGATTGTAAGTAGGAGATCTTTCACCCCTTTGTGAGTTTAATTTCCATGAAGCTATTCCCGACTTTGTTCCCGTGTGCCCAGGCGGCCCTCTCAGAGACGGCCTTGATAGTCTATTACGGCAGTGAAGAAGATATCATAAATTTTACTTAGCTATTTCATAATAAAGGATCACTTATTTGTTTAGATTGGATCAACAAATATTAGATAAAAAATATGGTTATCATTCAATAGGCTTGGTTATTTCAGGGCAGAATTCTATAAAAGTGCATCCGTGTATTCAGTAGGGAAAATATCATTAAAATATTAACAACATATCCCACAAATTTGTTAGGAATTATATCAAAATATATTTCTTAATGATTCTTTTTACTTTTGGTGAGCAGCTTTGTAAACTAAAAAGAGACAAATTTTTCTTTAACATTATTTGTAACAAAATAAATATAGCAAACAGAGACTTTCTTATTATGCTGAAAGTTTTAGTTTAACCAATTTCTTATAAGAAAATAATAACATTATTATTTATTTTTTTTTGCATTTTTGGGTCCAAGAAATACAATATATTCCAAATAATCATGAAACGACGGGTAGTTCATTTTAAAACTTGTATCTATTCCCAATTGGTAGTTACTATTTTATTGAATTGTTCATTTTAAAATATGAAAAAGTTTATTGACAAATTTAATTCATTTATTTTATTCTCACATTTCAGATGTATAATCTTTTCTCCAACTTTTGTCTCACGCTCAGCCGCCCAATCAACTTTTTCATCTACTGCAGTATGAGCACGAAGTTCCGTGATACGTTCAAACGTCTATTTACGTGTCGAGAATTGCCCTAGGCCAAGGCTAATCACAAAATGTACACTCTCAAAAAAAAAGAAATTCCAACAGTAAAATGAAAAACAAAACTGAGTTATAACGTCATTATCGTTTCAGTTGTTTATTAAATCCATTATATTAACTTCACCGTCTTGTCTCTCTGTCTGTCACCCGCGAAAAAACAAAAGTAAAAAATGACCCACTTTCCATGATCCTAGCTGAAATTTTTCACATAGACTTTTGTCACCTAACAATGCATGATATCTAAATGTCAGATCAATCGAATGGACCATAATTAAATCAATGAATTTTTAAGATTATCTCTGTGTATCTCTATGTAGCAGGTAAATGTGTATGCTAGTCTGTCGCAGGGTGCGTATTATATTGAACATACGTTTATAATATTTTCCCTATCCGTAAATGCTTATGCTAGTCTGTCGTGCGGTGCGTATTATATTGAACATACGTTTATAATATTTTCCCTATCCGTAAATGTTTATGCTAGTCTGTCGCACGGTGCGTATTATATTGAATGTAATTAATACTTAATAATATCTCATATAACAGGTATTTATAGTCAAAATATTGATTTTTACCGATTGTTTATTTCTAAATCTCTTATATTAACTTCGACAGCGTCTCTGTCGTCATCTCTCTCTCTCTCTCTGTCTGTCTTGGGCGGGCGGAAAAACAAAAGTAAAAAATGACCCACTTTTCGTGATCTGATCGAGCTGAAATTTTGCACACGGACCCGTCTCACATAACAATGCATCGTATCAAAATTTCAGATCGATCGAACGTACCGTAATTAAATTAATGCATTTTTAGTTCATCTTTATACAACGTATGTAATTCAAATTCACGGATTGTTATTGTTTTTTTCCCACGTGAGAGTTTGAGTTGACGCTTTGTCGCGACCCATCGAAGTACCGGCGTGCTTTTGCTTACATTTTTATGTCATGCTGATTTCGGTCCCCCCCCCCACCCCCCACCCTTGGGTTATGAAGCAAAGTTGAGTTAAGACAGATTCAGTCTGTAAATGTTTGTAGCGTTTGAAAATAATCAATACTGTTAGTTATCTCTCATATATAAGGGATTTATAGTCAAAAACTTTGTTATTACGGGTTTGTTTTATTATAACTGTTTCTAAATTTTTAATCCCTTATAATAACTTCATCGCCGTCTCCTGGGCGGGCACCGCGGAAAAACAGAAGTAAAAAATAACCCACTTCCCGTCATGCCATCTAGCTGACATTTGGCATACGGACCCGTGTCACCTAACAATGCATCGTATCAAAATTTCTGATCGATCAAACGTACCGTAATTAAATTAATGCATTTTTAGTTTATCTATATAAACTATATGTAGCGGACTCTATTGTTTACATTTGACGGGTCACTTGACTTCACGCCAGCCATCGGTGAACACATCTCGTGTTTTAACCAGGTAAACCACCAGTAGTTTTGATTTAACGCGCTGACGCCACCCGTCCATGTCCACAACGCCCCCTTCCCCCAGTTTTAAAGCCAGGGGAGATAATTTCGGTTTCAGTCTGTAAATGTTTTTCGCGTTTGCAAAAAATCAATACTTTTCGGATTAAAAAAAACAACAACATAAAATACTAATTTAGATTTTTGAAATTTCCAATAAATATATAGCATTCACTTCAAAAGCTTTGATGGGTTTTTGTGTGGAAATTATTGGGACTATGCGAAAGATTACTAATTTAAGTTATATTAAACAAATTAGGCTTTGGGTTTTTTCCCTGTGGTAAAGATGGGCTTGCAATATGGTAGATCAGCAGTGGAGCAGCCGAAAAAAATAGAGGGATAATAACTTGAAAGTTATGTCGCAATAAACAAGAAATCAGGACGATGATGTCAGCATCTCACAATAGTTTGTAAGTTAAGCTACGATGACACTTAGAAAATGAGATGCAAAAATCCCAACGTCGATTTTGAGATAACGTCCGTATACCTGTTCTTTATTTTGGCCAATCAAGCCATAATATTTCGCGAACAGTGAAGCCAAATCACGAAATTCTGAATTTGGCCGGAAAATTTACAGCAACATTGGCAAGTTCCCGAGATTGGCACGCCGATTCGAACTCTGGCCAATCTCATGCTTTGCCGTATTTTATACAATTTTAACTATTTTGCATGTTAAGCTTTTTTTCGCGTTTCTTTTATTAGATCATAATACTTTGCAAATCAATATGCACACTTTAACAACCGAAAGGTCGACTTTCTTTGCCTGGTTCAAAATTCTGACCAAGTTTTAATAATTAAACATCTCTTCTCTAAAAAGCGGATTTAAAAAAGATTTTCTAAAATTAAATTTTGATAGGAGAATACTCACAAACACTGTGACTAATGATGGCGTTCATTTATTCGTAATTTTTTAACCTGTGTGAAACCTTGAGTGTCCAAATGAGTAAAAGATTGGCAGCTCATCTCACGGTACAGTTTTCAAAGATGATTAAAATCATACATTGTTTAAACTTTCAACTAAAACTAGTTTTAATATTTCATATACACAATTGAAATTTGTTTTTGCTAAGATGTTTAGAGTTTGGATGAAATTATTTATTTGCCGACCACAAAATCTTGTTATTTATTGATTAGTTAAATAAATAAATAAAATAAATTTAAGATTAATATTCCATTTCTTCCATTGTCTATGATATCAGCATTCATTCTTAATAATGTTTTTATTTAAGATATTTTTAAAATGTTTTTTATTCAAATGTTTAGTTTGTAAATTCATCATCATCATCAGTCCCGTGACCGTTGCATCAACAGATAACGATCTCCACATTTTCCTATCTTGAGTGGCGGCCAATAATTCATGCAATTTCATCCCTGTCCATTCCTTTATCTTGTCCAGCCAGATTTTCCGTAGTCGACCTCTTCGCCGGCCACCTTCTACAGTGCCTTTAAGGATAATTTTTTGTCAGGGTATCATGTCGCAGTACATGGCCAAACCATGCCATCTTACGTCTCTTAATTGTTATAATAGTTTCCGTATGACCCACTAAAAGGGTTTATTCTGTCCCAGACATATTCATTGGTCTTGTGTTCTAAATAGAAGATCCGGAGAATTTTCCTCATGCATTTGTTTTCAAATTCCTGCAGCTTGCTTTCAGTGGCTCCCATTAGTATCCAGGTCTCACATCCATAAAGGACAATGGTTTTAACGAGAGTTCTGTAAAGCCTATGCTTTGTTGGCAGGCTAATGTTTTTGCTGTTCCATATTTTGGTTAACTTCGTCATTGCTGCCATTGCCGACCCAATTCTATCTCGTATTTCAGCTTCACAGGTACCAACTCTAGATATAATGGATTCTAGAATTTAAAGTTTTGTACCTCCTCAAGCTTTTGTTGGTTCATTACGATGTTAGCCATACTGGCAGCTGATGCATTAACCAAAATATTGCTTTTATCTGAGCTGATATCCATCCCATATGCATCTGATCTGTCTGCAAGTTTGTCAGTGAGCTCCTGTAGTGCTTTACCGCTCCCAGCAAAAATAACTGTAATCTGCAAATCTTCGGTTGCATAAGGGTCTTCCGCCTATATAGATAGATGTGTGGTGATCACTGAGAGTTTCTTGCATGATTTTTTTCAAGGAAGATACTGAACAGGACAGGTGAGAGAATGCAGCCCTCTCGGACTCCGATCATCGTTTTGAAGAAATCCCCTAGACAGCCTTTAAATACAACTGCACCACTTTCCTGATTGTAGAGTTCTTAGATCACCTTTACCAGCCCTTCTTCAATGTTGAAACTTCTCATAACTTGCCAAAGTCCTTCATCCCATACTCAATCAAAGGCTTTCTTGAAGTCTATGAAGTTGTGATGGCGTTTGCGTTTGTGCTGTAGACGTTTTTCTATGAGCAAGCGACATTTGAAGATCTGCTCGATTGTGCTTCTGCCTGGTCTGAACCCTACCTGTTCTTCTGCCAGTAGTTCATCGAAATTGGCTTTAGCCGGCGAGGATAAATTTTAGCATTACTTTGTTAGGGTGGCTAATAAGGCTGATTGTTCTATAATTATGGCATTGCTTCATATTGCCTTTCTTAGGTAATGGTATGATGAGTGACTGCGTCCGATCTTTGGGCCATATCTTTTTTTCAAATACTTTCTGGCAGAGTTTTGTTAGGGCTTTCGTTACCTCTGCTCCTCCATGTTTCAGCAATTCAGCAGGGATGTTGTCAACTCCAGGCGACTTACCCCCTTTTAAGTTCCGTACTGCCTCTTCAACTTCGCTCAACAGCACTAGTGGATCGTTCATCTCTCTGTTCTGTTGCTTCTGTAGTATGTTGCTATCTGGATTGATTTTACAATTGTACAGTTCGGTGCAATATTCTGTCCATCTTCTTAGTTTCGCCAGGTTAACAGTAAGGAGCTGGCATTTACTGTTTTCAATTATTGAAACTGTCACCTGATGCGTTTTTGTAAGATTTCTTAAAGTCTCATATGTTTTTTTAGTATTACTGGCAGCTATGCTATCTTCCACTGTGCGGCACTGGTTATCTATCCATTTCTTTTTGGCCTGCCTCATCTCCTTCCTGATCTTTGTATTAATCCGCCTGTATTCGTCTGTTGTTTTAAAATTATATTACTTACATTTATTACCTTTAAAAGAAATCTTCATGTCATACGTAGTTTCAGATGCTAAATGTTTCTCCAATTTCTTTATCCTGCTCAGCCACCCGATCAAATTTTTCATCTGCTTTGGTATGAGCAAGCAGTTCTGGGAGACGTTCAAACATCTGTTCACAGACTATTAAAATCCAAAAGAAAGAGATTAGTACTAACTATCTGGGCTCAAAGTTTCTCAATGGCATCATTAATATTTGTATACTAATCACTACATCTATTGTGTAGAGAGTATTGTATAAGAAGTTGAACTCCCATTTAATACATGTTACAATTCATTTAAAATAAAAAATCCATTGAGTCCTTTTTCAATACATGAATATAATTTATTTATTCAGAATTTAACAAGAAAAATATCACGAAATTTAAAAAATATATATATTTCAAATACATAATTCCCGTCGTCTGTATGTATGTATGTATGTATGTATGTATGTATGTATGTATGTATGTATGTATGTATGTATGTATGTATGTATGTATGTATGTATGTATGTATGTATGTATGTATGTATGTATGTATGTATGTATGTATGTATGTATGTATGTATGTATGTATGTATGTATGTATGTATGTATGTATGTATGTATGTATGTATGTATGTATGTATGTATGTATGTATGTATGTATGTATGTATGTATGTATGTATGTATGTATGTATGTATGTATGTATGTATGTATGTATGTATGTATGTATGTATGTATGTATGTATGTATGTATGTATGTATGTATGTATGTATGTATGTATGTATGTATGTATGTATGTATGTATGTATGTATGTATGTATGTATGTATGTATGTATGTATGTATGTATGTATGTATGTATGTATGTATGTATGTATGTATGTATGTATGTATGTATATGTGTGTGTATGTATGCATGCATGCATGCATGTATGTATGTATGTATGTATGTATGTATGTATGTATGTATGTATGTATGTATGTATTTATGTATGTATGTATGTATGTATGTATGTATGTATGTATGTATGTATGTATGTATGTATGTATGTATGTATGTATGTATGAATGTATGTATGTATGTATGTATGTATTTATGTATGTATGTATGTATGTATGTATGTATGTATGTATGTATGTATGTATGTATGTATGTATGTATGTATGTATATGTGTGTGTATGTATGCATGCATGCATGCATGTATGTATGTATGTATGTATGTATGTATGTATGTATGTATGTATGTATGTATGTATGTATTTATGTATGTATGTATGTATGTATGTATGTATGTATGTATGTATGTATGTATGTATGTATGTATGTATGTATGTATGTAATGTATGTATGTATGTATGTATGTATTTATGTATTTATGTATGTATGTATGTATGTATGGATGTAACGCTACTAATTTTAGAAAGCAGCGCACCAAATTACTGCACCAAAAATAACTATTTTCGAACGTTCCGCAATAAATTGTTCATTAAGAAAATAAATGAATCAAATAAAAATAAATAAAACAAATGAAAGGTCTGTATTACATTAGTTTTAACTATGATGTGTATTTTTTCAAATTAAATAGATTTCAGCTGAAATGTATTTATTTTGAAAACTTCCGTCATTTTTAGGGTAATTCACCCATCACTAAATCATTAGCGGCGTATGCTACGCCGCGGATCGGCTAGTATCTAATATATAAAGCTCATTTGGTGTTTGTATGTTTGTATGTATGTATGTTTGTCGCCGCTCTCTGTCCCGCTCTCATTTTTAAAAAAAATGGACAAGGACCAAATTTGGCAGGACGGTTCCTTTAAACCTGCATATGATTTTGGTATAGTCTTTGTAATTGTCACTTTTGCCCGAAAGCAGTCAATAAAAAAATCAGAACATAACGAGACAAAGAGAAATAATTTATATCTCATTCCCATATTGAACAGCTTCATGCGGACATTCAAAACGAGTTCATTTTGGTGCACAATGATTTTCCTATACTTTATATGTAGCGCTGCGCTTTCTGAAATCTTTTATTGCCTGATGGCGCTTTCTTTAATCTTTATTTATGGTGTGCACTACAGTGGCATAGTGAGAGGGGGGCAAGGGGGGACTACTTAAATGATGCCATTTGCTAAAATTTTATGTGGATACCTTATCATTTTACTCGAACCATCCAATCTAAGAAAGAGTTAGCAAATTTTTGGTGATCAAACCAAATATATTGTAATGTTATGTAGAAAAAGAGTTGAGAAGAATGATGTTACTGTACATATTCATTTGAGGTTTTAGCAGTTACAGAAAACAATAATCTACTGGACTTTGAAATTTTGCCTTCAAATTTGAGTATTCAAATTCTAAGTAGCTCACATGACATTGTCAAGCAAAGACTATTTTACCTCACGGGTAAAAAAATGAATCAATCGATTCAAGCCCACTTCATTTATCTAGGTTTATTAAGATAATTTAGGGTCCAGGCTAATCTGCCTAATAAAATATCATTAATTCGAACATTTCTTACAACTGTGAGAGAAGCCTCTAGACAATTATTTAATGGAATATTAACTACTATCAATAATGAGTACACCAAGGTGGACTAATCTATATCTATTTTGGCTATTGAGCACTGCAAAGCTGACAGATTTGTATATCAAATATTGTGTCATTAGGAGAAGCAGAAAGCATGAATTTTATCCAAGAAATGAACGCTTTTCTGTATCTTTTTTTCAACATAAAATTTTTAAATGTCTTTAAAGTTACTAATAAAAATGATCTTTTCTTTATATCATCAACCTAAGTTCTGCCCCAGGTGGTACATACCCACGCTACACCGATGGTGCATTTTTTCGTGTACGCGTTTTAATTTGAGATTTGTCATTTTATTATTATCTATATATATAAACATCAAAGTATGTCTGTGTGTGTATGTGTGTACATGTCCTTTATAGCTGACTAAACCATTCATCCGATCGTCATGAAATTTTTGGAGACTGTTAAGTACCTACCTGGGATGGTACTTGGCAATTTTGTTTTCTAAATTTAACACTCATGGGGCACCGGGGGCCCATAATGTCATTTTTTGCTTATATGAGCCATATAAAAATTAGTTTAAGCGCTAGCTACTGTGTAAATTGTTGGATCTTAACCAAACTTTGTATATGACAACTTGATAGCCAATATTAAAATACTATAAGGCACTGAACTGCAAATAGTCATTCCTTTGGGGCTGGGGGCCCAAAAATTCACATTTCTTAAACGTTTAAGATTTTATTCACCATTCAGTCATTAACAATCTTGAAAAAATAATGATACGTGTATCCATTTTTATACAAATTACTTTTGACCCAAGGCTAACCTGGAGAAACCAAATAGATAACGCACAAAAAAAAGGAATCCAAAGACTGGCGCTGATGAAAAAACTAGCTGGTTCAGACTGGGGCGCAAACCACTCCATCCTGAAGAAAACATACACCAGCTATATAAGACCTACCCTAGAATATAAATCCACAGTGTAGAGCACAGCAGCCAAATCCAACCTCCAAAAAATAGACAAAGTTCAAAACCTAGGGCTTCGAATAATTACAGGAGCAATGAAAACTACCCCAATCAGAGCAATGGAGAACCTAGCTACCATAAGCTCTATGGAAGTTAGACGAGAAACCAAAACCTTAACACAGTTCACCAAATTAGAAGCATCAGTACATCACCCTCTAAAACCCAAGCTGCAAAAATCCTACTCAACTAAAAGACTCCAAAGAACACACTTTATACAAGAAGCCAAACATCTAAAATCCAAACATAAAATTGATAATATTGTGATTGAAGCGACACATCCCCACAGCCACTTCCCACCCTGGGACCTAAGTCCACCTCTAGTAATCAGAGACAACTTAATCAACATAGGAAAAAAATCTGACTACACAACTGACATACTAAGAGTAACAGTAAATAACATCATCAAAGAACAATATCCTGAAAAGTCCTGGATAAGAGTCTACAACGATGGCTCCTCAGAAAAAGCCAAAAAAAAATGGAGGAGCCGGCATTCTTATAGAGCAGCCTAACGGAGAACACCTTGAAAAAGCAACTGCCATAGGAAGTCTCTCAGATAGCACTAGAGCTGAAAGGAAAGCACTAGAGCTTGCCGCAAAAATTCTAACATGTTACCCCCACTCTAAAAACAGTCAGATTGTCATCCTCACTGATGCTAAGACAGTGCTTCAGTCTCTCAAAAACCCAAACACTTTGATCAATCAAACACTCAGTACAGAACTATTGAAACTGAGCAAAATAACAAAAGAACTTATTCTCCAATGGATCCCTGGACATGTGAATCTTGAAGGAAATGACACTGCTGACTCCTTGGCAAAAACTGGAGGCATTCAAAAACAGGCAGAGCCATCTCTACACCACGAAGAAATCAAGGCAATGCTCAAAAGAAGTGAATCTATCTGAAAGATGGTCCGAGCTCAAAGAAAACCACCCAAAAAGTGATGCATACTTCAAACTCCCCCGCAAATCAGAAAACATCATTTTCAGGCTAAGGACGGGCCACAACAAACTTAGGCAACACATGTTCCGCAAACTTCCAATTGGAGAAAGCGAAATGTGCCCCTGCGGGATAGCTGCGGAAAATGCGGAACATGTTCTTCAAAACTGACCTCTGTACCACCATACCCGGACAGACATATGGCTCCAGGAAGCTACCCTCGATGACAAACTCTATGGTGGACTGGAACAGCTGACAGCCACAGCGCAGTTCATCACAAATATAGGACTTGCTGTCTAAATCCTCTATCAAAAGATTTTGAGAACGAAGAAGAAGAAGAAAAATACAAATTGAAATGAACAGGGGTTTTGAACTTTATATCTTGCACTGAATGGGCCCCAGGGCCCTTAATGTTTTTTTTGGTGCATATATAAGATTTATAAAAATTAGTTTATGCTTTAGCTACTGACTAAATGAATGGATATAAACCAAAATTTGATTACAAAAACTTGGTAGCCCATATTAAAATACTATACGGCACATAACTTCAAATGTCCATTCCTTCGGGGCCGGGGGCCCCCAATGTCTTTTCTTCGTATATGTTTAATGTATTTTCCCCCATTCAATTTTTCACGATCTTGAGGAATGTATCTATGAGGAAACTTAATTAAATGAAAAGGTTTTTGAAATTTACATCTTTCACCAAATGGGCCCAGTGGCCCTAAATGTCTTTTTTTTCTTATATCTATTATATATAAATCAAATTATGTCTGTGTGTGTGTGTGTGCATGTCCTTTATAGCTATTCATCCGATCGTCGTGAAATTTTTGGAGACTGTTTAGTACCCACCTGGGATGGTAACTGGCACATTTTTTCTAAATTTAACACTCTTGGGGCACCGGGGGCCCATTATGTCATTTGTTGTTTACATGAGCTATATAAAAATTAGTTTAAGCGCTAGCTACTGTGTAAATTGTTGGATCTTATCCAGACTTTGTATATGACAACTTGATAGCCAATATTAAAATACTATAAGGCACTAAACTGTTAATATTCATTCCTTTGGGGCTGGGGGCCAAAAAATTCACATTTCTTAAACGTTTAAGATTTTATTCACCATTCAGTCATTAACAATCTTGACAAATAATGACACATGTATCAATTATTATACAAATTGAAATAAACAGGGGTTTTGAACTTTATATCTTACACAAATGGGCCCCGGGGCCCTTAATGTCTTTTTTTGGTTATATATATATATAGATATCTATGTATATAAAAATCAAAGTATGTATGTGTGTGTGTGTGTGTGTGCATGTCCTTTATAGCTGACTAAACCATTCAGCCGATCGTCATGAAACTTTTCGAGACTGTTGAGTATGCTACCGGGATGATAACTGGCTTTTATTTTAAAAATTAAACACTCATGGGGCGCCGGGGGCCCATAATGTCATATTTTGCTTATACGAGCTATATAAAAATTAGTTTAAGCGTTATCTACTGATTAAAAATGAATAGATCTTAACCAAACTTAGTATACAAAAACTTGGTAGCCCATATTATAATACTATAGGGCAATTGACTCCTAATGGCCACTCATTCGGGACTGGGGGCCCAAAATACCTTTTTACTTAAACTTTCAAGAATTTATTCCTCAATTCAATTACTAAAAAACTTGACAAATAATGGTAAATGTATCCAATATTATCCATATTGAAATGAACAGGTTGCTGAACTTCATACTTTGCCTTAAATGGGCCCCGGGGCCCTTAATTTCGTTTTTTGCTTATATGAGCTATATATTAGTTTTTGCGTTAGCTACTTAGTAAATGAATAGATCTTCACCAAACTGTGTATACAAAAACATGGTAGCCCATATTAAAATGCAATAGGGCACTGAACTTCTGATGTCAACATCTTCGGGGACGGGGGTCCCAAATGTCTTTTTTCGTATATATTTAAGATATTTTTCTTATTAAATTTTTAAAGATCTTGAGAAATATATCCACAATAAAACGGAATTTAAATGAACCGGATTTTTAAGTTGAACTATTGCATGTCATTTTAACCCTATATTAGCTATATAAAATGTAGTTTAAGCGTTAGATAATAAGAACATAACTGGATTTTGACCAAACTTAGAATATAAAATCTTAAGAGCCTATATTACTATAGTGCAATGAACTCCTAATGTCCATTCCCTCGGAGCTGGGGGCCCCAAATCCTAATCGTAATTAATCAAATATTTATCTGTCTCAGCCTATGTGATCATCACTATGCCTGCCTTTTGTCCGGGGCCGTTTTGTCCGGGGCCTTTTTGTCCGGGGCCGTTTTGTCCGGGGCCGTTTTGTCCGGGGCCGTTTTGTCCGGGGCCGTTTTGTCCGGGACCGTTTTGTCCGGGACCGTTTTGTCCGGGGCCGTTTTGTCCGGGGCCGTTTTGTCCGGGGCCGTTTTGACAGGTCACGTCGGTATGTACTACATCAAGGATTCGCGAAGTCATACTCAATTCGTGTCTTGCCTGCAACAAAATAGACCCGCCGTGGTTCGCAATCTACTTTAAGGAGCATTTCAGCATCTATTACTGGTTTAAGTTTAGCGTGTCCTGCCTGATTCCGTGTGTGGCTCTGGTTGCGTTTAACACGCTTTTCATCTTAGCATTAAGGAAAGACGATGAGGAGGCCCATGCAGCTGCTGACGAGTCAACAGACGAAAGAAGCCTATTCAACAACGACGATTATGGTAATTGTCGTGGTTTTGTTCCTGCTGGTGAAGATCCCAGTGGGTTTTATCACCATCGTGTTGAGAGTCACTTTCGAAAATGTCAGATATGTTTCTAGTGTGGGCATGTTCGATTTAAGAATGTTTTTCAATTAGAATTGTCATTGTCTTAAAGATAACGGATAAAATGTGACTGAGATAGCAGTCAGGATTTTAGATAAATAAATATTATGTGTTATTAAAACAGGGCAGGTATTGGCCTGAAAAGACGTCACGGAACAACGAACGTTTCGGCAAAGAGTCTTCCCCAACGAAAAAATAAACAAAAACAAAGAAAACTTTTTAAAACGAAATGAAAACTTAGCTGTGGTGTTATCCAAAGCCAAAGAGAGTATCAGGAGGACGAGAGTAGCCCCGAGGTTATATAGCTATGGGGAGATTAAATGTGGTGAATAACATCATTACATTTTATGAGCTCAATTGCTTTACTTCTCTTTTTTTTTCTTTTTTTTTCAACTTTTTTATAAACTTATTTTCTAATTTACCCAAGGTTATGCTTTGAATTGAATTCCATTCAATTTTTTAACGCAATTTCCCTTGGAAAAATTGCGTTTATAGATTTGAAATGTCTGTAACGATTTACAATGCAACTCCTCCTGAACCATACCACATAGAGGGTCCGGGTCTTTGAAAATATGCTAAGGAGGTCTCAGGGATGGTCCAAAAAAATACCGAAAGGGTTTACTGGATTTCCTGGAAAATCCAAAAAACCAGAAAAAATATCAGTATTTTGTCAATTTCTCGCCAACCATAACATCTATCGGGTTGAAACAAATGTCAAACAATATCTAATAATATTTAGAGCAATGTTTGTGAAGGAATTTTTGAAAAATATCTCTTCGTTCGACTCACGTAATTTTAGAAGGAATTTTTGAAATCAATTGTTTTATTTAGTTTCAAAATTGTTGATTCCAAATGACTTTGATTGTAATCTAGAATGATGGTTAATGGGGTTCTATATATAGACTGCATTGGCAAGCGAGGATGGCTTGTTTCGCCTGCTTTCTGTATCTAGATATATAATTCTCTTCATGGGACCATGCGAGACAAGCTGAAAGTAAGTGCAACCGAGCATGACGAATGACCCTTCGCTGGGGTCAACTAATCACAGTTAACGGTTGGCAAGCGAAGGTAGTGGTGGGGAGGGGCATGTCTTGAGACCAGCAATGTTTGTTTACATTCACTTCGTTGTTCCTTCCCAGTGTGCATGTATTTTGTAGTTTATTGGTTATTACATACGCCTGACATGCGGAAGGTCTTAGATTCAAGCCCAAGCGGAAACATTTGTTTTTAAATCCTTTATATTAACTCGTGGTGTCTGCACCCTTGATTGCTTGATTGCTTGTCGCAAAAACTTTTGATCAATTTTTAAACCACTTGCTCGTAAGCTAGCAAGCTAAAATTTAGCAGACATTTTTGTACCAATAATAAAAACTATGTATCAAAATTTCAGATCGATCGCATGTACCGTAATTAAATTATTGATTTTTTAGATTATTTTATTTATTCCTATGTATCATGCTATTTTTTGAGATAGAGCGTCGCGGTGCGTATTATATTGAACAACATTTCTGTCGCGCAATAAGGTGCGTATTTTATTGACAACACTTTTTATAAACATATTCCTGATCGGAAGCATTATATTAAACATGTTTTACGACACAACTGCAATTTTGTATTACTGGATGGTCTGGCGCTGCGTATTATAATGAACATTCTTTAAGTTAAGTCTCGCACATAAAGGATTTATTGTGAAAAACTTGGTTTTTTTACTGGTTTTTTTTAATTTAAAAAATGCTTATGCCCGTTCTTTCCCCCCTTTCTTAGCGAACATAAACACCGCTTCGCATGTCACGGAAAAAAGCTGCGGTCAAGGTTATACCAATTCCTTCACCAGGTAACTGTCTCTTTCTATTGGTCGTATATTTCGTTAATGGGCGAAGTTGTTGCTCTCCAACTTGGCTTCGTGACTGTAATATTTGTTTCTCAACATTGGTATAACTTCGGCGACGAGCTATCCGTTGTTCTCAGTGACGGAAACGTAGTCATACACTCTCAACAATACGCTCAGTACCTGTAAACTTCAGGAGTATATGGTGACAAAGCAGAAATTGTGGCGATGTCCGAAATACTTCCCAAAAATGCTTCGGTGGTCTACCAACGTTTACTCGCGTTGTTCCCATTTGTTCGTGCTTTTGTTTGTGTCCGTTCTCCTCTCCCCTTTTTTGGCGCTATATATGAGCAAGTCTGTGGCGTATGCTACGCCACGGGGCGTCTAGTTCTATATATAGATTGCGTCAAGCTTGCTTGCTCGTGTCGTCTTATTTGCCATTTATTTCTAGCGAAGTATTTGTATATAGATTAAAATCGTATACTTTATTTTTTAATGTTTTTTTTAAATTAAAACAATAGTACTAATATTTAGCTTCCTTAAAGCCAGGAATAAACAAAGAAGAAGCTTACTAGCAGAAAATGTCATAAATACCAGATAAATCATTTTACAATGTATATACCTTTTAGCGTCCATCTTAATATTTATGTAATCGCCATCTTAAAAACAATTGGACGCGGTGGTCGAGTGGCAGCGCGCTCGACTGGCGTACCGATGGTCACGGGTTCGAATCCATGTCAAGGCAAGGATTTGTTCCCGGGGCCTAGGGCATCCCTGAGTCACCCAGCTCCGAATGGGTACCTAACACTAGTTAGGCGGCTGGGTAATGCGTGGAACCCACAAAGCCGTGGCCCTGTGAACGCTGCATCACTTGCCAACAGATCATCTGTCATGGTCTGGACGCAATTATCTTCTGCATAGAAGAGCGTCTGTATAGATAAGATAAGATAAGATAATTAACTTTCAATTCAATGGCCAATCATCCACAACCTTCTTCCTGATGATGGTAGTTTTAATGCATCTGATATACAATGTCAAAGGTATAATATAAAAAAAAAGGTAAAGAAAAGATTAAATGAAATATAACATGAAATATTTTAATGAAACAATATCATGCCTTAATAATATCGTTTTTACTTACAAAATGGATTTAGCCATTATCCCTTATGTTTTACGTTTCTGTTGGAATACTTTGATTAAAAAAACCCACACATTTTGCGTTAAGTGAGGAACTTCAACACCACACAAACTCATGTTTAAGGACAATATAATCCCGAGGGAAATTAATTTAATGCGTAGTTTTCTAGATCTCTTAGTGGAGAAGCACCACTATCTTTCAGCTCAGTAACTATGAAATTTTACCTTACTTGTGAAAAAAAAATTGTAAAAATTAATCATATCTCAAATAGCCAAGTACACGATGTTTCAATAAAATATTATAAAAAATCATAAATAAATGACTTAGTATTTGTTTTAATGTAAGTTACGATGTTGTCAATTTTCTTTGAAAAGAGGGATATAGGGTGAACATTTTGTTAAAAAATGCCGTTCTTAAGTCTTTTTATTGCAAATGAACAGACTCTTGAACGTCTCCCGGAAATGCTTGCTCATACTGCAGTAGATGAAAAAGTTGAATGGGTAGCTGAGCTGGATGAAGAGGTTGGAGAAGAGAAACAAAATCTGAAAAAAAACGGATCAAAAAGAGATTATATGATTTTTTATAAAATAAAAAGATGTTCATATGTTATTTCAAGTTAAAGAGAAGAATATCAATAATTATATTAAAAACAACATTTTTTAAATCGAAAAGTAATAAATAAACTTTGTTAACTCACCTTTCTTTAATCATTTGAAATTATAAAATGTGTATTTATTATTTTTAAAATTTCCAATATTACCTTCAAAGTACAATCATACCTCTCATAACGAGCATCTGTCTAAACAAGTTTTTTCGCATAACGAGCTTAATTTTTTTTAAAAAGTTGCTCCCGAATAACGAGTTTCGCAGAAAGGGAAAGTCACTCTTTCCTTTAAATTCATTTGTGATTCGGCACTTCCGACCCGATGTATTATTCTGTGTTAAGCACTCAGTCTGTCAGCGTCTTGTTTTCGTGTGTGATCAACCGTTTTTACAAATTTTGTATTTAGACAGTTTTCGTAATTTTTTTATGTGCGAAGTGTAATAACCTGTGCTAAAATGTCTAAGAAACAAAACCACAAGAAGGCCATCATAAGAGAGGGAAAAAATGTTGAAATGAAGCGAAAAACCATTCAAAAACGATAACGTGGTTTGCTAATCTAGCGCGCAACTACAATCGGCCAACATCAACGATCTGCACTATTTTCAAGAACAATTAAGGTGATTGATGCTTCAAATGGAGTGTCAAGAATGTCTACGAAACGGTTTCATCACATTTTCGTCAAATTTTGAAACGTCGGCAAAAACAAATGTCTTTGGACGGTTTTCTAGTTAAATGGGAATAAATATTTGTCATAAATTCATATTTTTGTTTACGTTTTTTGTTTCCATTCCAAATTGTATTCTAGCTGTGTCACTCTTTAACAATTCACAAGTAGTTATCTTTGTATAAATCTTAATATTTTTTATTTGAAATTTGATTTGTTGTTTTTTTTTCAGCAGGGAGCGGGTTATAGTGTTTTACATTGATTTGTATGGGAACGATTGTTTCGTATAACGAGTGTTTCGTATAACGAGTGTTTCGTATAACGAGTGTTTCACTTAACGAGTAAGACTATGGAACTAATCAAACTCGTTATGAGAGGTTTGACTGTATAAGTATTTTAAGTATTGTTTTCCAAAGTCGTCATCAAAGCTTGGACAAATAAATTGTGAGTTTTGTTATGTAGAGTTGTGTTGGCTATGAAGAGTAGATTTGGTTTAAAAGGGTGGAGTTTTTTGAGAAAATTGGAATTGGTTAACAAGAGTGGATTTGGTTAATAAGACTGAAGTTTGTTAGGAAATGTGTTTTTTAAATTATTTTAAAAGAACTGGTTGAAAAATTGTTATGACTTAGGAGAGAAATGATTTCAATAGTATAAGGGGGCTTCGTAAATAGAAGTTTTGCCTTCCATACGCAAGTAAGATAAAAGGATTGATTACATCAAATTTCAAAATACTACCTAGAGGGAAAATCGAGTCAATAGGGAGTAAGTGAGGGTTTTGCTCTTTTTAAATCCCTTATATTAACTTCGCGGCCATCTCATCATCTCATCATCTCATCATCTCATCATCTCATGGGCGGAAAAAGAAAAGTCGAAAATGACCCACTTCCAGTGATTCGATCGTGCTGAAATTTGGCACACTGACCCATCTGACCTAACAATGCATTGTATCAAAATTTCAGATCGATCGAACGTACCGTAATTAAATTAATGCATTTTTAGTTTATCCTTATATGAGGTATGTATTTCAAATTCACGGTTTGTTATTGTTTTTTTGCCACGTGAAAGTTTGAGCTGACGCATTGAGGCGACCCAACGAAGCGACGGGGTGCTTTTGTTTACATTTTACGTGTCACGCTGAGCTCGGTCAAGCGAATCGGTGACCAGACTTTTCCCCTCTCCCCCTCCCACCCACCCCTCCCCCCCACCCCTCCCCCCCCTAGGGTTATGAAGCAAACTTGAGTTAAGACAGATTCAGTCTGTAAATGTTTGAAAATAATCAATACTGTTAGTTATGTCTCATATATAAGGGATTTATAGTCAAAAACTTTGTTTTTACGGGTTTGTTTTTATTATATTGGTAATTTAATTTGAAAATAGTAAGTCGTATTTAAGAAATTATATTAAACATTTTTTAAAAGCATTTTTTTTTAAAATTGTAGTATCCAGGTGTATGCACGGAGTGCTGTTTGATTTACAAGATGCTAAGGTTTAATTGTTTTTTAGGAACCATTTATAATCATCCTAGACGTTATTGCAGTGCCCTTAAGAAGCCCAGTGTGTGTCATTGTTGAGATGCTATAACAACGATACAAATATTTCTTTAAAAAGAGAACTAAATTTAGTACATTATAATCTTGAATGATTAATATACATTTTTTTCTAAAGATTTGTGAAAGAGAGACTGAAAGTAGTTTAAGAATGAGATATAAGTCTTGAAAAAAACTTTCTTTAAGCGTATAGAGAAATATGTGGCTGGAAGTGAGCGACATATTTTGAAAACTCTTCTTCTATTTAACCATCGGGTTTTTTTTAAACATAATTTTCTATTGATTTTCTGTATTCATAACTTCACAAGGAAAAGGTAATTATAAGATCGCAGAATGTTATCAGTTGTTCCTGGCCTTAGTATTCCGAGTATTGATGCTCACACGTTTCATGAATGTATGTCCTTGTTATGGAGCATATTTTAAAATGTCTTATTTCATTGGATTAAAATAGTGACGCATATATACAAGTTTAAAAACAAATTTAGGTTACTTTAAGATTACATCACATCATTAACAAAAACACAAGATTATTTAAAATAATTATAACCTAATGACAAAATTTGATTTTGCGATTATAGATGTATAGGTTATTACACGTAACAACATTCTAAACATTTTGACAAAATGTACATGGTTTGAATGTATACTTTCTAAAATCGCTAGACTTCACAAGACATTTAGAATAGATAGTTTCAGACACACGCAAGGTAACAACAACTGGACTTAGTGGAAAATTCAAATCCGACATACTACCTGGATAGAAAAGAAAGTTTTTTTAATGTGATTAAACATTAACAAAGTAAATTGCTTAAAAATATTGATAAACAACAACTGCATAATTACAGAACAGCTAGGGTGATTAGGAAAAATACTGAGCTATGAAAAAAATAAGAAACATAAGCTGAGGTATCAATTACAATGGTTCTAACAAAATCTAAGTTGTTAATAAAACAAATCCATACAGAAGTAAACATATTAAACTCACCAAATATATTTCAGGTTTGAAAAAAGTGATCTGAAAGGTCACTGTGACAATCAGCAGGGTCATTACAGCGGCCGTCGGGAGCTCGACCAGCAAGAACAAAACCATGACTGTGACAAGCATCATCGTCGTGGAGTTGGTTTCTTTCAACTGATGGCTCTCACTCGTCATGTTCTGTCTCAGCAGCTGGATGCGCCTCTTCGTCGCCTGCCTCATGGCTAAAATGAGCAGCGTGTTTAGGATCACCAGAGACAAGCAAGGTATCAAGTTCATGAAGATTACTCTGAACCAGTAATAGAGGTTGAAGAATATTTTGAAGTTTGTCACGAGGTGTTGTGGAACGACTAGGACGCAAGCCGAGACCATGATCCTTGGGTTGAGTCGTGATCGCCTCCAGGACTCGATGATGTCGTTCTCAAAGAACCTTGGGACCTGGATGAGTGTGGCGATGAAAAAGATTGCGCAAGTGCCGACGGTGACGTTTCTGGCCGTGCACCAGGTCCGGGCCTTGAAAGGGTGGCACACGCAGATGTAACGTTGGACTGCAAGTGCCGTGGTCAACCAGATGGACGCAGTGTGGAATATTAGTGGGATGTAATCCTCTAGGACGAAAAGGGGAAAGCACCAGTTGTATGGGATCCACTCGTGCACCCGCTCGGTGGCGTAGAAGTAAATGTACACCGGAAGCGGAAACAGCCCTGTCATCATGTCCGACATCGCCATGGCAACAAAAAGAACGTTTGTGGAACTGCGCATTTGAGTTTTCAGTAAAACGATGCACACCAGTGTGTTGTTGATAGTGGTCAGTAGAATCAGTGAAGGAAGTATGTAACCATTGATTGGAACGATGTACCTTGAAAAATATCAAACACAATAATTATGCAATTTTAACAAAAACTAATAAACTGGTATAGCGGCTGCTTTTAAGCCCACCCACATATTTATGCACTTACATACACACAAACACTTATAAACAGCTAAATTACTTTTAAAGAGAAAAATCTATTTTTAAATCGACAATTTAAAGTACGCTTTTGGTGTAATTTCATGTTTGCGTATAAACAAGAAAGTACAATTTTAAAAAAAAATAATTAGTTATTTCCAAGGTTTACACAAAACTTTTAGTGGAAACATTTTTAAATTTCTCGCCCTGAAGTACATAAAAAACACACATTGCTTTTGACACATACTTTGAATTTTTTTTTCATTTGATCATTTTATTTGTAGTAGTTTATGGCTCATACCATTAAAAAATGTGAATCCCCACTACAGCAATTACATTTATCTTCCCGCAAAAAATATATTTTTTATTATATGGTTTACAAAATGTAATTAAAAATCACCGATTGAAAATCTCCCTTCGTACTTCACCAAAAAGACCATCAAAATATGCATTTAACTCTTCTCTATCCAAATTTCCTATTTCCTTTTTAACTTTCAAAAAAGACAGCACATTATCTCCTTAAAATCATCAAATTGCATTACAAATATCTAAAACAAAAACACACGCGTTTGCATAAATTAAGGTCACCACATCTTTTATAGCATTTTGCTTGTACAGCGAAACTTACCCCATGGCCAAGTTTATGACGTGAGGCACATCAGTTGTACAGTTTCTGTAGTTGCTATGTTTGCTGTCCATCGACGATCTTGCCAGAAAGCTGAGAAACGCCGACCGCTGGTGGTCCTCTACGGTGACGTTGTACGTGAGCGCTAAGCAGGTCAGCAGGGTATCCGGGGTCTCATTCCCTGCGTGCTGGACCTGGCAGAGGGCAATACACAGGTCATCGCACATTTCGGCCATGACGTTACGGCATCGGGAGTTCAGCTGTGCCTGGATTTTGTGTGGGAGTCAGTGATTTAATGGATATTTCTATCATCATCATCATCATCAGTCCCGTGACCGTTGTAGTCGTGTCGGGAGCGCATCTACACATTCAACAGAAAACGATCTCAACATTTGCCTAACTTGAGCGGCGGCCAGTGATGTATAATAGTCTTTTTCGATTTGTTTAAGTTTTTTTCTTTATCTTGATCTAAGTCAGTTTCCGTTGCGCCCTTTTAAGTCACCTTATAAAGTGTTAAAGATTGTGGCAGGCTCTTCAGCTGTGCAAATAGTTATAGTATAGTTATAGTGGCTCTGATGATAAATTGAATTGAGTCCGATGTGTACTTTACTTAGTTATTCTGATGTTTACCTATGTGACAGACTCAATAAACATTTCTTCAATAAAATGAAACAGAAATGAAGGAAAATAAGGAGACTTGGATATGAAAGTGTAAAAAAATTTCTGATAAGAAACAAAAGAAAAAACTAAGTCAGTCAGAGGACTTCTTTATAGACATTTAAGAATATAATAGTATTTTCTTAATGTTTTGTTGTATTAAAAACACAAATTATTATGGATAGTTATTCCCAAACAAAGTTGGCACGGCTATGTCTCAGAAAAAATAGTGTATAAGTAAACCTTATGTTTCTGCCACTTGCTGGCCATAAGATAGAGCCAAGACAGAATAAGTAGAAACTGTTAAATTATCGGTACCATAATTTAGAAAATCTTTAATGTAAATTTGATTATTTTAAAATCTTTTAACTCTGGAACAAAAAGATGTCATTTGGTAATAATGATTCAGGGTTGCTATCGGATGAAGTGACTGATCGAAGCAAGTCCAAAGATGGAGGTGGATTGCATGTATCTTTTAAACCAAAACCTAATAAATTAAAACTTGCGATACGGAAACAGTTTATAACGTCTTAGAAGTTGCCTTAAAATCTTGATTTTGATTTAATTGTATGACCCACTTTCCAGTCCATGACGGACTATGTGGCAAGTGATGTAGCGTTCACAAGTTTTTAGCCACCACTAACGAGCAGGGGAATGTGTGGCCAGCACAATGCACCAGGGGCCTAACATCTTTAAATAATATATGTATTATTAAACAATATAATTTGCAATTGTCACGCAAGTCAGTAGTGTCTGTCAGTTAGTGCTGACGCTACTAATTTTAGAAAGCAGAGAAAACCAAATTACTGCACCAATGCATCAAAAGGTGTCCAAATTAAATATGCGCTGTAAAAAAAATATTATATGACGTCATTGTTTTCGCTCATATTTTAATTTTGGAAAAGGGAACATTGTAAAAAGAGAATTAGATGGTGGTTAATTATAAAATTAAAAAAAATAAAGGGGGCACCGTAGGCGCCCTGCAACCCCTATTACAAAATACTTTGTGCACATTTCAGAAAGTTTAATATTTCGTATTTATCAAACAAGGACAAGTTAGTTGGGCTTTTGAAAAAGGTCGGCGCTGTAGGCGCCCTAAACAAAGTGCATTTTTTATAAAATAAATAGATTTCAGCTGAAAACTTCCGTCATTTTTGACGGGTGTACGCTAGTTAATAATAATATTAAATCATTTTGTGTTGCACAATCCTATGTTTGAAATGTTTATTTACGCTTTCAGTAATCTTATGTCAATTAGAAAATAGATAGATATATAGTTATTGATATTTTTTTAGAAGGATTCATCAAATAATTTAAAATAAAAAAATATTTTTAAAGAAAAATTCCCCGTAGGACAAAAAAGTTTAAAATTATTTTTTATTTTCAATTCCATTGTGTAGCCCCGTTACTTAACACCTACATTTGATTTTTTTAAAAATATTACATCAAAGATCAAGAAGAATTAAAAAAATTTTTAATTTATATATCAATTCATCGTCTAGTTTATAAAAACAAAGAATTCCTCTTAGAAAGTTTCTTTTCATAAATCAAAGATGTCTTTACAAAATATCATAACATCATTTTTTTTTAAAAATGTGCATATCGAAAAATAAAACAAAATTTAAAGGTATCGAAGATGGAACTTAAAGTATACATTACCACATTAAGAATGCGGCTCTCAAAAAAATATGTATTTGAACTCAAAGCCAGTTTTTGTTGAAAATAATAGTACAATTTGAGATAAAATTTAGCACTTTTATAAAGTATTTTTTTGACTCGCAGAAAATCCAAAATCATAAGAAATGCTGGGTGAACCGCTTTTTAAAACCTTTTAATGTCCAGTTACTATCGAATTTTGAATACTTCGAGGACTAATTGTTATCTACAACAATATGACAAAAGTTCTACATTTTCAAAAAACATTAAAAACATAAATAATTCAGGCTTGTTTTAATGATGCTTTTTAGATGAGACAGTGGCTTGAACAGTCCTTATAAACATTGAATACTGAGTTAAAGTTCGCATTTTGATCAACGATGCAATCAGCTACTATTCAACCCATTAACAAGTAATTGGTCTGATTTCAAATGGTTCTAAAAGCAAAGTTTACAAATAAAGGATAAAATTTAATGATTTTTTTAAAAAAAAATTAAATGTATTTGGAAATTTTCGAAACTTAAAAGCTATAGCTAAATCTGAGCCTATACATCGAAACAAAATGGTAGCTTTTACAAATCATTAAAGTAAAATAACAGTAAAGTAATTGAAAACCCACAGCGCTAGACGAACTTGTGAGTTCTTAGTTTTAGAAGAAAGATATCGATCGAAGCAGCAACGAATATTTTAGTGACCGATAAATTATATCCTCTCTTCAAATGTCTTATATTTATCGAGAAAATCAATATATCTTTACTCAGTGACATTGTAATGTGTATAGGAAAACTAAATAATTTTTACATTCTTTTGACTCAGATAACGTTGTAATAATCTATTTTGGAATAGCTATTAGTCAATCACTAGAAGGTATCGGTCAAAGTATTGATCTAAAATTCTGATCACACGATAAGAAATTCACATGCATTGAAAATGCTTTGAAAATGCATTGAAAATAGACGACTGCGTGTGTCTAATTGCAAAGACTGCCTGCCTTTGTGCACCTAGCTTGTGACCCTGGCTATTGTGTCAGCTGCACTAGCTATGTCTTGAATATCACAGGTAGTTTACACACTAGAGGGTCGATGGCATGAATGTTCGACAAAAAAGTTCCTTAAAAAAGGTCTAAATTTTGCAGTGATGAAGCAAACTGGTTCTGCCAACTAAAAAATGAAGTGCTATTGAAATGTACTTTTTGTGTTTGGTTGATATCATGGTATATATATATATATATATATTAATATATATATATATATATATATATATATATATATATATATATATATATTTTAAAATATATATATATATATATATTAATAATATATATGATATGATATATAGAGAGACTTAGGTTAGATTGGTAATTAGTCTCTCTACATTTATAATTCTAAATAGCTTGTCATATATTAATTTTTCGATTTATTCATCTGATATTCCATATATTATAGCAACGTTACAATTAGGATGCACTATTTTAAAAATTACCAAGACATTGAGTCGAGACCATAACGCGTTGGTTGATTCGTGATCGCCGCCAAGTCTCTATGATGTCGTTCTCGTTAAATCGTGGGAGCTGGGACGAGCGTGGCGATGAAATAGATGGTACTGGTGCCGACCGTGACGTTTCTGGTGGTGCACCAGGTCCGAGCCTTGAAGGGGTGGCACACGCAGATGTAACGTTGGATGGCCAGCGCTGTGGTCAATCAGATGGACGCCGTGTACGGGATCCACTCCTGCACTCTCTCGGTTGCGTAGAAGTAAATGTAAACCGGAAGTGAAAATTGCCCGGTCATCATGTCAGACAACGACATGGCTACGAAAAGAATGTTGGTGGAACTGCGCATTTGCGTTTTGAATAAAACGATACTCAACAGAGTGTTGTTGGTTTTGGTCAGTAGAAACAGTGCAGGAAGTATGTAGCCATTGATCGGAACTGTGTACCTTGAACAAAAAAAACAACAACCAAATAACAATGGAATTATAAAAATAAAACAAACAATTGGTACAGGGATGGTATTTAAACAAATCCATACACACATGAATGCGCGGAGGCACACACATAATTATGCCGAGCAAAATTTTTTAAAGTAAAAAATGCACCAAAAATTCTGTAATGAAAACAACAAATGTAAGCTTTATTATTAACGAATACAACAGTTGTATTAGTTAAATAATAAAGCTTAAATGTATTGTTTTCATTACACAATTTGTTTGTGTAGTTTGTATTTTATTTGAAAGCTTTATCACAGTCCTATTCTATATGATAAATTATTTTTTTAAAGAGATTTTTCAATGGACATTGTTTTTGTTGAAATTTGAGTTTTTATGTAAAACAAGAAATTAAAATTGCTATTTAATAAATAGCTTCAAGTGTTACACAAAAAATGGTATTGGAAAAAAATGTAAATCATTTTGTCTGATGTAGTAATCTATATACATGATTCACCCAAGAACAAGCACAAGCCGAATGCAAATAAGCATGACAAATGACCCTCACTAGGGTCGGCTAATCACAGTTTATGGTTGACAAGCTAGTGAGCTGAATGGTTGGGTGCATGTAGCTAACGGCACTGAGCATGTCGCGAGACCAACAATGCTTCGGCGTTCCCCCCTCCCCCAACGTTCACTCGCATTGTTTTGATTTCTTGCTGTAGTTTGTGTCCTTTCTTTCCCCCTTTCTTTGCTATATGTATGAGGAAGTCTGCGGCGTATGCTACGCCACGGGTCGCATCTAGTTGTGATTATTCACACAGTCATTTCTTTTGACACATAGGTTGATACTTTGTTTTGAACATGTTATTTGTAGTATTTCAAAAGAGAAAACAATTCCCTACCACCACAAGGGGTAAAAAGTTTTGTTTGTTTAAAAAACGATTTTAAAAAAAACAGAATGATGCGTAATATTATTATTTTTTATTTTTATGTGAGCGTTTTTGTAACCACGAAACAGCGTAAGTCGAAACCGTCGTAACCCAAGGACTTCCTGTAATTAAAAAGAAAATTCCCTGTAAGACAAAAAGTTAAGTTTTCAATTATTTGTCATTATCAAATACAATATGTTGCAATATTACTAAACACCTAATTTATATTTATTTTATAAACTATCACCTTCAAAATCAAGAAAAATTAAGACATTTGTTTTTTATTTATGAATTAATCGTCTAATTCATAACAACCCAGAAGTTTCCTCTGTACGATTTGTTTCATAAATTAAAGATTGCTTTACAAAATACGGATTATTTCAATTTCAAAAAAAAATATGTTTGACGAGAAAATAAAAGTTTTTTGAAAATATCTAAGATTTAACATAAACAGTACGATATTCGTAAACTAAATATGTATTTGAACTGAAAGCCGGTGTTTATCGAAAAAAGACCATAAAATTGAGCTAAAAATTATCTTTTACAAAACGTATTTCTTTGACGCGCTGAAAATCCAATATCATCAGAAGTCGTGAGTGGAATGCTTTTTTTTAAAAAACTTTTATTGAATGTTGAATACTTGGAAATCCTAATGTGTATGTACCGCAATTTGACAAAAATTCTATGTTTACAAAACGCATTAACAAAATTAATGATTCATGGTTGTTTTATAAGACTTTTTATTGAGAGCGTGGATTTGACTGTCCTTCAAAACAATGAATACTGAGTTGACGGTCGGCTTTTGATGGACGCTGCAACCAGCTATTGTTAAACCCATCAACAAGTAATTTGTTTGATTTCATTCGTTTCTAAAAGCCAGTGTACAAATAAAAGACTTTTGCAGTGTATTTCGAAAATTGAATACTAAAGACAAATCTGATCCTATACATCAAAAATAAATGGTAACTTTTACAAAACCGTTAAAGAAAAACAACAGTTAAGGAATTGAAACCTCCGACACTGGATGAAAGCGAAAGTTTTTAGTTATTAAAAAAAAGAAATTGATCAAAGCATCAAAGAATATTCCAGTGACAGATAAATTATATCATTTGTTCTAACGTCTTATATTCATCAAGAAAATCAAGATAACCTTACTCATTGACGTGATAATTTATGTACCCGAAAACTCATACATTTTTATAATCTTTTTTTGTTTGGTAATCATCCATCACTGGAATAGCTCTTAGCCAATCATTAATAAAGAGCTGCCTGGTTAGTGTACATTCGGTGAAATTTTAATGCTGGATACATTTAAGTTTATATAGTCTTGCGGCTGACCCTGAAAAAAGGACTTCTGACTTTTTAAATGATAAGAATGTATTCAGTAAAAAAACACACATAGAGCAGAGGCTTTGAAAATGTTTGGGTGTCGCCCCCTTTTTCAAAAAAAATCCATGTGTTTTTTCTTAATTCATTGCTCGTTGACATGTCTTTATTCTAGGTAAAGTATTAGATATGGCATTTAGTTGTTGTTGTTGCTTAAATAAATCCCATATTAGGCAATATAATGCCTAGCATTCAATGTTCTTATTTTAAAAGACACGAGAATACAGAAATGTCGCGGCTGAATTACATTTGCTAGCTTTCTGCATCAATTCAATTCAATACTCGTAATTGATTTTAAAAATATTTTGTCTTTAGGGGATCAAAAGAAGAACGTCAAATATGATATGTAAATATTTGTGGCTATTTAACTTCAATACATTTATCAACAACTGCATTATATCCCAAAATAGGATTAAAAGCTAAGTGAATTATGCTATGTAATGAGATGCTAGCACGAACTCTGTCTACGACCTTTTGATTACTTGACATTCCTTGTTTGTTCAGTCTGTTTAGTCTGCACGTTCAGAAAATCCGCATTGAAATGACCATCAATAATTAACTTTGTAAAAAGCATGCGAAAACTTAATACATTGCAAGGTTAAGTTGACACAGAGGGGTCCTTAATATTCATGAACATGTGAAATGATTTAAAGTCCTCTCGCGGACTTACCCTAATAATTTCGGATCGCCAACGAGGCGAGGACGTGAGCTTGAAAACTAGTAACTGCAACGCAAGATAAGTTATATTTAATTCTTAGAAACACTATTTCCTGGTTCAGTGTAATTGCTTTTTTCAATTATGAATGTCTTGTATCTGAGGTTGGATGTAATCGTCTTGTATATTGAAAATTCGTCTTGCTTTTAATCACACAAAGCAAAAACAAAAACATTAAATTAAACATATTTAAAACATTGTTTATTTTTTAGCACATTTCGATTTTAAAACATTTTTTTTTAAACAATACGCTACAAGAAGCTAGAAATGTCTAATAAAATTAATCATATTGCTATGCTTTAGATGTTAGGAATATTTTAAAACAACGATTCCGGGGTTTAAAATGTGGCTAACGTTATTCACACAGCTATGCGAATAGTGTCTAGCGTTAGTCACACATCTATGTGAATATTGTCTAGCGTTATTCAGACAGCTGTGAGAATATTGTCTAGCGTTATTCGCACAGCTGTTTGAATATTGCCTAGCACTATTCACACAGCTGTGGAAATATGGCCTAGTCTTATTCCCACACCCACATTTTTTTTTGTTATACTTTTGCTGACTTTAAATTAGAAGATTACTAATCTATAGGTCATTAGGCTGATTGCTAATAACTATCGTATTGTACTCGTAAATTTTAAATAGGCTTATTATTGTAGCCTATTCTATGATTGAACATCATTATTTTATACGATTATCAAAATAATTACCCAGAAGAATTTTGGCATTTAAAATAAAAAATTGGTTTTACATCTCTTTGTGTTAACGCTTGGAGAGAAAAAAATATTTCATGACTTGTATGTAGTTATTACGTCTAATCGTAGTACCGGTAATTTTGCTATCTGTTGAAGTAGGGGGCCGTCCATAAATGACGTCACGCACCTAGGGGGGAGGGGGGTCACACTTTTGTGATGATGCGTGACGAGGGGGGGGGAGAGGGGTTGAAGAAATGTGACGTCACATCAAAAGGGTAACTTTAAATAAAACATCCACTGAAATATTTAGTCGCTTAGAATTTATTTAATGACTTTTTTTAAAATTTAAAACCAGTGCTTCTGAATGTGCCGGTCGGCAGGCCATCAGACGCTGGTTGACGTAAGCTATCAAGACACGAAAATTAAATCTAATTATAATCCTTAAGGTTGAGAACCACAAGATAACATATGAAATTGTTACACTGCGTCGTTTGATGTTGACATCAAAGCATTTGTGATGTAACCGTAGCTCCGTTTGGTTCTCTCATGGCAGGAGTCGTCGAGCGTTTTTGCCCGTTACCCCAAAATATACAAGTTTATGTGTGCATTATCCCCCTCCCCCCCAACCCCAGACTCTAGGTCCTGCTCACATGACTCGGGGATTTGGGAGAGCGTCGTTAGCCCCCCACCCTCCGAAAATACTACTGGTGAGTTTTACAAGCATGACAAGTGTCTAAAAATGATCTGAATAGGATTATGTGTAGATATTTGAAAACAAAACGACACGGAACATCTTTTTTCTTTAAAATGGGAGGGGGAGGGAATCTATTTGATAGAATTAAAAACGTTTTAAGTTTGATATAATTGTTCGATTTGTGTTTGGTCAAACTCCCCTGGCCATTCTAGTCTTCTAGATCAGTGCTTCTCAAAGTGGTGGTCCGTGGACCGGTGCCGGTCCGTGGGCCATCCGCTGCCGGTCCGCAGATGTTCTCAAAAAAATGACAGTAAAAATTGTCAGTGCAAGGAAAATAGTGCACCGTTCCGTGGTGCAATGGAAAAAATTCCTGCCGGTCCGCCATACTAAAACGTTTGAGAAGCACTGTTCTAGATATAAATTTGTAATCGAGCCCATTTAAAATTAGTCAAGTATTCATTATCTTTATTGAATGCATCAAATTCTTGACATTGCAATTCGAGAGAAGCACTAAAAAAAATTTCTTCTTAGCTCAGTTTTTAAGGCATTTATTTTAAATATCACAGAAAGGATACGTGATACAGACAAGTCATGTGGATTAAGATTATTGTCACTCGTGTCAATATAAATGAAAGTAGGGTGGATTTAGGTGTCTTCGTATAGTAGGCTACGTAGGTAAGAAAGCTACAAAGTTGTCAAATTTATTAAAAAATTCTTTTTCTGGAAGGAACCGGTTCACTAATGGGCATTTGTTCCAAGCGTACACGTACACATGACGTATTTTAATATATCTAGTGGATTGTAGTGGATGCTATATGTCCCAAATGAGTCTGCATTACCCCCAAGAATTCCCTTTTTGACCCCAGATGAGGTTATTTATCTCTGTTCGCCGACCTCTTTCTTACGGGATGCGCGTCAGTCAATTGAGGGATTTTTAAAAAATACATTTTTAAAATGTTATTTTTAAATAATTGTTTTTCTAAATAAAGTCGTTAACCGTGATGATTAATAGTCAATGTTTAATTTGTATGCATTAAAATAAAATATAATCTAAGGATGTTGACACAGTTCGTTTTCTGAAGGCCGGTTAAACGTTTAAAAAAATGCTTCACGTGGGTTACGATATTACAATGTAGATCTTCACTAAATGAATAATAAATACTTAAATCACAATAAAAGTGAATTGAAACATACTTATTTTCTTTTGGAAAGGGGGGGGACAAAGATTTCTGACGTATTTTTAGAGGGGGGGGTCTAAGTTTTTGTGACGACGCGTGACGAAGGGGGGAGGGGGTCAAAAATCGGCAAAAATTGCGTGACGTCATTTATGGACGGCCCCTAGGTCGTAAAATGACTTGACGTTTTCTAGCATTCCCACGTCCCCATATGATAACTGATAATGACATCTATTTATATGTTAATACCTAATTTATTATTACTGTTAATGATTTATATAGCATATATTATTGACATCTATTGTTGGTGAGGTAAATGCAATAATTAAAATCTTCTTTTAAACGCTTTCAATTTCAAGCTTTCAAGTGACTGTAATGTTATGTTTATATCTATTTTAATAAGAACCTGAGCGGACCTGCATACTAGAATTTTACTAACTATAGACAAGTGTTGTTCCAAACTCTGTACTAATTCTTAGTAGGCTAATTATTTTTCCTCACAAAAGCCATTTAAGTTAATTAAAGCATGCAAAAGCTTAAGACTGTGTAGAATAAAAGGGAGACTCTGTAACAAAACAGATAATAACATTTCACAGGCGATGGGGGGAAATAATAAAACGTTTCATGGAACTTTGAGCCTCTTTGAATGCTCATAAACTATGTAATACAAACTACCAGCACCCTCATTGTGGATTTAAAAAAAAAGTAATATAAAATATTTAAATTTCTAAAAAAATGAGTGCCCCAACGGAGATTCGATTCGCCAAAACAACTAAGACAGTTAGCATCCGGCTAACCACTCATCTAGAAATGCTCATACAAACTCGTGCTTTAAAAAAAAATTATAACTGTTTATCGTTTATAGGGAGATCAATGCGCATGCGTCACTGTGTTAATAACGCTACATAGTATTCCAACAGCTGTTCCAATATTTTGTGATGCAGATAGATATTAAAATTCAAACTGACATCAAAAATGTAAAGAAACCCCAACCGTATTTTATATTGCCTATCCTACCTCTGAATCTATTTTTGAAAGCTCATAATTCATTTTGAGAAATGAAATTCCTACCCATATTTAAATGATTCTATAATCTTTTTCCAGGTCTTCTGAGCTAAGTAAATATTGACTTGTGTATTCAACTTATATTTTTATAAAAATGTAAAAACCAAGTTTTTGACTATAAATCCTTCATGTACGAGACGTAAATAAAAGAATGTTCATTATAATACCATCCAAGACCATCCAAAAATACAAAATTGTAGTTATGTGTCGTAAAACATGTTTAATATAATGCGCACCGATCAGGAATATGTTTATAAAAAGTGTTGTCATTGTCAAGAAAATACACACCTTATTGCGCGACATGAAAGGTTGTTAGATATAATGCGCACCACGAAACTATAGCAAAAACGTTAACATGTTACATAGAGATAAATAAAGATAATCTAAAAATACATCAATTTAATTACGGTACATTCGATTATCTGAAATTGAGATACACCATTTTTATCATCGGCATAAAACTGCTTGCAAAATTTCAGCTTGCTAGCTTACGAGGAAGTGGGTTAAAAATCGATCCAAAGTTTGTTCGACAAGCAAGGGCTCATACATCACGAGTTAATATAAAGATTTTTTTAAAAAAATAGCTGTATGATAATAATAAAGCCAAAATACAATCAAAAGTGGCGATTCGAAGATGTATGTCTCTAATTCTCCCCTAACTGAAATGAATGTTCACTTTTGTGGGAGGTATCGGTCAATGTAATGATCTAAAATTCAGGTCAACAGATTAGAAGTCATGTGAATTGAAAATGCATTGAAAATAGACGATTCTAATACTGCCTGCTTTTTTATACCTAGCGTGTGACCATGGCTATGGTGTCAACTGCACTAGATATGACTTGAATAACACAGATAGGTTATACCATAGGGGAAAAATTGCATGAACTTTGCCAAAAATATTTCTCAAAAAAGCAAGCGTAACGTTGGTAGTGAAGAAGCATAACTGTTTTGGCCAACTAAAAAAAAAGTGCTCAAGAAAATAATATTTTTTTTCAGTAAAACTGATATGTTGATATCCTGGATTTCATATATGAAGACATTGGTCAATTTGGTAAGCTCGCCCTATATGTAAGGTACTATGCAGGCCTATGGGGCAAGTGAAGAGGCGTTCACAAGTTTTATAGCCACTGCATACGAGGGGATTGTGTGGCTAGCACAATGCCCAGCCCCCTTCGCTTCCCCAACTGATGTCGGTGGACACTGGGCCGCCCTTGGCCACGAGATCAAGACCCAGCCTTCACCGAGACTCGAACCCGTGACTCTCGGTTCGCCAGCCGAGCGCGTTGCCGCTCGACCACCATACCCTTAAATAAAAATATATGTATATAATTCACTTAAACGGGCATATGCAAATGAGCATGACGAATGACCCCCGCTGGGGTCGAAAGAACACAGTAAGCTAGCGTAGTAGGATAAAAAGAGAAAAAAAAGTAGAGGCAACATTGCTTCTTGGGTTCACGTGCATTGTCCCTTCACAGAATAACATATGATTCAAGTGTATGTTCATCAATTCCGCCTTACGCACGAAAAGTACTGGGTTCAAGCCCCAGAGGGAACACTTTTTAAAAAAAAATGTTGTTTTTTTCTGCCCATTCTTTTCTTCATTTTTTGCGAATATGACTAACCCTAGGCTCGGTAAATCACAGTTTATTGTTGTCAAGGGATGGTAGGAGGGCAGGTAACAACAACCGCTGTGCACGTGTATCCACGTTTACTCTTTTTTAAATCCCTTATATTAACTTCACCGCCGTCTCTGTCTCTCTGTCTCTCTGTCTCTCTCTCTCTCTCTCTCTCTCTCTCTCTCCTCTCTCTCTCTCTCTCTCTCTCTCTCTCTCTCTCTCTCTCTCTCTCTGTCTGTCTGTCTTGGGCTTGGCGGGCGGAAAAACAGAAGTAAAAAATGACCCACTTCCCATGATCCGATCAAACTGAAATTTGGCACACGGACCCGTCGAACCTAACAATGCATCGTATCAAAATTTCAGATCGATCGAACGTACCGTAATTAAATTAATGCATTTTTAGTTTATCCTTATATGAGGTATGTAATTCAAAATTCACTGTTTGTTATTTTTTTTTAAATTCTCAGTTCCACGTGAGTTTGAGTTGACGCCGACCGTCGTGTTGACGACGACCGTCGTGCCGACACCCCCTCACATCCCACCCCCATTTATTAAAGACAAGGGACATCACTCAGTGTCAGTCTGTAAATGTTTAAAATAATCACTACTGTTAGTTATGTCTCATATATAAGGGATTTATAGTCAAAAACTTTGTTTTTACGGGTTTGTTTTATTAAATCCCTTATATTAACTTCGCGGCCGTCTCTCTCTCTCTCTCTGTCTTGGGCTCGGCGGGCGGAAAAACAGAAGTCAAAAATGACCCACTTCCCATGATCCGATCGAACTGAAATTTGGCACACGGACCCGTCTGACCTAACAATGCATCGTATCAAAATTTCAGATCGATCGAACGTACCGTAATTAAATTAATGCATTTTTAGTTTATCCTTATATGAGGTATGTAATTCAAAATTCACTGTTTGTTATTGTTTTTTTTCTCCCAGTTCCACGTGAGTTTGAGTTGACGCCGACCGTCGTGTTGACGCCGACCGTCGTGCCGACACCCCCTCACATCCCACCCCCATTTATTAAAGACAAGGGACATCACTCGGTGTCAGTCTGTAAATGTTTGAAAATAATCAATACTGTTAGTTATGTCTCATATATAAGGGATTTATAGTCAAAAACTTTGTTTTTACGGGTTTGTTTTTATTAAATCCCTTATATTAACTTCGCGGCCGTCTCTCTCTCTCTCTCTCTGTCTGTCTTGGGCTCGGCGGGCGGAAAAACAGAAGTCAAAAATGACCCACTTCCCATGATCCGATCGAACTGAAATTTGGCACACGGACCCGTCTGACCTAACAATGCATCGTATCAAAATTTCAGATCGATCGAACGTACCGTAATTAAATTAATGCATTTTTAGTTTATCCTTATATGAGGTATGTAATTTAAATTCACGGTTTGTTATTGTTTTTTTGCCACGTGAAATTTTGAGCTGACGCATTGAGGCGACCCAACGAAGCGACGGGCGCTTTTGTTTACATTTTACGTGTCACTCTGAGCTCGGTCAAGCGAATCGGTGACCAGACTTTTCCCCTCTCCCCCCCACCCACCCCTCCCCCCACCCACCCCTCCCCCCCCACTAGGGTTATGATGCAAAGTTGAGTTAAGACAGATTCAGTCTGTAAATGTTTGAAAATAATCAATACTGTTAGTTATGTCTCATATATAAGGGATTTATAGTCAAAAACTTTGTTTTTACGGGTTTGTTTTATTAAATCCCTTATATTAACTTCACCGGCGTCTCTGTCTCTCTCTCTCTCTGTCTGGGTCGGGCGGGCGGAAAAACAGAAGTAAAAAATGACCCACTTCCCGTGATCCGATCGAGCTGAAATTTGGCACACGGACCCGTCTACCTAACAATGCATCGTATCAAAATTTCAGATCGATCGAACGTACCGTAATTAAATTAATGCATTTTTAGTTTATCCTTATATGAGGTATGTAATTCAAATTCACGGTTTGTTATTGTTTTTTTCCCACGTGAAATTTTGAGCTGACGCATTGAGGCGACCCAACGAAGCGACGGGGCGCTTTTGTTTACATTTTACGTGTCACTCTGAGCTCGGTCAAGCGAATCGGTGACCAGACTTTTCCCCTCTCCCCCTCCCACCCACCCCTCCCCCCTAGGGTTATGAAGCAAACTTGAGTTAAGACAGATTCAGTCTGTAAATGTTTGAAAATAATCAATACTGTTAGTTATGTCTCATATATAAGGGATTTATAGTCAAAAACTTTGTTTTTACGGGTTTGTTTTTTACCACGTTTTTATTAACTCGCTTTCGTTGGGCATTGTTTGTTTGTCCAAGATTTTTTCAAATCTGCCAACATAAAATTGAACCACTTTTGATGGTCCTAGAGATCTGAAAATTTTACCACAGATAGATCTTGGATGACAATGCATTGTATCAAAATTTCAGATCGATCAAATGTACCGTTATTAAATTATTGAACTTTTAAGTTTATCTATAGTCTATATAAAAGCATCTGTACCGTCGGCTTTTGTTGACATTTGTGAGTTCGCCCCGTGACCACATCACAATGTTTTTAAAACGTTGGGCGGGCGCTTGTGAGGTGTTTGGTAAAATGAATAGAGGTAAAAAAATATTTTAAAAAACCAGGTTGTTATAAGTGGACTAAAAAGAATAAAATAAATAGAAGTAAAAAAAGATTTTTAAAAAAACAACTTTTTTTAAGCGGACTAAAAAGAAGAAAATAATTTAAAACTTATTAGTTCAAGTACTTCGATTTAATATGACTAAAAACGTGGGGTGGGTGTTTGGTATAAAAATTAAAGATTTCTAATTTAGAAGGCAAAAGAGAGATCTATAAGTGAGAGAATGAGTGAGCTGCATATGTCAAACCTCATAAGCGCCCGCCCACGTTTTTAGTCATATAATGTTGTAGTACTTAAACTTACAAGTTTTAAATTATTTTCTTCTTTTTAATCCGCTTATAAAAACGTGGTTTTTAAAAATCTTTTTTTTTACTTCTATACATTTACCACGTTTTTATTAACTCGCTTTCGTTGGTGTGGCATTCTTTGTCCAAGATTTTTTCAAATCTGCCAACGTAAAATTGAACCACTTCTGATGGTCCTAGAGATCTGAAAGTGACTAAAAACGTGGGGCGGGTGTTTGGTATAAAAATTAAACATTTCTAATTTAGAAGGCAAAAGAGAGATCTATAAGTGAGAGTATGAGTGAGCTGCATATGGTAAACCTCATATGCGCCCGCCCCTCGTTTTTAGTCATATTAAATAAAAGTACTTGAACTTACAAGTTTTAAATTATTTTCTTCTTTTTAGTCCGCTAGTAAAAACGTGGTTTTTAAAAATCATTTTTTTACCTTTATTTATTTACCATTACTTCGTGCTGCTGTTTGTGTCAGTTCTCTCACCCCCACCACCACCCCCCCCCGTTCTTTGCACTATCTATGATGAGAAAATCTGCGGCGTTTGCTACGCCGCGGGTCGTGTCTTGTAAAGTATAATGTCTTAATTTTTTAAATTTATTTATCTCATATTTAATGTATTATAGCCACTTTGCAATTAGGATGAAATAATTTAAAATTTAACGCGTCGTTGAATGAGGGCGATATTAAATATTTGAATTTTTTCTCAAATTTACTATCCATCATCTTCATGACATATAGTTGACATTTTAGGCAGATAACACAACGAGTGCAAGATGTTGCCTCAAATAAAATATGAAAGAAAAAAATTTATTCCTTCACCATTCGAGTTATACCTCTAAAAGAATTTTTTTGTTCTATCGTCTCACAAATCTTAGACAATGTGTCATAAAATTTGCAAAATCACGTCTAGGGCTGTCAATATTGTTGAAAAATGCTGCCCGGGTACCCGTCCAAATTTCGAACGGGTACCCGAGTAACCCGATCAAAACATCGCATAATTTTCCCCGTCATAACCGCTATACAATGCTACCAAGCCACTTTCTATGCACCTCTTTTCACACAGTAGCTACACGGTCGACGTCTTAGGGGCCGTACATAAATGACATCAAGTGATTTTGGCCGATTTTGTACCCCCCCCCCACGTCACTGGTTGTCACAAAAACTTAGAGCCCACCAAATATGACGTCACAAAGCTTTGCGGGTGCCCCCCACCCCCATAAAAGCCGTACTTCCTTTTTGAAAATGAGCATGTGTCAAATAACTTTATTGCCATTTAATTTTTTATTTAATGTGAAGTTGAACTCTAAAAATCGCTACTCACTAAATCCATGTAAAACGTCATTAAATAAATTGTAAGCAATCAAATATTTCAGTGGAACTTTTAATTAAAGTTTCGTTTTTTTATGTGACGTCACATTTATTCTGAAACACATCCCTCCTCCTTGTCACAAATTTGTGACCCCCTCCTCCCCTAGGTGCGTAACGTCATTTATGGACGGGCCCTTATCCATATTACACTGTTAGTAGCTAATTCATTGACTTTTAAAAAGTACACATTTTGGTGTATTATTAAAATCAGTTTTTGGGCAACTCACACGCTGTAATGAGCACACGAAAAACAATCGAATGGAGGGAGGAGGAGAGGGTTAGATAAACAACATCGGCAATCGTAAACTTTGGTTTGGTTAATTTAGACATTGAAGCCACATTTTCACGGGTACCCGGGCGGAATTTTACTACCCGGGTAATCTCACGGGCAACGGGTACCCGTTGACAGGCATAGTCACGTCAACATCTTATCAAGCATTGGAGTCAAGTGTTCAATTTAGCGTAAGGGTGGCTTAGTATGTGTACATTTGCTACAAAATTCTACTTAGTTGAACTATCTATGTCAATAATGTAGATTTTATTTTTGTTAAATCCCCGAAGGAACATAGCGTATGTTGACTTAGCAATCAAGCCAATGCTTAAACATTTGTGGGGAGAGATCCAGAAGGACGTTAACGCCAACTCAGAAATTAAACACAAATCATAGCAGAGGCCCAACGACATCCTACAATGTCACAGATTTGCGACGATGTGTGCTTCGCCCGCTGCAGAGACCTTTCCTCTGCCAATGGGAGTCTAGCAGCCCTGTGGCCCTGCCTGGCGCTCCTGTGTAGGGTCACGCTAGAGAAGGACCAGAGGGCCGCTTTTCTCGACTACCTGGCCAAATTGTCTGTGGACCCGGACTTCGGCGACAATATCATGTGTACACAAAAAGCTGTCGTCGCGTATTCCTTGGCAAAAAGGTGAGTTTTAGTTATTTATTCTAAACACTGTGAACCTAAAAAAATGAAATCAAGTGTATGTTTTCCAAAGAGGGGTATTTGATTTAGCAATGTAAAATAATTGATGTAATGGGGGTAATTTTGAGTATGAAAAAATAATGAAATACTATGGGTGGAAAGTTTGTAAGAATCATTTTAAGTACTTTATGTTTGAACACTGTCTAAAATACTTAACTTTTTTAGAAATTATTCTATAATTCCCAAAAAATTGCAACAATCAGTTAAAAAAAATAAATGAAAATAAATATGAACAATAAATATCAAAAATAAAATATATTCTTTATATTTAAGACGATTTTTCATTCACGAAATTATATATATTGCATTTTTATTTATAAAGTTAATTAAATGGAGTAAAAAAAAAGACAAGTATATGGACTGTATACGGATCTGCATTGGGTTCCATGTGGGTAAAATGCATAATTGCACGGAAAATGTATTTTCTTTGACAAAAACAAAATTGAATTTTAAACAATATGACGTTATAGGTGTATGCCATTTAAATTATATTTAAACAAATATTTGGATTTTATTTGTGTGGCAAAGTTTGTGTGTGTCTTACTTCAGTTCTGCTTTGCAGCAATTTTTAATATGAATTTAAAATTAAACTGTATTTCGGACTTTTGCTAATTCAGGTACACAGTTACAATAAACGGATACATAGCTCCGCCAATCATACTATTGACAATTGTCAACAACACCCTGGTTTGCATCGTTTTACTTAAGAAACATATGCGCAGTTCAACAAACGCCCTTTTCGTTGCCATGGCAATGTCGGACATGTTGACTGGGCTTTTTCCGTTTCCGGTGTTCATTTACTTTAACGCTTTCGAGAGGGTGCACGAGTGGATCCCGTACAACTGGTGCTACGCCAAATTCGTGCTGCAGGATCACATGCCAGTCATCTTCCATACGGCATCCATCTGGTTGACAACGGCGCTTGCCATCCAGCGGTACATCTGCGTGTGCCACCCCTTCAAAGCCCGGGCATGGTGCACGATGCGAAATGTCATTTACGGGATCGGTCTCATCTATATCTTTGCAACGCTTTTCCAAATCCCGAAGTTCCTCGAGCTCTACTTTACCGAGACATGGCGACGGTCGCGACTCAAGCCAAGCTTCTTGGTCTCAGCTTGCGTCATAATGTGGCGGCCATGGTTTTTAAACATCACCGCTGCATACTACAGCATCTACTATTGGTTCAGGATCATCTTCATCAACCTGATTCCTTGCTTGACTCTGGTTGTGTTAAACACGCTACTCATCTTCACCATGAGGAAGGCGATGAAGAAGCGCATCCAGCTGGTGAGACAAAACATGACAATTGAGAGTCAGCAGTTGAAAGAAACCAACTCTACGACGATAATGTTGATCACGGTCGTGGTTTTGTTCCTGCTTGTCGAATTTCCTCTGGCGGTTCTTATGACTCTCATGGTAGTCACAGACACGTTAAATATTACTATGTTTTCAGTGGACACTTTGCAGGTGAGTGCCATTAGCAACGTTGCTTTTTATTTTTGTAATATTTTTAATCGTTCATGTGCTCTTCGTTTAAAAAAAAAGATTCAACTGAAATAATTTTACTGTAATATTGTTTCGTAAAGTAATATAAAAAAATAAAAACGAAATAATAAAATTATTTAAAGCATTTTTATAATTGAAAGGATATGACCAATATAAATTATACTTCAAGACAGTTTTTTGAAGAGATAAAGATGCTATCAGTATCTTTAGGCATTGAAACTATTCAATATAAAAAAGTGTGATAATTTGATTTCAATTTAATTTCATAACACAAAACTAAAACTTAAAAGCCCATTTAAAATCATTTTTTAAATAATTTTTATGTATGTGAGAGAATAGGAATTCTTAAGTCTGGATTTTATGAAAACCTTTGAAGCATGAGCCACTAAGACCGATGGAGAAGACTCCGATACATCAGCTAGATTTTAAAATCAATATCGTTGTAGTAATAATGTTGTTGAGATCCACTGGGTCACAGCACGCTCCTTGTCTTGTGTCGAGAAAGACAAGCCAATCAGAATAGAGGTTGCACGTGGCCGACCTTGGACATAAGGTCCAAAAAGAAACGACACGTGCGCGGCGTTGGCGTAATCCCTCCCATACAAATAGTGGATGCCAGAGACCATGCTGTATGTTCATTACACTAACGCTAGAGAGACGTAAGCTAGACCGTACTAGGTGATAGTTGGAGTTGAGCCCGGTTGGTTGTAAAAATATTTGAAGGGTCAAATGTACTCGGTCAGGTTAGTTTGGGTAGGTTGTGTACGTTTTTAGTACAGTTTGAGATCTATATTTTTGTGGCCCAAGACACGCGTCTACTCCTACCATTAAATATCGACAATGAAAACTTGGAGGTTGCGGACATCTTCACCTGCTTGGGGTCCAAGGTCTCCGATACACTGTCCATCGAGAACGAAATAAACAGAAAAATTGTCAAGGCTGCTGCCAGAATGGCTAAACTAAATAAACTGGTCTGTTGAAACACCAAGCTAACGGGGAAAACCAAATTGTGTGTCTATCGAGTCTGCGTCATCAGTACGCTGATATACGGGAGTGAGACATGGACCACTTATACATCCCATGAGCGCAAGCTTAATAGCTTCCACTTGTGCCTGCGTCACATACTTTGCATTAAATGGCAGAACAAAGTGCCAAATAGTGAGTTCCTGGTGCATGCCAATACCCAAAGTTTGTTCTCAATCATTAGTGAAAGACGCCCTGAGATGGCTAGGACATGTCAAAAGAATGAGCCCTGGCCAAATACCCAAGGACCTCCTATATGGAGAACTGGCAACGGGAAAGAGGAAGACAGGTCGCCCACGTCTGTGATTTAAAGAAGGCTGCAAAAGGAACATGATAGCAGCCAGTATACACACAAGCGACTTGGTTTGTAAGATAGAAGACAGATCTACGCGGCGCACAGTTGTAAAAGAGGGCGTCATAGTAGCCGATGAACGAAGGATGGAGAAGGCTACAAACAAAAGAGCTAGGATAAAGGCAAACACATTGGGAAGCATAGGACTCGTGTGCAAAAGCTGTTTTAAAGACTGTCAATCAAGAATGACTGCACAGCAACACGAGGGAATGCAACCCAACCCAACGATGATGCACCATCGTCATGCGATTCGGAAGGATGCCGATTACACACACACACACACACACACACACACATATATATGTGGCATTTACTCAAATTTGTCAATATTTCAATTCCTCTCAGTCGTAATTGAAACTTAAATTTTCTCATTTTACAACAACGGCACGAACCGCGCGCTTGCATTAAATATAAACTTCCATTAACATTATTGTAGACTAATGTAGACCATCGGTATGTACATAACTAAACGGATACATTCTATAGAATCAGAACAGCAACAGATGCTTCTTTTGTGCACATATTAAAAGCTCTTCTCAGCATATGAAAAAATAACAATGCTCTTCTCTAGCTAAAAAAGCATTTAAATTTCGAAAATATAAAGTAACAATCAAAGTTATGTTATTTCACGGATTGATTTCTTTGAAAGCTGAAAAAAAATCCTTTTTACCTTAACTTTTGTTTTTAAAAATAAATTTGTAGCATTTTGATCATGTACAATTATTATGTTTGTTGTCATTAAAAAAAAATATTACAGACGAAGATTTCAGAGACTGTAAAAATAATATAGATGTTTCCTTTTTACAAACTCTTATTCTAATTTCCTTTCTCAAAATTATCATTGCAGCTTTGATTAGAGTGAACTATTAAATAAATCATGAACGCTTGATTTCATGGTTTGTGTTGAAACTATAGTTATGCAGAATTTTGCTTTTAATTTATTTAATAACGAGCAACAAAGCCCGTCAACCAACTTTCTGCCACTGTTCAGTGGCATTTTGTAACTCCCCTCCAAAAGCCGTCTCGACCGCCATACATGTGCATCACGTAAAAAAAACAAAACCGTAAAAACAAAGTTTTTTTTACTATAAATCCCTTATATATGAGACATAAGTAAAAGTATTTGATTATGTTCAAACGCGACAAACATTTACAGACTGAAACCGAAATGATCGCCCCTGGCTTTAAATCTGGGGGAAGGGGGGAGGGGGTGTGGACATGGACAGGTGGCGTCAACGCATTAACTCAACTCCAGGGGGTTTACCTGGTTAAAACACGAGATGTGTTCACCGCTGGCTGGCGTGAAGTCAAGTGATCCTTAAAATGTAAACAATAGCGACCGCTACATATAGTTTATATAGATAAACTAAAAATGCATTAATTTAATTACAGTAAGTTCGATCGATCTGACATTTTGATACGATACATTGTTAGGTGACACGGGTCCGTGTGCCGAATTTCAGCTCGATTGCTTCACGGGAACTTGGTCATTTTTAAATCCATTATATTAACTTCACCGCCGTCTCTGTCTCTCTGTCTCTCTGTCTCTCTCTCTCTCTCTCTCTCTCTCTCTCTCTCTCTCTGTCTGTCTGTCTTGGGCTCGGCGGGCGGAAAAACAGAAGTAAAAAATGACCCACTTTCCATGATCCGATCAAACTGAAATTTGGCACACGGACCCGTCGAACCTAACAATGCATCGTATCAAAATTTCAGATCGATCAAACGTACCATAATTAAATTAATGCATTTTTAGTTTATCCTTATATGAGGTATGTAATTCAAAATTCACTGTTTGTTGTTTTTTTTAAATTCCAGTTCCACGTGAGTTTGAGTTGACGCCGACCGTCGTGTTGACGACGACCGTCGTGCCGACACCCCCTCACATCCCACCCCCATTTATTAAAGACAAGGGACATCACTCAGTGTCAGTCTGTAAATGTTTAAAAATAATCACTACTGTTAGTTATGTCTCATATATAAGGGATTTATAGTCAAAAACTTTGTTTTTACGGGTTTGTTTTATTCACTTTTGTTTTTCCACCCACCCGACCGACCGACCGCGAACCCAAGAGACGGCGGTGAAGTTAATATAAGGGATTTAACAAAACAAACCCGTAAAAACAAAGTTTTTGACTATAAATACCTTATATATGAGACAAAACTAACAGTATTGATTATTTTCAAACGCAACAAACATTTACAGACTGAATCTGTCTTAACTCAACTTTGCTTCATAAACCCTGAGTCTGGTCACCGATCGCTGGATCGAGCTCAGCGCGACACGTAACATGTAAACAAACGCACGCCGGTACTTCGATGGGTCGCGTCAAAGCGTCAACTCAAACTCTCACGTGGGAAAAAAAACAATAACAAACCATGAATTTGAAATACATACGTTATATAAGGATAAACTAAAAATGCATAAATTTAATTACAGTACGTTTGATCGATCTGAAATTTTGATACGATGCATTGGTAGGTGAGACGGGTCCGTGTGCCAAATTTCAGCTCGATCGGATCACGGGAAGTCGGTCATTTTTCACTTTTGTTTTTTCCGCCTGCCCAAGACAGAGATGACGACAGAACGACAGAGAGAGACGGCGGTGAAGTTAATATAAGGAATTTAAAAATACTATTCATTATAGTTAAAATGAATAACTTGTAAAAACAGAGCTTTTGACTATAAATCCCACCGCTCATAACTCAAAATAAAGTCTTGGAAGAAATACTGCACAAAAAATAACTCGTTTTGAACGTCTGCGTAAACATATTCAATATGATTGGCTGTAGGAGTCATATGTGTTTGAAGGACCAATCGCTATCGATGAGCACACGGAAAATTGACTTTTATTATATAAGGATAATTATATAGGATAGCATGATAAAACATATGTAACTACTCGACGGTGATTTAAAGGGATCACATTAATAAAAATTAACCAATAACCAAGTTAAAAATTAATGAAAACTAATAAACCAGTAATAGATATCAACAAAAATTTAACCAGATTAAGTTTAAACAAAGACAAATGGCACAAGCGACTTAGTAGTTTATATCTAGACCACTTGCTCCCAGATTCATAAACTCCTTTACACAAGAAAATGACTGAACACTGCTAACGGAAACAAACTTTAATGACCGAACTCCCTTTCAACAACACTCTCTAACCTTCTACACACATTCATATGACGTCAACAACACAAATCCCTTTTGCACGCTTTCGCACCGACTAAATAATAACACTAACACAATCACTAAACACACCACCGTGCGCAGCTCATAAGTTATAGGGGGAAATTGTTCATTCGTGACATATGCCCCCCTTTCCAGAAATTTTCCGAGATCGGCAAATTTCAACTATCTCAAATGACCAAATTTACCTATACTAGAATTCCCTTTACTAACTTGAAACATTACGTGGATATCTACCCTCAAGTAGTCCGAAAAAATGACAACTTTCTTCCTAAACACTTTAAACATTACTATCCTATACATCGGCATAGTATTTATACAAAATCATTAAATTAAATCCAATAATCCATAACAACTCAAAAATAATATTTTAAGTTAATCACACATAAAAAATGTCATTGAACATAATGCTCTCAATGTCTCGATATCTTGAGCTTGATTCCACCCTGGGATGATCGTGCACGTCTATAAGTTCAACAACACAGTCTACTTAGGAAGTCTGCCTTTACGTTATTTTCCCCGGTAATGGACTGTACCGTAAAGTTATAACTCTGCAGAAACATGGCCCATCTCATGATCCTGGCACTCACAAAACGAGCCGTGTTAAGGTATTTCAGGGGCTGGTGATCAGTTTGTAGAGTGAACGTTCTCCCGTAGAGGTAAAGTTCAAACTTCCTGATCGCCCACACAATTGCCAGGCACTCTTTCTCAATTGTGGAATACCTGGTCTCTCTGTCCATAAGTTTCTTACTGGCAAAGGCGACAGGATGCAACATCCCTTGATTATCTTCCTGAAGTAAAGCTGCCCCAAGCTTGACGTCAGATGCGTCGGTCCTTAGGATGAAGTGTGTATGCATATTAGAAACGTGTAATATAGGCCGTGTCGTTATGGCACTCTTTAGGGCGTCGTACGCTTCATCCTGGTCCTTTCCCCATTTCACTCTGTCGGGCTGTCCATTTTTAGTTAGGGATGTCAACGGGTACGCGAGTTATGCGTAGTTTGGTACAAAGTCTCTATAATATCCTGTGAGTCCCAGGCATGATCTCACTTGCTTCTTTGTTGTTGGTCGAGGAGCATCTCGGATCTTATTGATGTTGTCTTCTTGAAGGCCGATTGTTCCCAATGACAATTTATGTCCCACAAAATCCACCTCGACTGACCCAAACACGCATTTGGTGGGTCTGACTGTCAAATTATAGGTTTCTAACATATGTAGCAGCTCGCCCAGCGTCTCTAAATGTTCTTCCCAAGTGCAGGTATACATACACTAATAAGTCATCCACATAACTTATAACATTCTTCATCCCCTCCAGAAGTTGTCTGGTAGCCCGAACCAGTGTTGCTCTCGAATTCATCATCCCAAACGGCATTCTCAGGAATTCATAATGGCCGTCTGGAGTCACGAATGCTGTTTTTGGAATATCGATGGGTTCAACGGGGATAGCCAGTAACCCTTACTCAAGTCAATCTTGCTAAAATATTTAGCCTCCGATGTCTTATAGAATATTTCGTTAGGTGAAGTCATCGACACTGGGTCGAAAATTGTGATTTTATTTAAACCTCTGTAGTCTACACAAATTCGATTAGATCCATCTTTTTTCTTTACAATGACAACTGGTGATGCGTAAGGGGAGTTACTTTTGCGTATGATTCCTAACTGTTCTATTTCGAGTAACTCATCATGTAGTGCCTCCCGTAAGGCATGAGGAATAGGATAAGGCTTTGATTTAACTGGAACATCAGATGTGAGTTTGATGTAATGCATGCTCAAAGTAGTTCCTCCCGGGCTTTCAGTGAAAATCGTTTTATTGTCTGTAACCAATGCCACGATCTGCTGCCGCCGTTGAGAGGACAGATGTTCGCCATAAACCACATCTTGGTGTGATTTCTTCTGTGACCATGCCCCTATCTCTGGCAACACCTCAGCACTTCCATTTTCTTCATCACATTCGTAATCCTCCAAAACACCCACACTAACTGTTAAACACTTTTTGGGATTTTCTTTGATTTCAGCCAGGCTAATATCATTACCGGCTAGTTTCCCTTGACCCATGTCGCGAGACACGTATTGTTTAAGGTTTGCATGAAGCGTTTTCTTCTTTTCCTTCGTATTAACCACATAATCACATGGTCCCATGATTTCAGTTACCTCATACGGTCCCTTCCACTGCATTAACAGTTTGTTTGCCTTGGTCGGCAGTAATACCAGAACAAGATCACAAATCCTGAACTTCCTATCTCTCGCTCCTCTATCGTAGTAATGGTTATATCTCCCTTGTGATTTGCTCAGCTCCTCCTGAGCCAGTTTTAGGGTGTCATCGAGCTTTTGTCGCAACACAAATACATACTGGTAGCTATTCTTCACCTCCTCATCTCGAATATCTTGTGTCCATAACTGCCGTAAAACATGCATAGGACCTCTTATGATACGCCCGTACAATAATTCAAAGGGGGAGAATCCAGTCAATTCCTGAGGCACCTCCCTGTATGCGAATAAAGCTGCATTTATAAATCGATGCCACAATCTAGGCTGCTTGTTGCATAACCGTTTGATCATTGTTTTTAATGTCCCATTAAATCTTTCCACTAATCCATTGCACATGGGGTGGTAAGGTGTGGACGTAAGTTGCTTGATGCCCAATAGCCGACTCACCTCTTTCATGCACCCAGAGGTAAACTGTGAGCCTTGGTCACTTAGAACTTCTTCGGGAATCCCAACCCGACTGTATAGATCGACCAATGCCTCTGCTACTGTCTCTGTATCTATTCTCTTTAATGGTACGGCCTCTGGGTATCTAGTAGCATAGTCAACCAAGGTCAAAATGTATCGATGCCCTGACTCACTTGCTGGCACAATAGGTACTATAATATCAATAGCTACCCTCTTGAAAGGCACATCAACCACAGGAACTTTTTGTAAAGGGACTTTTATAACGGATCCCTTCTTTGCTGTTTTCTGGCAAATATCACATGATTTACAGTATTCCTTTACATCCCTGCCAATTCGTTTCCAATAAAAATTGCTTAAAATTCTCTCTTTCGTTTTACTGACTCCCAAATGACCGCCTGTTATGCTGTGGTGGGCGATAGACAGGACATGCATTCTTAGTCCTTGAGGTATTACGACTTGTCTGACATAGCTCCTTCGTTTCTCATCATAAAAAACTCTGAAAATGATGCCTTTTTTTTGCTCAAACTTTGATTTCCCCACTGTCCTTGAGTTATCACCTTGAGGTAATGAACGAATGTCTTCATCCTCTTGTTGCATTCAAATAATTACATCCCGATTCACTTCCGGCTGCTTCTCCACCGATGTGAATTCCAATGGCAACCTATCTCCCTCCTTTTTACTTTGAGCCCGCGTTGTCACCATCGCCGCCTTGACCACTTTGTCTATGTTTTCATCCGTTCTTGCTCCATACACGTTACCCACAATCAGGTCCACTATTGATTTCTCCACACACACCGCCTCCACTCTGCCACTCAAGTATGGTGTCCATATGTCGATTATCGCTTTTTCTCCTCTTAGAATTCTTGTGTCTGACATTCTTATCAACCCAATTTCACCAGTTAATTGGTCATCTCTCACGTACTGTCTTTTCACCACCACCACTTCACTTCCCGTATCTCTCAATACCTCAACTCTCTTTGATCCTACAAACCCCTCCACAATCTTTAACTTCCCATCCATAGTTTCTTTATCATCAGCACCCCTTGCTAATTCATCATCAATGATATCCACGGCTTTGCCACTATTTTCTCCTCCACCAGATATGTTTTGGCTCTTACCCCACTGGCGCTTGTCCTTTGACCATTAACGCGTTGGAACAGCATGTGTCGCTGCAACTCTCTTTACACTCGTGTTTCCGGCCTCCTTTGAACTTGGACAATAGTGGGCTATGTGGCCAACCCTATGACACACAAAGCAGTTTACATCCGACCTTGTTCGTTCCTCGGTCCTATTTTGCCATTTTCTCTGACCCGATCCGGTCTGTTGCTCCTCAAATTTTCTCCCATTCAGCTCATTTCCAGTACAGCTGCCACTTTGCGTTGCACCAGGGCCGTGATTGAAGCCTATATTCCTTGCCTCAAGGAATAATTCAGCAACTCTGGCAACTTCTTCCAGGCTGTCAATACTTCGCTCCCTTAGATGAATCGCCAGATCATCAGGACACACGTCCATGAATTGTTATCTCACTATGAGGTCTCTAAGACCGTCAAATGTTTCGTCGATATCCGACAAGCTAATCCATTTATACAAATATCACTTGATTCTTCCTATAAACATATATGGCGATTCATCTGCCTGAGGCTTGCTCTTCCTGAATAGGTTTTTGTACCCATCCTCAGTGAGATTGCAACTCTTTAGGAGTACTTCCTTCACCCTTTCATATATAAGTGCGTCTTCGAAAGGCATTCTCGAATACACGTCCAAGGCTCGACCAGACAGAAGCGAACTTAGTGACAACACCCAGTCACATTCTGGCCATTTGTTGGTCCTAGCGAAAGTTTCAAACCTTGTTATTTATCCATCCAGCTGGTCGACCCCATCTATAAATGTTGGAAGCTTAGGCTGCCTGGGTCTGTTATCGGTCCCATTTGTTTTTCCTCCATTGGCAGCTCTACTCTTTTGGCTTCTAGCCTTGCTTTTCTCTCGGTCGCCCTATCCGCCATCTCTCTCTTGGCCGCCCTATCCACCATCTCTATCTCGGCTGCCCTATCCACGATCTCTCTCTCGGCCACCCTATCTCTCTCGGCCGCCCTATCCGCCATCTCTCTCTCGGCTGCGTCTCTCGCTCGTTGTACCTCTCTCTCTATGTACTCTCTCCTTTCCTCACCTCTGAGTTGAAGGGCATCCACCAGTGCTAGTAGTGCTACTATCTCCTCCAGAGTTGTGACTGGCATTTTCGTTGTTTCAGCAGTGTCTGTGAATTCTGTGTAAATCTTAATAATTTATATCTAGACCGCTTGCTCCCAGATTCATAAACTCCTTTACACAAGAAAATGACTGAACACTGTTAACGGAAACAAACTCTAATGGCCGAACCCCTTTTCAACAACACACTATACACTACTAAACACGCTCTAACCTTCTACACACATTCCTATGACGTCAACAACACAAATCCCTTTTGCACGCTTTCGCACCAACTAAATAATAACACTAACACAATCACCAAACACACCACCGTGCGCAGCTCATAAGTTATAGGGGGAAATTGGTCATTCGTTACAGTGGTTCCTATCATTTCTTGGCGGAGGTCTATTAATATAACATGGTTTTTTTGGGGTGGGTGGGGGGTTGAAACAATATCTTTAAGATATGGATACGTGTCATTCTGTTTTAGGGTCAAGCTCATGCTCTTAGGAGCCGGCTGATTGTTTTACTCTCAAGGCTCATCAAACGCACATCGACATAAACATATTTTTAACAGTTTTTGGAACCCACCCGTCCAAATCCCCGATAAGTATCGGGCACTCGGTCATCGTGTGCCCAACAGTTTCCTCGTGTCGCCGCATTTTCGGAAGTCGATATCACTTCTGGTTACAGCCGGCCTATGCATGTAGCTTGGTAAATGTACGGATATTCTCTTGTGGCTTATCAGAAAAGATCTTTCTTAATTCTATGTTATTTTCATACGCTTAGAGGACTTGCCTCAGAAGAAATTTCTTTTGGACATCGATTCATTAACTATACCAAAACCATTTTTAAAAACAACTAATATACTTCTATATTTATGCTGAAAAACATTATTTTGCTCAGACTTTCACTAAAATAGAAACATGACGTAACAATGTTGCACAATTTCTAGCGTTGCAAATGACAAATTTGATGTAAAACAATCTGAAAAATTAATCAAGAATATGATCCTCCCACCCCTCCCCACTGTCACACGTCTATTTGTGACTGATTTACTTTCTCTAGTGTTTGTGGGCTTCAAAATCTCTCGCACAATAATTCACTTCAATTCAAGTCAGGAAATAATGCACTTTAATTATGAAATATTTAATATATACACATATGTTACAATAAACCAGTGTGATCTCTAGAATTCCAAATAGCACCACTCTACTGATTCAACTTCTCAATCGCTCTCTCTCTGACCTTCTCACAACTACACACTTCATGTCACCTCCCGTGTCCGCCTCGACTCAGTGACCACACTAACAGGCTGAACCTTGGACTTCAGTTGACCTCATAACACCCGCATTCCTTTCTTATTTTCCACCAGCTCGCTCCCCTTTTCTCTTTTCTGTCAAACCCGTGAATTCTCACGTGACATTCACCCCCATCCTTCGAAAAAAAATATTTTGGCACAAAACATTTTTAGGTCATCACAACATACAAAAATATTATAGTTCGTGTAAAATAGAATTATGTTTAACAATCATAATGCATGAAATAAAATTATGACATATTTGGATGAGTTCATGGATTGACAATCTTCAGCTGTAACACAAATACAGGTTCTGTTTTCTCTGTTTATCTAAAGATGGAAGTTGTAGGCATAACATGCACAAAGAACATGATTTTAAAAGCAAGTCGAATCAATATTTTAAAATGTGTCGAGTTGCTAAGTGCATACTATCATCAGTTATGCTTGTCGATACCAAATTATATTTATTTCATGGCTATTTCAAATCAATTCTACCATATATACATATATCACTTAATTTACACCAAGCGGTGATCTAAAAGGTTACATTACAGATAAAAATACTTCAATCTGATTTTAGATGAAATGATGTATGACATTGATTACAGAGAGTATACTTTAAGGTAAAAAAATTATGAGAAAAATGATGAAATTACAACTGGGATGAATTCAAACAAAAAGACCTTCAATGCTTCTTCAGGCTCTTAAAGGTTCGATGATTCACCAATCACGACCACGATCATTTCCATTGATAATGTTAACTCCAGCATCTTGAATAAGTCGCTTGGCTTCTGAGATGGCATTTTTTCTTCCTGATAATTCAACAGAACTTCGGCCAGATGAGTCACCGTCACGTGACACCTTTATCCGACATCCACTGTCTGCTTCCATGTCTCTGATTCTATTTCCTCCACGACCAATGATTCTTTCTACTTAAGATGATTCCACATAAATAGTCTCCGACTCACCATCACCATCTCTGCGACTACGGCCTTCATCACTTCTGCTATATCCGTGATTGTCAATAGTGGTTACAATATCATTAGCTCTTGTTTCTTCTCGATTTATCTTTCTCCTATCATCCATGTCTTGGTTTTCATTTTGTCTCCATGGTTGGTCATAATTTCTGTTTCTGGAATCATAACCATAATATCTGCCTCTCCATGATCGTCTACCTTGATCTTAATCTCCTAATCTGTAATTATGATTATATCTTCCTTTGTTTTCAAAATGATCTTGTCTATATCTTGTTTCTGTTTTATTTCGTGTTGGGCTGGTCTTAGGTGACACCCTATTTGACTTTTCTTTGTTGTAATAGCAATGCCTCGCTATATGTCCTCTTCTGCCGCAGCAATAGCAAATAGTTTCTGGTTTTTTAGTTTGGATTGTTGCAAGAAAATCATGTCTTTTGTCCATTTCGACATCAGGATGTGAATCCTTGAACGTTCGTAGTGCGTTTGTCAACTCTGCCTGAGTCCTAATTTTCTTGTCTGTTAAATATGTAAATAGCGTTGGTGTCGCGCTTTCCAAGAATTTATCAATCAAAACCATGCCTAATATGGATATTGGATCGCTTGTATCGATAGCTGCAAGTTCCAGCCATTTTGTTAGTTTCACCTGTGCTTCATGCACAATCATTTGAGGGTCTTTGTCCCTTTTAATTCTTATTTCATGGAATTCTTTCCTATAGTCATTTTCTGATTTTCCAAAGTGCAATAAAAGTGCCTTTTATACATTTTTGTAAATATTTTTGTCCTGTTTGGATATACTATTATACGCTTCAAAAGCTTCTCCGGTGAGTTTGGTCATGAGTTGTGTAGGCCAATCTTTTTCTTCATACCCTTTTATATCCATAAAAGATTCAAAATAATCTAAATAAACATCTATTATTTCTTTTTTACTATCATATTTTCTGACTTTGATTGATTCATTTGGTGTTGATCTTTCATTAGTATTATTACCTGGATTGTGTCCTCTTTCTTGTAGGTCAATTTGCAGTTTCAGGTTTTCATTTTTTAGTTGTTCAAATTTTTCCAGGTTTTCATTTTTTAGTTTCTCCATTTCTCTTCTTGCACTTCTTTCTTCTCTTTCATTTGTTTGGTTTCGCCTCTCTTCTTCTTTGGCTTCTTTGACTTTCTCTTCAACGAACTCTCTTAGTTCTTTACCCATTAATCCACATTCTTTGGCAATAGAAGTGAATTCCTTATAGTAATCCATTTTCTATTGAATGTAATGAATCGATGTTGCTTTCACTTCATATATTTATTTCACTGATGGTCTCTTATTTTATGTCCTTTAATTATGTCACACAATGTACACTTGTTAAAATAAATGGTTCTCACTGTCTCTAAAATACTTTCATCTCCGTAGTATGAAAGTTTTACCATTTATGACAGTATTTTCATTAAACGTAAACTCCATTTTATGTCACTTCTTTTTACTTCTGAGGCGAAATCCTCGTTTTTTTCTTCTGACACCATTTTATGTCACACGTCTATTTGTGACTGATTTACTTTCTCTAGTGTTTGTGGGCTTCAACATCTCTCGCACAATAATTCACTTCAATTCAAGTCAGGAAATAATGCACTTTAATTATGAAATATTTAATATATACACATATGTTACAATAAACCACTGTGATCTCTAGAGTTCAAAATAGCACCACTCTACTGATTCAACTTCTCAATCTCGCTCTCTCTCTCTGACCTTCTCACAACTACAAACTTCATGTCACCTCCCGTGTCCGCCTCGACTCAGTGACCACACTAACAGGCTGAACCTTGGACTTCAGTTGACCTCATAACACCCGCATTCCTTTCTTATTTCCACCAGTTCGCTCCCCGTTTCTCTTTTCTGTCAAACCAGTGAATTCTCACGTGACACCCACCCCCGAATATATATATATATATATATATATATATATATATATATATATATATATATATATACAAATTAAAAACGAACAATCATAATAAACTTGATTAGATTTCTGAAATCTCTCCATTAAAAAAAGTAACGAATCATTTCCATACATTTCATTATTTTATTATGCAAGTTAATACATTTTTACTATGCAAAATTAATGCAAAACCTTGAAGTCTATGTCATCGATCTTATTTCGTTTTGTCAACAAATCTTTTGTTGTTTTTCTTGCGTCAAATCATTACATCAACGTGAATTTACTTCTAACTGATTCAGTATTTTACGTCTAACTGATTTCATGACATGAAAACATGGCACCGTACATTGAGATCAAGTGAGAATATCAAGTTGATTGTAGCCAATCAATGAGAAAATAACATTTGAAATTTTCTGAAAGTAAAAATTTATAAAATGATAATAGAAACTTAGTTGAAAATATTAATTTACGGATCGCATTTTTTAAAAAAAGCCACACACAAAACAAAAAAACAACAACTCCGTTTTAAACATCTTCAAAAGAAAAATATAATAAATAAATAATTTAATTAAAAAAATTAAATTTGTGTAGTACAATAACATACAATTTTGGTATTCCCTCTAGAATTTAAAAAAAAATTAAAATAAAAAAATAATTATTTTTAATTTTAAAATTCTACTGTTTGGTTTAAAAATTAATTGACTTAAGTGTATTATTTAAAAAAAACCTTCGTCTTGTCCGTATATTTCAGACGCTGGCTCTTTTCTCCAATCTCTTCATCCTGCTCAGCTACCCGCTCAACTTTTTCATCTACTGTGGTATGAGCAAGCAGTTCCGTGAGACGTTCAAACGTCTGTTCACAGGCGATGCCAGGCCCAAGGAACGAGAGGAGCTACAATAAATGGAGTTCAATATTACACAACTAGATTGTGCTGGGGCGCCCACTTTTTTTAGGGCGCCTATGGCGCCCACCTTTTTCACAGCATTTTTTTTACAGCGCATCTTTAATTTATATTATTTTGCGCACCGATGAACACCTTGTAATTTAAAATATAAGATAAAACAATAAAGTCATATAAAAATTATTTACATTGCTAATCAACACCCGATTTTTTAACTGCTATAGACGTTCATCGTTCCTTAGCGTTTCAAATCCAGTGAGTGAGTGACTTGGACTATTATATTATTTATATGATGTCATTACTAAGCGCAAAGGCCCATGTTTAGAGAGTAACGTCTAAACTGTTTTTAACGCCAGCGCCATTAAATATGCGTTAAAATGTATTTTAAATAAAATAGACATTGAGTCATTTGCTATACATCAGTATAATTTGTCAAGAAAAAAAATTGTAGTTAATTTTTTTTTAAATTTATTTTTATGTAGGATTTTTTTTCAAAAATCATAAATAGAGGGGTAGGACTGTAATCCAACAAGGTAAATAGTAGGAAAAAGAGATATAAACTTGATTGCTTTATTTTGCTTTGCTTTTTTTTTAATTAACTTTTTTTTTATTTTGAAAACAAAATCATTAGATTTACATTATGACATCTGTAAGAAAGAATCCAAATAATTAAAAATTTATTAAAAAATTTTTTTTCCCTTTTTTTCCAGTATTTTTAAAGGATTTTTATGTTATATAATTTAATCTGAATAAAGTTATCGCAGTCTGTTTTATACGTGTTGTATGATACATTTGTAACGGAGGGCTGCTCCTTTTAAAAGGTGATGGTGAAATCGTTTTATTTGGGAAGTAGCGTTTTTCACTCTGAGACGTACATTTCGTGGAAGTTCACATTCAAAATTTTGTTTTAAAGATTTACAAAATTTCTTTAGAACTGCTCAGTATAAAGATAAACTAATTTCATCTTCCTCGACCAAGAGAATATCATGTCTACTAAACTATGGCGATATGACATTTTAGATGGCATCGATGGCTCTGAGTCAACAAGACTCTTATAGGTCCCCTCGGGGAAATATCCGGCAGCTTTCTCCCCTCCACCAAGGGGAGCTAGCTGACGGGGACACCCCCGAGAAGATCCCCTGGGCAGATGGCAGCCGCACAAGTTGACCTAGTCTGCCTCTCAAAGGGGTAACCTCACGACGGGAGGTTGTGGATTTCTCCCTACTTCGACACAACGTAACTGCGGTGCCACCGCGGCGCAGCGTGTGGGTCTATAACCTAGAACTGTCGCAAGATATGGCGATGAAATTTTCCGAATGAAAAAAAAAGTCAATGGTGGGTGTGGCAGGATAGTTCAAGTTAGGCTTGTACTGCAAAACAAGGATTTGGTTTTAAATTAATTATATATGGCATTCAAATAACTAACATTAAGCCTAATTTGTTATTAATAAAGACATAAAATTGTTTTAACGTCCTCCAGCGTTGGGAAAATTGTGTTAAGGGAGACGAATTTAAGTTTCATAAACACGAAAATTGTGTAAAGGGGGACGAATTTAAGTTTGATAAACATGAAAAACGTGTAGAGGGAGACGAATTTAAGTTTGATAAACATGAAAATTGTAGGCAAGATTGTATTATTCTAAATTAGATTTTCTGAAGATATAGATGCCAATTTATTTTGTAAAGCTATTCATCGTTCGATTTTAAGTGTTCTACTTTGAGTTCACTAGACCATCAAGGTCAATGTGAGTGATGTCATCCACGAGGACTAGGTCACCCACAGACCGATACAATATAGTATAAACAAGAGCATGAAATTGGACTGATTTTGTTCATTGCAGCAATTGTACTAGACATTACATTGACAGTAACAACCCTAACTTTAAAATTCATGAAGTGTTGATAAAAAAAAATGTTTAATGATGTTTACTGAACTCAAATTTGCGGGACATTAAATTTGATTTGCAATAGCTCTTTTTTAAATTTTTTTAATTGATTGTTGTTTTATGATATTCTGTTTTTTCGGATTTTTCTGTAAGAAAATATTTTAAATATATATTTTTTCATTTCGTTTCACCTTTTAGTTAGTCGGTAACTATGTTAGACAAAAAGAGTCTAAATAAATCAGACTTTAAAAAATGAATTTGATAACAACAAACTGATTAAGAGAGATTAAGTTCTACAAATCTAAGAAAATAATTTAAATTTCACATGTTTCGGTCGACGTTATCTTTGTTATCTGAAATAAAATCATATTCAATGTAGATCGCATCTTATGTGACATACATGTTACAAATTTAATAACAATATAAGAGACGAAAGCAGTACTGGACCGTTGCTTTTAAACTTCTGAAAACGGTGACACCTAAATATATAAAACTTCAAGTTAGATTTGTTTTGGTCGTCATGGACATTCAAAGTTTCCAACTTTCAGGTAAAATAGATTTAAGGAAAACCAATAGATTTTTTAAAAGCTAAAATCGTATTTTATTTTTAGTCACTTCCTTAATTTTAAATCACCGTACTTCGTAGATGAACTCTTGCTATTTACTGAAATGAGTAATATTTTGTTGGTTAATATTTTGACTATGAATTCTACAAGCAAAGATTTAAAAACTTATCTTTAAAAAATAATTAAACTTAAAACATCATACAAAGCTTAGCTTATTAAAATTTATGTTTATTATATTTAAAAGTTATCATTCCTCTTCAGTTTGAACCTCCTAACCTGTGATTAATAATTTAGCACATTTCCCATTCGCCAAAGGAAAGCGTATTGTATTTCCTAGGAAATAACTGTTTAAAATTAACCTCCTTTAACTTCATCAAGTTATTGTTACCGAAATTTCATGAGCTAAATTGTCGAGAAACTAACAGGTGAAAATTATATAAAATTATTTAACTGTTTCTCGTGTAGACTGAGCTTTCATTTTTACTTCATTGAAATAGGTTAGCGTGACATGTTCAAGAAAAGTCAAAGCTATAAAAAATAATTCAATTTTATTTTTAATTCAAATAAGTTGCATCAATAGTTGGAGACTTGCAGTAATCGCTCGTTTGTCGCTTCAGATAGTTTAAAAGGCCGGCCACAACTAATAAATTTCTGAGAAGTAGGGAACACAAGTGTCCACATAATCCTCATGGGTAGATAAGTGTAAAGTTATTATATAGCGTGGTACAAGTAGCTATATATGGCGTGATGACGTTGATGAATATGTTAAGCATTAAAAATTATGACGTTGAATGTGATGATAATTTTTAATGTGCAGTCAACAACTTTATTTTTATGAATCTTCAGACAGCCATTTAATAGGGCACATCTTCCAAAGTTTCTAACAATGTATCTTTGTAATAATAGGAACTTGCTCTTTGCAATTTGTAAACTATATTTTAAAAACCACGAAACATGAATCCTCCAAAAGATAACCAAGTCGCATCAAAAGACAACTGTGTTTATATATATATATATATATATATATATATATATATATATATATATATATATATATATATATATATATATATAACTATATTATAATCTATACTAATAAAAGGCAAAGCCCTCACTCACTGACTCACTGACTCACTGACTCACTGACTGATTCATCACTAATTCTCCAACTTCCCGTGTAGGTAGAAGCATGAAACTTTGGGAAGTTGTCGAGTAGCCTCTCGCGACGAAAATTGGAGTAAAAGAATTTTAAAAATAACACTAATGGAGGCCGGGGGCCCCAAAAACGTTTTTTTTCCTTATATGGCCTATATAAAATGTGAAAATCACCAATTCTCCTATTTCCCGAGTAGGCAGGAGCATGAAACTTCGGGTAGTTGTTGAGTACAACCCTGCGATGGTAACGGGAGAAAAAATATTTAAATTATCACTTCCTGGGGGCCGGGGGCCCAAATTAAGTTTTTTCCTTATATGAGCTGTATAAAAACTAAAAATCACAAATTCTCCTATTTCCCGTGTAGGTAGAAGCATGAAACTTGGGGCAGTAGTTAAGTACACTTCCACGATGGTAACCGGTAAAAACAATATTTAAATTATCACTTAATGGGGGCCGGGGGCCCAAATGTAGTTTTTTTCTTAGTTAAAAAAACAGACTCATCACTAATTCTCCAACTTTCCGTGTAGGTAGAATCATGAAACTTTGGGAAGTTGTTGAGTAGCCTCTCGCGACGAAAATTGGCGTAAAAGAATTTTACAATTTACACTTATGGGGGGCCGGGGGCCCAAAAAAGTTTTTTTTCCTTATATGGCCTATATAAAATTTTAAAATCAACAATTCTCCTATTTCCCGAGTAGAACAAAGCATGAAACTTTGGGAAGTTGTTGACTACAAACCCGCAATGGTAACAGGCGAAAAAATAAATAAATTATCACTTCCTAGGGGCCGGGGGCCTAAATGAAGTTTTTTCATAAAATGAGCTATATAAAAACTGAAAATCACAAATTATCATATTGCCCGTGTAGGTAGAAGTGTGAAACACTGGGTAGTTGATAAGTACACTTCCGCGATGTTAACAAGCGAAAAACATATTTAACTTAACAGCTAATGGGGGCCGGGGGCCCAAATGTAGTTTTTTTCTTAGATAAAAAAACTGACTCATCACTAATTCTCCAACTTTCCGTGTACGTAGAAGAAGCATGAAACCTTGGGGAATTGTTAAGTAGCTTCTTGCGACGAAAATTGGCATAAATTTATTTTTAAATTCACACTCATTGAGGCCGGGGGCCCTAAACCATTGTTTTTCTTTATGGGCAATATTAAAAGTAAAATCACCAATTCTCCTATTTCGCGATTAGATAGAAGAATGAAACTTTGGGAAGATGTTGAGTACACTTCGGCAATATCAACAGGCAAAAAAATATTTAAATTTTCAAATACTGGGGTCCGGGGGCCTAAATAAAGTTTTTTCTTTATGGGAGCTATATAAAAACTGAAAATTACAAATTCTTATGTTTCCCGTGTAGTTAGAAGCAAGAAACTCTGAGTAGTGGTAACAAACTAAAACAATATTTAAATTATTACATAGCTGGGGCCGGGGGCCTAAATGCAGTTTTTTCCTGATATGAGTTATATAAAAACTAAAAATCACTAATTATTCTATTTCCCGTAAAGGTGGAAGTATGAAACTTTGGGCAGTTGTTAAGTAACATTCCGCGATGGTAACAAGCGAAACAAATTTTAAAATTATTACTTAATGGGAGCCGGGGGCCCAAATGTAGTTTTTTTAAATATAAAAAAACTGACTGATCACTAATTCTCCAACTTCCCGTGTAGGTGGAAGCATGAAACTTTGGGAACTTGCTGAGTATACGCGCGCGACGATAATTGGAGTAAAAGAATGTTAAAATTAACACTCATGGGGGCGGGGGGCCCAAATGAAGTTTTTTCCTATTATTGCCTAAATAAAATTTGAATATCACTAATTCTCCTATTTCCCGAGTAGTCAGAAGCATGAAACTTTGGGAAGTTGTTGAGTACAATCCGGCGATGGTAACGGGAGAAAGAATATTTAAATTATCACTTCCTGTGGTCCGGGGGCCCAAATGAAGTTTTTTTCCTTATATGAGCTATATCAAAACTAAAAATCACTAATTATCTCTTTTCCGTTGTAGGTAGAAGCATGAAACTTGGGGTAGTTGTTAAGTACACTTCCACAATGGTAACAGGTAAAAACAATATTTACGTTATCATTTACTGGGGGCCGGGGGCCCAAATGTAGTTTTTTCTTATATTAAAACTGACTCATCAATAATTCTCGGATTTCCCGTGTAGGTAGAAGCATGAAACCTTAGGAAGTTGTCAAGTAGCCTCTCTCGACGACAAATGGTGAAAAAGAATGTTAAAATTCACCTTCATGGGGACCGGGGGCCCAAAATCATTTTTTCTCATTCTATGGGCTATATAAACATTTGAAAATCACTAATTCTCATATTTCCCGTGTAGGTGGAAGCTTGAAATTTTGGGAAGTTGTTGAGTACACTTCCGCCATGGTAACAGGCGAAAAAATATTCAAATTTTCACTTACTGGGGCCCAGGGGCCAAATGTAGTTTTTTCCTAATATGAGGTAAATAAAAACTGAAAATTACTAATTCTCCTATTTCCTGTGTAGGCAGAAGCTTGCAATTTTGAGTAGTTGTTAAGTAATATTCTGCGATGGTAACAGGTTAAAAAAATTATATAAATTATCACTTACTGGGGGCGGGGGGCCCAAATGTAGTTTTTTTCTGATATAGAAACTGACTCATCACTGATTCTCCAATTTCTCGTGTTGGTAGCAGCATGAAACTTTGGAGTTTTAAGTACACTTCCGCAATGGTAAAAGACCAAACGAATTTTGAAATGCACACTCATGGAGGCCGGGTGCCCAAATTTTTTTTCCTCCCTTATATGGGCGATATAAAAATTAAAAATATCTTATTCTCCTATTTCCCGAGAAGGTAGAAGCATGAAACTTTTGGGCAGTTGTTAAGTAACATTCCGCGATGGTAACAGGTAAAAAAATTATATAAATTATCTCTTACCCGGGACCGGGGGCCCAAATTTAGTTTTTTTCTAATATTAAAAACTGACTCAACACTAATTCTCCAACTTCAAGTGAAGGTAGAAGCTAAAACTTTGGGAACTTACTTAGTACACTCTTATGACGATAATTGGTGAAAAAGAATTTTAAAAATTTCACTCATGGGTGGCCGGGGGCCCAAAACCGTTTTTTCCCCTTATATGGACTATATAAAACTGAATAAACACTAATTCCTCATCTTCCCGTGTAGGTAGAAGGATGAAACTTTGGAAAGTTGTTGAGTACTCTCCCGCGATAGTAACAATCAAAACAAATATAAAATTATCATTCACTAGGGGGCCTAGGGAGCAAATGTAGTTTTTTCTTATATGAGCTATATAAAACAGACTCATCATTAAATATCTAACTTCCCGTGTAGGTAGGAGCATGAAACTTTGGGAAGTTGTTGAGTACCCTCCCGCAATGGTATCAGATGAAAATTTTCGTCGCGAGAGGCTACTCAACAGCTTTTCGTTTTTGTTTTTCTACGGGACCACGACAGACAGACAGACAAGACGTTGAAGTTAATATATGTATTATATCCATCATGAAACAGATTGAAATCAAATGGTGTTTTGTATTTGTGTTACGCGGGTTCTCAACGCTTACTGAAATCCTAAATTACCGCAGCAAAGCGCGGGTATTTTGCTAGTATATATATATTAGGGCTGTTATCGATTAATTTAAATTTAATCGTTAACTTTTGAAAAAATTAACGATTAATTAATCGATAATTTCGATTAAAGCCATAAATATAAATTTATGACGTCATAAAACTGAACATTTCAAAGAAAGTAACAAAAACAGGTAATTGACTTTTTAAAGACACAGAAAAATAAGAATATTTTGAACTAAATTTTATGACTATGTGTTGATACTTGATCGGATGTTTGTGCTGAAGGTGGTCCGTCAGCGATGTATTTGATAATTTAAAAGAGAATTGTTTATGGCAGTGAACGAACACAGTAATCGTTTTCACCATCTTCTACTTTGCCATCCGAAGTTAGCTTAAAAACAAAATAATTGCTCAACTCACCAGCTATATGTTTAAATTTAACTGCGCTGATGCTATCAGCCATTTTTTAGTTGAAGTCTGACTGTCCACATAGTTTAATAAAATAATTTATAATATTACGCGGGAGAAGTTTGTTCGTAAAAAATATATAAATTTTTACTAATTATTAATAATTAATTATTTATTAATAAAAAAATGTTAAAATATTATAATTATTTTCGTTAGTTTTAATCGAGATTTTATCGATTAAAATAATTTTAATCGATACAATTTTTTAACAATTAATCGAGAAAATAATCGTTAACTTCCGCAGCCCTATATATATATATATGCCTAATATATCAATCACTCGTTAATAAAGCTCCAACTTCTCGAAAAGAAGATCGGCTGAAATATTACTGGAAGATTTATTAAATCTGCTTTATGAAAGTTAAACAGGTTTAAACTATAGATCATTTAATCTTTAAGCTGATCCACATAAAGTCTTTTTTATATTGAATACCAATGTCATTCCTCGAACATCAAGAGTAAACTTTGACCAACACCATTCCTTAAATTATAAAGGAACAATGGGCGTAGTTGTTGCATGTGTTAAACACAACAGCTGAGACAAGCAGAACCAACTTCTGGGGGCCCTGATGTTAGATTCGCCATTGTAGTAATATGATGTGAAAAATGTTTTACATAACATACGTTATATGAGCTTTAACTCCCGTAGATGTTTTGAACCATTTTTAGCAAAAGGGAGCAAACCGTTTTGAGGTATTTCTATTTTCATCATTTAGTTTTCTTGGCGACAAAGGTCAGAGGTGAGAGGCCTCGACGGCATCGTGCTCAGCTTGGAATCCGGTGCGACCATTAGCTGAAGTGGCGATTGAGGGCGGGCGATGATCTAATTACAGTCAAGTAAACAAACAGCTAATGTTATTAGAGCCGCGGTTAATTGGGAAATGAGATGCACACGGCACAGGCAGCGCAAGAATCAACATTAAAAATGTATTAAAATATTATGTCTCCCCTGACTCCCCTACCTTTCACTGTTTTGTCTATGAAGTTTGGGTGCAGGTAAAATCTTTTTCTTCCCTTGAAACAAATGAACTAGGTTTTGTATTTAATAATCAAAACTAAATAAAACAACAACTCATTGGAGAAGCAGCAAGTTGAGAATGACGAAGCCTGGAAAATTTCCAACGTATTACGTCATCTGCGATCGACAGAGCAGGTGACAGAAAATCTTCCAAGACTTTTAGCTGTGGGAAGAAACTTGAAAAAAAACCAACAAATCTTAGTTGCACTGGCTTGAATTGGGATTTAAGTCATCCAGTATTATTTTCCTTAGCTCTGTGTTCAGAGAAACACTGTCTACCAGAATATTATACAGTGCGCTTTTATTTCAAGAGGAATATTTAATTACAAATAAATAAAAAAATAAAAAAATCCACCCCTAAGTTATAACTGAGGCTAAATGAATTATAAAAACACGAAAGGAGTAAATCGGATATATCAACCAAGAGGCCAGGACACCCACAATTACTTTTGTATAAAATTTCCGAGAGGACAAGGGATGCAACTGTGATGAAACCCATTAGAGTTCATCTAACGACTTCAACTTTTAAACAAAAATTACAGTAGTATGTATGATCCTTTTAAGAACCTTTAAGTCTGTTTTTTTTAATTAATTAATTGAATTTTTGGTGTAAATTTTATTTATTTTTTAAAAAAAATCTTTTTTTTTGCTTGGACTAAACATTCTTGGAGGTGCTAATAAGTGTTCAAAAATATTTTAAAATTTAATTTTTTACTTTAAAAAAAAAGTAATTCGATATTCTCATTTAAATAGATATCAATCTGATTTATTGTTTAAATATACTATAGATTTATTAAAAAACATTATCATCAACACTAAGTGTACAATTTCAAAACTACAAAGAATTTTTTATGGTTATTATGAATGTAAGTTGGCACATTTAAAAATTTGGAAATACTATTTATAGCTAAATTTTCTATTTTGATTGATTTATTTATATTTGATTCTGTTTTTTTTTCTTAAGTAAAAACCTTAAATAAAATTTTAAAAAAACTATTTTTCTACCAATTAATTTTAGCTCCGAATATATTACTTTATAAAGTACCATGAATTAAGACACCACAAAGGGGTACCTTTATAATACTGAAATAAGTCAATATTTGACATGGAATTTACTCGTTTTTTTTAGAAACATTACAATCTATCTCATAAATACTTGCTTAACATTGTTCATCAATTCAATTTTTGAGAAAATCTACAGTTAGCTGTCGAGATTGGTATCCCTTACGAAAAGAAAGCCCATCTCACCACAGCCAAGTCACTGCTGTTGTTGCTTAACTTAAGGTGTCAAGATGCTCACCTGTTTATTTGAAAATTATTAAACTAAACTGTGTTTGTTGCTTGAGGAAAATAAAGAGACGCATTAACATTGGAATAACTTGTTTAAATGGAATACGCACACAGAGCACAGCCGTTCCCTTTCACTTTGGGTTTTATCTTTGTGGTCTTTCCATATATTCTGAACTTTTCCCATAACTATGAGGAAACACTAATGCAGAAAATCTCAAGTATTTTTCGGTTTCAGGCAAATGATAAAGGCATCCTTTGAATATATGCCGAATTTAATTATTTCATATAAGTCTTAGTATAGAGTTGTTTAGAGCTAGATGAATACAACTTTATTTAAGTTAATTTGTAAATAATTAATTGTATTTAAAAATTAATAACGTCCACTTTTGTCTTTACGTAGAGTAATGTTTTTCGTGATGAATGCATTCCATCTGAACGGAACATAAATTCTCTACATTCAATAGGTATTAGAGATTTTGAAACAAGAGCTCAATGTCACTAATGGCTCCCTGTGTTTCAACTTGATAATTGGTAGATTGTTGTGTTTTATTTTCTCCCTTTATTGCTCTTTGAGATTTTTTTTTATTACGTATTGAATCATAAATAAATTTGGGTTTAGTGCTAAAAAAACTCTATTAAACAACAATGTGTCTCGCTCATTCCATTTTCTTTCTTTAAAAGAAATGATTGTTTAAGAAATCTCGCTGCTGGCTTATATCTTATAGCTATCTGCATCAAATTCAATCCATTACTCCTAACGATTTTTAACACATGCCCGTTTTAGTTCCGTGATCAAAAGGCGAACGGCTAATGAAATCTCTAAAGATCTGTTTCTTGCAAGTGCCATTGCATTTTTAGACATCTGCATCATATCCGCACAAAGGATTTAAAAGCTAAGTGAGTGTATGCTACATAATGGGACGCAATCACGAGCAACGTGTCTTGACTTTGGATAACTCGATATTTCTTGTTTGTTTCAGGACAAATCATTCTGCACGTTCCGGAAATCCCGCATTGATATATTCATGAATAATTAATTTAGCTAAAAATGGTCGTGGAAATTTGAGAGGTTACGTGGATAAAATTGAGTCTGATTGGTAATAAATATTTATGACAATGTAAATGATTTCAACACACTGACTTTTTTCTAATGATTAAGAGTCATTTATAAGGCGAGTTAGTAAGTTTGCAACCACCGTTAGAGACACCTCAGTTATTTATGTTTTAGAAACACATTTTGCAAGTTTAGTGCATTGGCTTCTTTCAGTTCAGCCGACGCATTACTGTGTTGTGGTATATTATCATTCAAATCACGTCATAGATTATTTTTTAATGTTAAAAATGATGGTCTTTGATTTTGCCACAATTTCTGATTGTGACATTACCTGTATAATACTTCTATTGAGAAATTGTTCTTTTTTTCCTGTTTTAAACTAAAGCTATACATAAAATTTCTATTGACATTAAGCACGTTTTAGTATTATCGAATGTTAGACATATTCTAAAATTTAATTTTCAATGGTAAACTTGAAGAACAAAACAATTGTTTTGTCGATTTTCTAAATTATTTCAAAGATAGCGAATAGTTCAATCTTAATTTTTTTAAAACACAATTCAAGACTAACATAAGAATAAGCTAGTATCGTTTTCATATTGCTGCAACTAATTTGATAGCTTATATTTAATATCGAGCAATGAAAAGAATGGCTGTAATTAAATAATTCATTGAATTTATTTTGCTTTCTGATAAAAAATAATGTCTACCTTTAGCACGTAACATATTGATGATCACAAATAGCTATATTATTGTCGTAAGAATTTAGAGACACTTGAAAGTGGTGATAAAGTGTATGTCTCTATTTCTAATCGGTTAATTAAGTGAGCTCTACTATTCATTGAACAAAGACAATACAATTTGTCTTATTGAACATATCACTTTGTTCCCAGCGTTTTCGCCTTGCTATGTAGTAACCTTTATGAGTTATGATTTAAACCAGCGGTTCCCACCAGTTGGACTTAGGGGTCGCGACGTGTTTTCTTGGGGTCACCTACTGCCCAGTAAAAATATTCATTATAATGCAAATTTGCTCTGCTATATTCGTACTTTTGCATATAAATGCATTTAACACTAATGCCAAAGAGAGAAGTTATGAGATGATTAGTATACATAGATATAAGAATAGTCTATAAATCTATTTTCAACAGTTAGCGCGTCAAAACAATAGTCAACAAGGGACTCTCACGTGTTCTTCAAAGTACCCTTTGCGATCGATCGCTAACTTTACAAGTTGCCCCAGTGCATACTAATCAATGGGAAGCGTTGGGTTGTTTCGGGATGTTCGGAGGCTGGTGCGTTTATTATCTTCATATATTAGTTCTTCCTATTCAGCCCATCTTTAGCGATCATGTGATTCCTACGTGCGTTTGTTATTGTCACTTTACTCTTAATAATTAAAAAAATATTTTCCCGTGAAAATCATGTGACACTTTGGTAGTCTCCGTCACTAGCCTAGTTTTTGTGATTCACAGATGTTATTAGTGCCAATCTTAGAATATATTTAGTCTAATAAAATACGTCATACAGGGAGCATCCTGTGCATATGGATTATTTGTTACTTAACAAACAATGACTATTATTATGTTTACATTTAATTCCTTTCGTTGTTTTTCATATGACTATTTACATGTTGTAAAAGCATTTAGAAATATCGGTTATTCTTTCACAAGCAATGAAAAAAAACCTAATAATTCAGAAGTACATCTGATACTAGGTACGAACCGCGGGATAGTATACGCAAAACTTGCTGATTGATAGAGCAAAGAAAGTGGGAAAAAACGGACATATACAGCAGCACAAAGAAATGAGAACAACGCGAGTGAACGTCGGGTGGGGGGGTGGGTGGGACGGGAACCGCCGAAGCATAATTGGTTTGGGACATGCGAATTGCGGTTGTTGTTGCCCCCAACCTGTATGACCCTCGCTTACCAACAATAAACTGTAATTGGTCGACCCTGGCGAAGGTCATTTGCAAAGCTTACTTCCTCGCGTCTTGTGCATGTCAATAATTTCTGGAAAATTATATATATATATAGATTCGGCTTTACTTAATTAAATAGCAATTAAATAGAGAAGCCACAATGCGTAACGTGCAAAGTTGTTTTCAGTTGTGAGTCTTTGAAACGTTTAAAACTTAAACGTCACTTAAAGACGAACCATTCAGAGCACGCTAAAAAGAATTTGCAGTTCTTTAGTCGGCACGAAACTAGTTGCAAATATCAGAGACTTGATCGAATAGGAAGTTTTCAGCCAACGAGTAAAGCAATTTGTGCAACCGTCATATGAAGTCGCATTGGAAATTTATCAAGCAAAAAAAAACAAAAAAAACACACACACACAAATGGAGAAAGCTCACAAACCTTGCATGTTGAAGATGGTGGAATTTTTTCTTGGGGATTCCTAGGAATCACAGGTGCAATGGATATCTCTGTTTAATAATAATTATAAGCAACGTATATCAGAATTGTCCGTAAAATTGAACATTAGATTTTGAATGAAATCAAGATTTCAATATTTTTTTTTCTATTCAAGTTGATTAATCAACAGAAGTAAACTCGTGTGTAGATGCTTGTCTTAGTGAAATATATTAATTTAGATGATATCAAAGGAGAGTTCCTATTTTGTATTGGACTTGAATACACTATAAAAAATGATGATATTATGGAAAAGATAAATACGTTTTTTTTAGGATGGATGATTGAAGTGGGAAAACTTCTGTAGGGTTTATACGGAAAGTGCACGACAAAAAATCAGGCTTTTAGAAAAAAAGTAAAAGAATTAGTTCCCCAAGCATAGGGAATCCACTGCATGATTCACATGCATGTCATTGCCAGTAAGACTCGTACAAATCCTCTGCAGGAGTTACTTAATTCTCGGTGAAAAAAATTAATAAAAAACGTCAAAAATTTAGCTCTTAACAGTTTTCTTTTTAAAGAAATGTGCAAAGAATGGATTCTGATAACGAGGTATTCATTTCTACAATGAATTACGCTGGTTGCCGAAAGAGAATGTTGTGAATCGCGTCTTTGAATTGAAAGATGACACCAGGTTGTTCCTGGAAGTGAATGCGAAACATGACCTTTGGCATACTTAAACGACGTGAATGCGAAACATGACCTTTGGCATACTCAAACGACGTGAATGCGAAACATGACCTTTGGCATACTTAAACGACGTGAATGCGAAACATGAACTTTGGCATACTTAAACGACGTGAATGCGAAACATGAACTTTGGCATACTTAAACGACATGAATGCGAAACATGACCTTTGGCATACTTAACGACGTGAATGCGAAACGTGACCTTTGGCAGACTTAAAAAACAAAAAATTGGTTGAAAGAGAAGCATATCTAGCTGATATATTTGAGCAACAAAATAGGCTTAATCTCAAAGTTCAGGGACAGGAAACAAATATTATCGCTTTTCGTGGTTATCTCAGGGCTTTTAATTCAAGCTGCAAAGCTGGTGAAGCAAAGTTTATCTTGGAAATGTCGCAATGTTTGAAAAATAACAATTTTAAAAAAAAACTTATTTTGTGAAAACTTTATTGAAAATTACTTATTTAAATTTCTTCGGGGTCGCGGGTGACATCGCTTTTATAAAAGGGGTCGACACCCGAAAAAGTTTGGGAACCACTAATTTAAACTACAAAGAATGCTTACACTCTAGGGCAGGGGTCGGGGAACTTTTTACCTGACAAAGCCATGAACACCACATATTTTGGAAAGTAATCCTGTGGTAGCCATACATTATGTTTTAAACTAAAATTTCTATTAAATGTTTATTATTTTTGACCAATCTGATTATAGACCCTGGCACATACAGAAAACCTAAGCAGAGATTAACACAGATGTCCAGCGACACCGAACCATGATCCAGTTTTGTGACGACATGTGCTTGACACTCTGCCGGGACTTGTCTTCTGCCAACGGGACTTTAGTAGCCCTGTGGCCCTGCCTGGCGTTCCTGTGTAGGGTCACTGTAGAGAACGACCAGATGACCGCTTTCCTCGACTACCTGGCCAAATTGTCTGTGGACTTTGGAAACAATACCAGCTGTACATTCAAAAGGGTGCATGTCAAACACTTATCCACGTGGTGAGTTTCGATATTTTTTTTACAATTAACCTAAATTTAAGAAATCAAGCCTATGATTTCTTAGAATTTTGTTTCGTGCAATGTTACTAATTTAATTCGTATCCACTTGAGTGTGAAAAAAACAACAACAAAAAACCAACAAAGATTAAATGATAGCGGTGGAAAGCGGAGTTCATTTGTGTGGCATTTTGTTTATATGTGAAGGGAATGTTTTGGACCATAATTTTTAGTTCAACTACTGACAAATGGAATATTCTATAGGGAAAATTGCTAAATGACATTTTTATTGATTGGTTTCATTGTTCGAAATTCCGATTAAAAAAATAAATAGAAAGTTTAAGCAAACGATCCCTCCAAATATATAATGAATAATTATTAAACAAATTAAATACTCACTTTACATTTTGCCTAATTCTTAATTTAAATAATGTTATTGTCAGTAACGTTTTCTTACACAGTTAATGTAGTTAGTTTAGTAAATAGCTTTGAATACATTATTTATAACATTGATTGGTGATTAAATGCACAATTTTGTGGAAAATGTCATTTTAATTGGTAAACATAAATCACATTGCAAAAAAAGTTATTATAAAGATATTTCACTTATATGTTTTTTTAAAGTTATGTGTGTATTTTTCTCTTATGACAGTGATTGTGAGTTGATTTTTTTGTTTGACATCGTTATCATAGTCTTATTAAGTGAATTTTTTTAAAAAATGAAATGGTATTTCTGTCTTTGGCTTTATCAGGTACACAGTTCCGATCAACGGATACATCTTCTTATCTTCTTATCTATACAGACGCTCCTTCTATGCAGAAGATAGTTGCGTCCGCAGACCATGACAGATGATCTGTTGGCAAGTGATGCAGCGTTCACAGGCCACGGCTTTGTGGGTTCCACGCATTACCCAGCCGCCTAACTACGTGCAGTGTTAGGTACCCATTCAGAGCGGGGTGACTCAGGGACGCCCTAGGCCCCGGGAACAAACCCTTGGCTTCACACGGATTCGAACCCGTGACCATCGGTACGACAGTCCAGTGCGCTGCCACTTGAAAACATAGCATCCCACATAGCTCCACCCATCATACTAGTGACCATTTTTACTAACACCCTGGTGTGCATCGTTTTACTTAAGCCACACATGCGCAGTTCCACAAACACCCTTTTCATTGCCATGGCATTATCCGACATGATGACCGGGTTACTTCCGTCTCCAGTATTTATTCACTTCTACGCGACTGAGAGGGTGCACGAGTGGATCCCGTACAACTGGTGCTACGCCACATTGGTGCTGCAGGATTACATCCCTGTCATTTTTCACACGGCGTCCATCTGGATTACCACGGCGCTGGCCATCCAGCGGTATATCTGCGTGTGCCACCCATTCAAGGCCCGGACCTGGTGCACGATGCGCAATGTCATCTACGGCATAAGCACCATCTACTTCTTTGCAACGCTCATCCAAGCCCCAAAGCTCTTCGAGTACTACTTGACCGAGACATGGCGACGGTCGAGACTGAACTCAGGCGTCATGGTTTCAGCATGCGTCGTGGTTTTACGGCCATGGATCTTAAACAACTACAATGCATACACCAGCATCTACTACTGGTTCAGAATCATCTTCATTAATCTGATACCTTGCTTGACTCTTGTTGTGTTAAATACGCTACTCATCTTCACCACGAGGAAGGCGACGAAGAGGCGCATCCAGCTGCTAAGACAGAACATGACGAGTGAGAGTCAGCAGTTGAAAGAAACCAACTCTACGACGATGATGCTAGTCACTGTCATGGTTTTGTTCCTTCTGGTCGAGCTCCCCTTGGCTGTTCTCATGACTCTACTGCTTGTTGCAGAGACGATAAAGAAAAATGTTTTTTCTTTTGAAAATTGGGAGGTGTGTTTTGTCAGCTCAGTTTATCTTTTATCTCATATGTCCTTTTTATTAAAAAAAAAGAAATGTGGCCCTTAGGTGAATCTAACTATTATAAATTTTATTTAAAGTAATTTGACATTTTTGTATAGCATAGGAAAAATGTGTATTTAAAGACTATTTTGTCCCCTTAAATTTGAAGCGAAATTACATGGAAAAAAGTTTTTAAATCCCTCCGCAATATATTAGCTTAAAAAATTTAAATAAATTCCAAATTTAATAAACCCATTACATTTTATGAAAAGTAATATTTGAGTTGCGTTAAAATAACAAACATTAAGAAGACGTGCAGTTGAATAAATAATAAAATTGTGACTAAAAAAATCCACTCTCTGAATACTTTAATTAACGTAATTTCTTAATATTTCAATTCCTCAAATTCACCACTGCAAAACCAATTTTGTAATTTCAAAACAAAGGCACGAACTGCGCGCTTGCATTAAATGTAACTTCCATTAATATTGTGGAGTAATTTAGAGCATTTATAGAGTAATAATTAAATGGATGCATTTTGTAGAATCAGAACAGCAACAGATGCTTCCATTGTGTATAACTTAAGATCTCTTTCAATCAAACGAAAAATAAAAGTATGCACAAGTCAAGCTAAAAGCATTTAAATTCTGAAGGAGCACTTTGAAAGTTGTAACAAGTAAAAAGGAAAACATTGTTATACTTTAAATTTAAATAAGACATACAATTGTAAAATTTAGATCATAAAAATGTGATCCACATGATTATGTTTTTTTAATTAATTTTTTTTAAAAACTGACCTTAGATTTTTATATACTGAAAAGAAAACTACTTGTTTGCTAAATATTTTCAAAATTTACTCTCTAAAAATTGGCATTGCAGCTTTGACTTATGTAAGCAGCTCCGCGCTGATCAAAATGGATCACATTAATTAATAGTAATAATTAATAGTAACTTCTTACCCAGCGATACATAATGAAAAAATTCTAAAAGATTTAAGTTAAAACAAAGAAAATTGTGACTTATGACTTCTCATTTCATGGACGAAATCTATTATTATAAGATCCGGGTCTTCTTTCGGAAAAAAATTTAATTGCATATTAAGAAAATGCATTTATATTTTGTTGTGACATATTTAACAGATCTTTCTTAATACTTTGTATTTTCGTATGCTCGTAGGACTTGTAAAAGAGAAGAAAATGTTGCACATTAATTTGAATTATTCATAATTATTACAAAACATTTTTCAAACGAAATATTACTGCAATATTTTTGCTGAAAAACATTTTTTTGCTTAGCCATAAACTAAAACTGTAAAATCTCGTAACGATACATTTTTTTCTAAAGTTACTAATGAGAAACCCTATGTAAAACCATTTTTACGTGACTGAATCAGGAGTATGGTTTAAACCATCCCCATCCAAGAAATCGATTTATTATAAACGTGATTATCGTTGCAAAAAAGAAAATTACAAAAAAACACATATAATTAAAAACAAATATTTACTTAATGTTATAGTTTTCTTCAAGGCAATACATTTTCAAGTTGAGCATAATGCAAAATTGTGGATGTCTATGTCATCAGCCCTATTTACTTTTGTAACAAAAATGTGTTGGTCAAATCTTGTTTAAGCAATGTGTATTTAATTCTAACCGATTTATTGTTTTGAGTGTAGCTGATTTAATCACGCAATAGTACTATACAGTGAAGTGGGATCGAGTGATAAGGAACAAAAAACAAATGTTTTAAATATTGTTACACAAAAGCAAACAAATTTGGCAAATGAACCCAAAGATTAATAAAATATTTCAATTCCAGTTGTGAAAGAAGTTTAATATTATTTATCATTGTTGATATTTTTTTTCTCATAAAAATATTTTGAAGGTAAATTTTAAATATTTCAACTGTTTGATTTAAAACGATATTATTTAAATTTGCTCTTTTTAAAAGCCTTAATCTTATTCATATGTTTCAGACGCTTGCTCTTTTCTCCAACTTCTTTATCCTGCTCAGCTACCCGATCAACTTTTTCATCTACTTATGTATGAGCAAGCAGTTCCGGGAGACATTCAAACGTCTGTTCACACATGATGCTAAGCCCAAGGAACGAGATTAGTCACAAAAAATGGAAATACTAGCTAACCAAGTTGAAAATAGCCTCACGTTTTTAGAAATATTTCGATACTAAGCAGTAATGCTTCTGTATTGAGAGTATTATTTGAAATATTTTGTGGTCACAAAGTATGCGATGAAATGTTATAATTATTCTAAAAAGTACTCTTATTCCTCCTTTTCTTCATCAATATACATGTAATTTATTTAGTAGTTTTAGCCAGAAAAACATAAGAATTACATTTTTTAATGTAGTTAAAATACATCAGTTCAAAGTTGGCTGGTTCTGCTATTCAAATAGGTAACAACAAAAAAAAATTAACAAAACAAACAAACAAACAAACAAACAAATCTGAGGTTAGCGGGGAAAAAATGCGTAATACAATAACAACGTACCGCCTCAAGTATTTCTCGGTAAAATTGTCCGCAGTGTGTAATCTAAGATTAAGAAACGGATAAAGAATCAGATGCTAAGACCATCAATTTATTTCTATTTTTAAAAAAATTCAATCAAATATCAATAATGTTTCTTTTCTTTTTTATTTCTTCACTAAATTTTGGTTTCATTTGTTATTAAATTATTTTGATTTTGTAATTTCAAAATTAAGATTATTAGAATGAGAGAAAATCTTTTAAAATAAAAAATGAAACTACCCATTTTTGTTAGGAAATAATCCCAAATAAACATCGAGCTCCAAAAGCTATGGACGTTAATTAAGAGGTAATGCGTCCGATTGGAGAAAAAGTAAAGATTTTAGTTACATCATGCTAATTTCTTTAGACAAATATTTTCTATGTGTTATTGAATGATCCCAAAGAATGTTAGGACGGAGACACTGTAAACTTTTATTTTTAAAAATTAAGAAAGTTATAAGAAATAAAAAAAACAGTAAAAAAACCGAAGTTTTTCACTATAAATCCTTTATGTACGAGACGTAACTAAAAGAATGTTCATTATAATACGCAGCGCCAGACCATCCAGAAATACAAAATTGCAGTTGTGTCGTAAAACATGTTTAATATAATGCGCTCCGATCAGGAATATGTTTATAAAAAGAGTTGTCAATAAAATACGCACCTTATTGCGCTACAGAAAGGTTGTTCAATATAATACGCACCGCGACGCTCTATCTCAAAAAATAGCATGATACATAGGAATAAATAAAAATAATCTAAAAAATCAATAATTTAATTACGGTACATGCGATCGATCTGAAATTTTGATACATTGTTTTTATTATCGGTACAAAACTGCCTGCAAAATTTCAGCTCGCTAGCTTACGAGCAAGTGGGTTAAAAATCGATCAAAAGTTTTGGCGACAACCAAGCAAGCTAGGGCGGGCGGTCGCAGACACCACGAGTTAATATAAAGGATTTAAAAAATTAAGTTTGTGAATGTGAGAATTTTGTGAAGATCGCACTTAAGTTACTTAAGAAATTATAAAAATTTATTACTTGTTAATTAAAATCTCTTTTACAAATTGCATGGATGTCAAGTTATAAAGTACTCTACATGTATATTAGATTTGTAAAAATAAAATTCATTATTTTAGCAACTTTCTTTTAAAATATGTATTTTAGCTGATGTTTACTTGAATTTCAATAAATTTATAGCTTTTACATCATATTTTTAAAGTTGAAAAGATTTCGACGATCTACGTAGTACTAAGAAGTGATGGCAATTTAATATTTTTTAAAGTGTTTTTTTGTTGTTGTTGCTCTTCTTTATTTTGTATTTAGTTTATATGGAAACGTTTATTAGTTTCACATTTTGTACAACTTTTACATTAAGAGTAAGTGTAATAATTAAAATTGATGTTACAAAGTGTTTTTGTTATCTTTCATTATAGCAGCAGTTCGTTTTTTTAAAAAAATAATTCAATATAAATAATACCATTTATGTCTGTTTTTTATGTCTGACCGATACATTACTGTTCCAATAAAATTTGATGATATGTCTGTTTTATGGCGAAGGAGAGCTTTTGAAAGCTTTCGAGAATTCTACTTTTTGAAGTTCAGGGTCAAAATGTTTTGTTTGTAAATATACCAAAACTGCTCAGCATAGAAGTTTTGAATGAAAATCTTCTTCCGCCGAGAGAATAGCATGTTTGCATTAGTTACGCCAATGGAATGATCCGATTAAAATAAAGACAATGGTGGGCGTTGCATGTCACTTTAATGTGGGAAAGTGCTGCAAAAGAATTTGAAATAAATCACCTATGATAAATATAAAAGGAATAACTCTTAATCTAATTTGTCAATTAAAAAACGTAACACTTTATTTATTTCCACAACTACTTGAAAAGTTTTTAAATTTGGAAATAACTTGAATGAAAAAGAATATTTTAAGCGATATATCTTACAATTTCGGCAACATTTTAGATTTATAGCTAGATGGACTTAATAAAAAAGATACCAAATTATTTTGAAAATTTGTTCAATATTCAATTTATTTTAATCATCCTTGACTGACCATCACTAAGTGTCAATGACGTCACCAATGAGGAAAAGTTCAACTACTGACAGTAACCCCTAACTTCATTAATTCAGTATTCTCTAATGCCTGGAAACTACTTGGAAAAGTGCAGTCTTGTTTGTCAGCACTTTTGTTTTAGTTGATCAAATCTATATATATATAATTCTCTTCGTGGTCGGACCATGCGAGGCCAGAAGCTGCAAGTATTTGCACTTGCGTTTCACTTGCATTGTTCCTTCACAGAAAACGTGAGATTTGTAGTGTACTTGTTAACACATCCGCCACATGCGAGGAAGGTACTGGGTTCAAGCCCCCGCGAATATATTGTGTCTTTTTTAAAAATGTCTGTTTGTGTCCGTTCTTTTACCCTTTATTGCATTGCATACGCCGCAGACTGGCTCATCATAGACAGTGCAAAGAACTGTTGAGGGGGGTGAGAGTATGGACACAAAAAGCAGCACGAAGTAAATAAAAAATAGCGATCAAAGGTGAAGACATGCACACTAAGGTTGTTGTTACCCGCCTCCCAATTATTACTATTATCCCTTAAACATAAACTTTTGTTTGGCCGATCTTAGCGAGGGTTAGTCATATTTAGGGTTGTTAATTGCGCGTTTTTTTTGTTTTTTTGTTTTTTTTGGAAAACCGACTATCGATTATGTGACTCCGATTTTAAACCTATTATAGTTTTACAGCTGACTTCATAGAAGTTAGGGGTGTACCCAATTTCACCTGCAAATGTCTCGAAAATAAACAATGATTTGGCAGTTCCCCCCCCCCTCCCCCGCAACCAACGTTCACTCGCGTTGTTTTGATTTCTTCGTGCTGTAGTTTGTGTCAGTTCTTTCTCAACTTTTTTTGCTCTCTCCATGAGCAAGTCTGCGGCGTATGCTACGCCGCGGGGCGTCTAGTTTTATATATCACACTAAATCCCACAATCGATCACAATAAATATCAATAAAACTTAGAGTTCTGATTCCCCTTGTGTGACTATCTAGTTTGTGACTAAAAAATTATTTTCTGCTTTTTCATGCGAGATTCTACATTTTTCACTGCAGCTGGACCTCATCTTTTTATAAAAGTTTTGTTGTTCATTTTATTGTACTTAATTGACGAGTAGTTTAAGAAAAACATATTTTGTTTTAAAGAAAGGAAATTATTCCAGAGATCACAGCTTGAAGTGTTTGATAATAATAAAAAAAATAATTGCAAGTTGCATTTCATTACAGAATATTATTAAAGGACACAGATTATCCAGTTGGAACAGCTTCATTGAAATTTAAATAAAATATCCAGATGGTCTGTAAAGATCTGTCTAAATTTTACGTAAATCGAGTCACTTGGTCGTCTGAATATGACAATTTAAATACACACAAACAATTTTGAAACATATTCTTATCTCTGTTTTAGCTAAAAACATTATTTTATGAAAATATTATTTTAATGAAAATGTTGTTAAACTCTAAAAATGTATAAAATATTATTATGTAACTAGATAAGACCCGCGGCGTAGAATGCGCCGCAGACATTCTCATATATAGTGCAAGAAAAGGAATGGGAGAGAACGGACACAAACTACTGACGGGAAATATTTCGGACATCGCGATAATTTGTGCCTCACCACCATATGCTCCTAAAGTATTCATGTTCTCAAAGTTCTGTTGAGGAGAGTGTATGACTACTTTTCCGTCACTGAGCACAACTGCTCGCCGAAGTTATCCCAATGTTGAGAAACAAAGTTTACGGTCGTGTTGCGAAGTTATGTTTGAAAATAAAGGGGGAAAAGAACGGGCACAAACACAAACATTTAAAAAAATTAGAAAGTAATGTCTTAGCTGGGGCTTGATCCTACTACCTTCCGCGTGTTCGGCGGGTGTAATAACCACTACACAGCGAAATACATGATATTCGGTGAAGGAACAATGAAAGTGAACTCAAGATGCATTGTTGGACTCGATGACCCCCCTCTGTCCACCACCTTTGCTTGCCAACCAGAAACTGATTGGTCGGTGGTCGACCCCAGCAAGGTCCATGCGACATCCTCATTTTCACATGGTCATTTGGGTGAAATATATGATATATATATATTTATATATATTTATATAATTATATAGATATATATTATAATTAGTGTTCTTCTGCTCGATAAATGAAATATCGTATGTATTTGTTTAATATCTGAATGAAATTGCTCCAACCAAATGCTCGTATTTTCTATTAATAGATTTCCGCTACAGAAAGCTATTACCAATATCAGGGTGTCCAAATTCCGGTCCACGGGCCAAAGGCGGTCCCCGTTTAAATTTTAACTAACCAACGAGCTCATTATAAAATTATGTTTAATTTTGTTCTGTAACGAACCCATTATATAGAATAGAAAAAAAATGAAATTATTGGTTGTATTGAGTACAAATTACGATGACGTCTAGCAATAGCAAAAATAGGTAACGCTATTTGTTTGAACAGTTGATATTGATTTTAAAAAGCCGGTTAGGTTAAGCTTTGCTATATATACGAATTTCGATGACGTCCAAAAGAAAAAATGATTGCCGTTATTATTATTATTATTTTCTTTTTTGCCAATTCAAAAAGGAAATGAAATACGGCACCCGTATTCTAAATATGATAAGACAGTTTTTACATCACAATTTTTAACACAAGTTCAGATCTAATTATATTTCCTTCAGTTTTATTCATTGTAAAATAAATAGCATATTTTATTATAAATTGAGGGAATTACATGTTTATTTTTTCCCCAAAATTGGGATATAATTTATAAATTTTTGTCCCCACAAAATATCATTCTTAACAACTACACATAAATCTCATATATTTGAAAAGGCCGTAACTTAGTCTTAAAGTATGTAATTTTTGTTTATTAGGGGGTCGGATTAAGATAATAAACAAAAATTACATACTGGGGGTTTGATTAAGAATTTTATTAAATTTACTGAAATGGCCCTCTTTGCAAAAAGTTTTGACCCCCTGGCCTATACGCTGGAACTGAAAGAATACCCTGGCAAATAAACTATTAATTGTCGCATTGATGGGGATCAGATTAGTTATTCCCCCAGTAACATTGTTGGCTTATACAATATTTTGGCAGAAAACTGGCCTTGTTTTTGTCAAGTGACGTACGAAATTATCCATAAGTGTGTCTATGACATTTTGTTATTCAACACTTATCATCGGCGTTATTATTACTTAGTTTCGGAAATCAGGTGAGATATATCAAAATTCATTTCTCATTCCTGTTCAGAATGTCAGTTGTTGTTAGTGTTAAAAATAAATTATTTATAGCATAATTGTCTATGGCTGACATAACACTGGCAGGTTAATAAACGGTTTAAAAATACGATGCGTATTAAGATGAACGTTTTTCTTCTTTTTAAATCCTTTATATTAACTCGTGGTGTCTGGTTGCTTGCTTGCACCCTTGCACCCTTGCTTGTCGCCAAAATGTTGGATCAATTTTAACCCACTTTCTCGTAAGCTAGCGAGCTGAAATTTTGCAGGCAGTTTTGTACTGATGATAAAAAAAATGTATCAAAATTTCAGATCGATCACGTGTACCCTAATTGAATTATTGATTTTTTAGATTATTTTATTTATTCCTATGTATCATGTTATATTTTGAGATAGAGTGTAAGGGTGCGCATTATTTTGAACAACCTTTCTGTCGCGCAATAAGGTGCGTATTTTATTGACAACACTTTTTATAAACATATTCCTGATCGGTGCGAATTATATTAAACATGTTTTTTTCGACACAACTACAATTTTGTATTTTCGGATGGTCTTGCGCTGCAAACTATAATACACATTCCGTTTGTTACTTCTCATACATAAAGGATTTATAGTGAAAAACGTTGTTTTTTACGGGTTTTTTTAATTTATCATTTAAAATTTACTGTCTCATTTTTAAAAAAAAGTTGTGCCTCTAATGTAAACCTTTTAGTGTGAATCTTTAATTTGTACGACATCAAGGTTTGCCACTGACAACAAGGAACCGCTGATGTTCAAGAGCAATGATTGGCAAGAGATTGCGAATTTTTTTTACCTCCCCTAGAAATCATTATTGTAGTTTGAGCGCAGCAATCTTTGTTATGTCTAGTGACGTGGGGCATGCTGCATTTAAATTTGAACCTAGTTTTGGCAGTTTGGATTTTTTCAATGAATTGTACAAAAGATATTGTAATCTTTCAAGTACGGTGAAAGAATAAAATGTAGTCTGAAAATTATTAGGAAAGTACAATGCAAAATGCAACCAAACAAACGAGTGAACTGATGTTTTGTACCGACACAAATATATTTAAAAGCATACATCATTATTTAGGGTAGAATTAACATGTTTTTTCAGCTACTTTAAGTGGTCATTTAAATATAGATAAATAATTTGAGGTGTCTGTGCTTCACTACTTTCTTTTGGAAATGTAAACATTTTCCCTTGCACTAATTGGTAAGTGTATACGTCGAAAGGCGAAACAGTTTTCTTCGTGTTCATAGTACTGTCAGACTATAATGAGAACTAATTGCAGGTGTAACTATTTACACTATATATTTTCTGACTCACAAAGCAATTTTTTTAAAAAAGCAACTCGTATTAGGGACGCAGACAGTGGCAGTAAATGACTTTTTTCCAAAGAAATTGAATTACAGAACAGAATCAATTAAAGTTTCCTTATTAAAACGTTTTCTGATGTCCAAAACAATAACATGAGTGCTGCTAGAATAAACATAGCAAGCTATAAAAGGCATGCAGTAGTTTTATAGTACATAATTTTTGAAGTTTTTTTTTGTAGAGAAAAATACAACTTTCTATATAATTAAATTAAGATTTGCAAATATTTCACATCAATCAGGATACTAAATTTCCTGATTTTTTTTATAACTTTACAAGGAAATTAGTTTACTGGCATCCCCCTTAAATTTTGTATTAAAGATGATCTATTTTAACGTCTTTTTCTGATACAAAGATTTAGGCTGTCCAGAAAATCTAACAGTGCTTTATGTGTTTCATTATTTTCCTTAAAATCCACTCCCAATAGCTTCAATGAATACTTAACATCAATTCTTTTGCGCATAATTGTTTTCATATATAACCAAACTTAATTGTAGATTTACAAATGTTACTTATTTTCTAGGTATATTTATATTGAAGTGTAAACCATTACACAAGATTCAATCTTTATAAATATTAATAAATCATACAATAAATGCATTTCCTTACAATTGCTGCATGTAAGTATTGGAATGAAAAAACATTTTTCACCAAACTTACTTGTTTAAAAGTTAAAATTATTTACTAAAGTAATTTGTTTTGTACACTTACATAGCTCAGTATCCCAGCCTACGTTCAGGTTTAATCCGATTCACAAACGTGTTCAACAATTTGAGACAGTCATTACGCATTCAATTTTCCTGAACATACTAAACATTGTGTAAAATGTGAAGACATCGACGTATATCCGCCAAAGACTGTTAGTTATCTGAGAATTATTTTGAAGCTTATCGCCAATAATTTATACAAGCTAACTCGAGTGGTGTTTTTAACCTTCCTTTCATAAATACATATGCACTGGAATATAAATACAAAACTTAAATGTTTTAACAATGAAAACTATCAAGACAAAAAATAACAACCGATAATTACAGATAAAAGTTAGACTGACTCTACGCTCTGTGACTTATTCAATGCTCGCTTATATCTAGAATCTGATGATGCTGCGCCATAGCAGTACCCCCTCATTGAAATTCAACCTTAGTTTCATAAATTGAATCTAAATTCTTTTTCTTATGTTTTCCATGCTTGGGAGAGTTTCTGATTGAAGGAATCGAGCCAGTATCAGTCCGCTAAGTCAAGTCAGCTTCAAGTTAACTTTTTTCAAGTAATCATCAGCCATTAAATGAAGTTCAAAGTTGCATTGACTTATTTGACAAATATGTCACAAAATAAAGTAACTTCAGATTAACTAAGTCACGTAGTTATCGTATGAGCAAATCGAGCAACAGCTTAACTAAATCATGCAAGCTTAAGAGTCAATATCAAATTTAATAAACCTTAGCATTGATTCTGCTTTGTGTAATCATTTTAAAACTTATTTCAAAGAGATTTGCTTAGCTAAAGTGCTGGATTTAAGCAAATAGATTTTGAAAGTGCCAATGAAGATACGCTTTTAATGATGTCTAATAATTTAAATCGATAAAGGTTAAAAATGTTTTGTTAAAAACAACGTTTTTATTAGTGGACTGAAAAGAATAAAATCAATAAAGGTAATCAAATTATTTTTAAAAACCACGTTTTTACAAATAGACTAAAAAGAAGAAAATAATTTAAAACTTGTAAGTTCAAGTACTTCGATTGAATATGACTAAAAACGTGGGGCGTGTCCTTATGGGGTTTAACATATGCGATTCACTCATTCTCTCGCTTATAGATCTCTCTTTTGCCTTCTAAATTAGAAATTTTTAATTTTTATACCAAGCGCCCACCTTTTTAGTCATATTAAAGCAAAGTACTGGAACTTACAAGTTTTAAATTATTTTCTTCTTTTTAGTCCACTTGTAAAAACGTGGTTTTTAAAAATAATTTGGTTACCTTTATTTATTTTATTCTTTTCAGTCCACTAATAAAAACGTTGTTTTTAACAATATTTTTGTACCTCTATTTATTTTACCAAACACCTCATCAGCGCCACCCAACGTTTAAAAACAAAGCGATGTGCTCATGGGGTGAACTCTGTGTGTCGTAGGTAACTACGGCTGGCGGGTATAGATGCTTATATTAAAATAAACTAGAAATGCATTAATTTAATTACGGTACATTCGATCGATCTGAAATTTAAATACAATTTATTGTCATTCAATATCTATCTATGATACAATTTTGAGCTCTCTAGGACCATCAGAAGTGGTTTAATTTTACGTTGGCAAATTTGAAAAATTGCGGACAGACAGACACGAATGCAAGTATATAATAAAATATTAGATAAATTAAAAAGTTCAATATTTTGATAACGATACATTCGATCGATCTCAAATTTTTATACTATGCCTTGTCATTCAAGATCTTTCTGTGGTAAAAGTTTGAGATCTCTAGGATCATCAGAAATGGTTTAATTTTATGTTGGCAGATTTGAAAAATTGTTGACAGACAAACCAACAAACAATGCCACATGAACGAAAACGATTTAATAAAAACGTGGTAAAAATACCAAAATAAAAAGCAAAGAAGAACCTGAATCCACTTTGTAAAACCAATTGTCAACCAGCTGACTCAATACCTAAACCCAAGCAAGGAGCAAGGATCGACATCTTCCCATCATGAATGAAAATTGTGAAGAAATGTGCATGGCACAATGCCTTGACCTGTCATTTTCTAACAAGACGCTGGAGTCTCTGTGGACCTGTCTGACGTTTCTGTGCAATGTCACCGTTGAGGACCACCAGCGGACATCTTTTCTCAGGTACCTGGCCACAAACGTGTCTGTGGACATGAACGCCAGCAGATACAGCAACTGTACAACCAATGAGGCCTTTTTACTGGAAACAATATGGGGGTTAGTTTCAATCTATTTTTTTAAAAGAGTCATTTTAAAATCATTTATGAATTTATTATCTTGTCAGTTATGATCTTATTAGTATACAATGCTCGCTTTATTAAGTTTGAGAAGGTTAAAGGTAAGGGGTGAGAATATTTTTGTTCAGTTTAATGGGAATTTTAAGCTATAGTTTCAGGGATACAATTGAAAAATAATTTATTCAAAGCAAGAGGATATGAGAAAACAAAAACGAATTTTGGTTTGTTTTATGCACAAATAACCACTATAATAATTCAAATCACACGTTTCAAACAAAATATGAACCAAATGTGAACATGAATATTTGTTGTGTAACTGGAATGAATGCTACATGAGAACCGATAAAACCTACTTATTGTTTTAAAAATCACCATGCATTTCTCTTCAAAAATATGACTTGTTTTCATTTTTAAGTACTTGATTTCTTAATTTGTGTTCGTATTTTAAAACAGCGCTTTTCCAGTCTTCTTTAATAAAAAAAAGGAAATTTTGCTGTCTTTATTTTTTTATTCAAAGAAATGCAGTGCCAATTAAAGGATATATATATCCTGTACTTATTCTAATTATCATTATACATAACACCAATATGTGCATAGCTTCGATCAAACAACACATACGCTCTTTAGTCAACGTCATTTTTGTTCAAATTGCACCGCCAGACACTATGGCCAAGATTGTTTATGTTTATAGTGTACATTTAACAAGGGCCGCGATCCCACTGCGCACAAGGGCGGAGATGAAAAATGTATTACTGGTGCACCACAACCAACACCCACTTCAAGCTTAAAAGAAGAAGCGACATAATTATTGGTACATGGAATGTAAGAACCCTACACGCGACAGGGAAAGTTGAAGAATTGACCCACGAAATGGAGCGATACCAATGGAATGTCATTGGACTATGTGAGACCCGATGGAAAAGCTTCGATGAACTCTCAACAGAGGTGGGACACAAAATCTACTTCAGCGGCAGGGAGGACAGACATGAACATGGAGTTGAATTCCTCATCCATAAAAATATAACAAACTCTGTCATGGGATGTCGTCCAGTCTCCAGCCGCATCATTACCGTGCGGCTAAAAGCCACAACCTTCAATATCACTGTTATACAGATATATGCTCCTACAACCAGCTATGATGATAGTGAAGTAGAGGCCTTCTGTGACCAAGTACAGGACACCGTGGATCAAACACCAAGTAAAGACATTATCGTTGTCCAAGGAGACTGGAACGAGAAGATAGGAGTAAATATATGTACCAACGAGGCAGATACTTGCGGACGCTCCTGCAATGATCTAACCAATGATAGAGGGCTTCGACTCCTGGAATTTGCAAGATATAACAACCTCCTGCTAACTAACACACTTGGCCAGCATAAAAAATCCAGAAGATGGACTTGGAACAGCCGCAAAGGAGAGCACAGTAATCAGATAGATTACATAGTGGTCAGAAACGCTTCAAATCATGCATCAAAACAGCTAAAACTAGAAGTTTACCTGGTGCAGATATCCGCAGTGACCATAATCTGGTGCTGATGACGTTCCATCTACACATGAAAAAAGTTTTCAAAACAAGGCAATTCACGATTACGCTTTGACCTTGACAAACTGAAAGACCCAGAAATTTCAGAGGTGTTCAGGGCAACTATTTAAGGAAACTTTGCTCCACTGACCGCACTATATGAGTCAGAGACGGACATGGACATAGACCTAGTCACTGATACCTTCAATACCACAATAATTGAATAAGCAAAAGAAGCACTTGAAAAGAAGCGAGCCATAAGAAACCATGGGTATCCACTAATATTCTGTAACAATGTGATGAAAGAAGAAAACTTAAGAGCGTAAAGAATACTGCAGAAGGAGCACCCAAATACAGGGCAATCAATAAAAAGATAAGAAAAAATATGAAAAAAAGCAACAACAAAAAAAGAATGGATAGAACAACATCGATGAAAATTTACTATGGAACAACTCAAAAAAGACTTACAAGATTGTCAAAGACTTGACATCAACCAAAAAAGGTCTTCTCTCAGCCATACAAGAAAAATCCGCAAAATGTATCACAGAAGAACAAAAAATTCTCAAAAGATGGACCAAATACTGTTCTGAGCTGTACAATGAAGACTCCAAGGGCGATGCATCAGTGCTCAACCGCCTGACGTCAACTGACACACATATGCATTCCATTCTTCATGATGAGGTGGAGCTGGCTGTACGAAAATTGAAGAACGGGAAATAAGCTGGAGCTGACAATATTCCATGCGAACTGATTCAGGCAGAAGATGACCCTTTAATAAACATCCTATCCAACATGTGCAACAAGATCTGGCAGATAGGAGAACGGCAAAAAACCCTTGACGCAATCGCTGGTTATTACGCTCCAAAAGAAGGGTAATTTACAGATGTGCCAGAGCTACCGTACAATCAGCCTGAATAGTCACCCCAGCAAAGTCATGCTTATGATTATATTAAACAGACTGAAACCACAAGCATAGCTAATTATTTTAGAAGAGCAGGCGGGCTTCAGAGCAGGTAGAAGCACAACAGAGCGAATCTTTAACCTGCGAGTGCTCTGTGAAAAACATATTTAACATCAGAGCGACATCTATCATGCCTTCATAGACTTCGACAGAATTAAACTGAGTGTGGCATGTGGCACTCTTGGCAACTATGAACTAATTCGAAATTAATGCAAACCTCATTGAAGTGATCAACAACTTGTACAACAGAGCAACTAGCGCAGTACTCTTCAACAGCAAGCTGGGAGAGTGGTTCAAGACCTCTGTTGGTGCCAGACAAGGATTCTTACTTTCCGCCATCCTCTTCAACCTCTTCCTTGAAAGGATCATGACAGATGTGCTAGAAGACCATGTCGGAACAGTCAGCATTGGAGGGAGAATTATAACCAACTTATGCTTCGCCGATGACAAAGACGGCCTAGCTGGAAGCGAGGACGAACTAGACGAATTCATTGAAAATTAAAGAAAACAGCAAAGGCATATGGCATGGAAATCAATGCAGAAAAGACCAAGGTCATGGCAAATAGACCGTTCACAAATGGAATTCGGACAAACAGGCAAAAACTTGAAGAAGTCTCCACCTTTAAATATCTAGGGGCCATGATATCCGACGAAGGCTTAAAACCTGAAATTCTTGCAAGAATGGCCAAGAAAACCGCAGCACTGAGCAAACTAAAATACATCTGCTGGCAAAGCAAGAAACTCTCTCTGAGATCAAAGATTCGACTAATGCGCTCTCTGGCGATGTCGTTCTTCTTGTATGATTGCGAGGCTTGGACGCTCAATGCAGACCTCCGGAGAAGAATCTAGAGATGAGATGTTTCCGAAAGATAATGAACATCTCCTACACAGAGCACATCACAAATGAAGTAGTCCGCAACAAAATAATTGCTGTCATAAGCCCCTACGAGGACCTTATTACCTCAATCAAGAAGAGGAAACTACGATGGTATTGGCACGTGGCAAGTTCTGGAGGTCTCGCAAAGACTATAATGCAAGGCACAGTCAAGGAAGGAAAAAAAGAGGCGTGCAAAAGAAAATATGGGAAGATGACACTGGAGAGTGGTCATTCATCGACTCGCAAAAGGCAGCACAGGATCAGGACAAATGGCATTAGATAGTGGGCAGTTCACGATGGTGCCCCAACGACACACCGACGGGTTAAGGGATAGTAACAGTTACAGTGTACATTTAATTCCAGGTGAGAGAGAGGATGCACAAATTTATCCAATCATATTCTTATCAAATGTTTAAAAAAAATATTTTTAAGAGTTTTTTTTTGGTCATTGCATATTTAGGTACGCAATTCCAATCAACGGGTACATAGCTCCGCCCATCATACTACTGACCATTATCAACAACATCTTGGTGTGCATCGTTTTACTTAAACCAAACATGCGCAGTTCAACAAATGTCATTTTCATTGCCATGGCAATGTCGGACATGTTTACAGGGCTATCTCCGTTTTCGGTGTTCATTTACTTCTACGCAACCGAGAGGGTGAACGAGTGGATCCCATACAACTGGTGCTACTCTACGTTCGTGCTTTTTGATTACATTCCCGTCATCTTTCACACGACGTCCATCTGGCTGACCATGGCGCTGGCCATCCAAAGGTACATCTGTGTGTGCCATCCTTTCAAAGCACGGAGCTGGTGCACGATGCGCAATGTCATCTATGCCATCTGCGCCATCTACATCTTTGCCATGGTCGTTGAAACCCCGAGTTTCTTTCGGCTTTACTTCACCGAGACATGGCGAAGGTCGCGACTCAATCCCACCGTCATTGTTTCGGCCTGCGTCAGAAAGTGGCGTCCCTGGCTTGCTGCCAACTTCAAAATTTATTTCTACATCTACTACTGGATCAGGATAATCTTCATCAATCTGATTCCTTGCTTGACTCTGGTTGTTTTAAACACGCTACTAATCTTCACCATGAGGAAGGCGATGAAGAAACGTATCGAGCTGCTGAGACAGAACATGAAGAGTGAGAGTCAAAAGTTGAAAGAAACCAATTCAACGACGATGATGTTGATCACGGTCTTGGTTTTCTTCCTGCTGGTCGAGTTTCCCGTCGCTATTACTATGACACTCTGGGTAGTCAGAGAAACGTTTAACATTAATTTGTTTTCAGTAAAATCGTTGAAGGTGAGTTGGATTAGCTTAGTTTGTTTATCTTCAACTGTATGTCAATTTTTCTTTAAAAATCTAACTGACTGGGTACTTAAGTATCTGCTACCGTGATTAATATTTATTTAAAATAATTTTAAATGACTGATTTTTTTTAATTTTAAAAAAAAGTGAATTTAATGTGATTCAAATACCAATTTAAAACAAAATCGTCAAAAGCCTAATTTTATAAATATGTCGAAAGAGCTACTAGTAATTTTAAGCAATGATTTCAGAAGCTAGTTTCGATGAAACAGTGGTAAAATCTGATTTTAAGTTAAATCACATACACAACAATAAAATAGGAACATCTTTTTTAAAAACAACATTTTCATAAAATGTTTTTGATAAACAGTTTAACGGTGTAGGGGTTTGTTGAGTCTTGAATTTATGGGAATTGATAAGTCTTGAACTCGTGGGAATTCTAAAAACATGTCTCACTAAGATACATTTACATCACTTCATATCATAACTAACTAGTAACATCTGATTCGTTATTGTAATAACTTTAACAACTTATATTTTGATATCAGTTTGTAAATATGTTTTTTTGACTGATACGAGGTAAATTTAAAAAATGTTTATTTTTAGCAAGGAAAGTAGAGATGCAAGACATAGTATGAAGCGGAGACGAAAGGTGATTAAAAATGGTGTAAAAACGATTAAACAATTGCATCTTGTTAGTGTTATTTCTTGGCGTTGAAAAGACAAAGAACTAACATTGAAAGTACGCTTTCATAGCTCAAATTTCTATTGGCATATATGTAACAAATTTCTCTGTTTAAATGATTATTTGGACACTCTAAAATACCCTTATCTACAAGTTACTTGCTTGCAATATATTAAATATGTTTAAAACATATTTTGAAGGGAAAAAAATAAATACATTTCACATAATTTTATTTCAATCATTGACCATTCTGCCCGTCTGGACATGAATTGAAGGTTCTTCCGTAATGACAAAAACTATAAAAAAATGACACTTATTCCTTCCAATCCCTGATGATAATTGATATTCACGATGTGAAAAATTAGAATTCAATTTTACACCAAAATTTCTTCGAATATTTACCGCTTAAAATTCTATACAATCAGTGCTGTCATCTCATGGGAGAACTATCAATAGAATACCTTGGTATTTTGTTGGAGCAAATTTTTAAATATCTTAAAAACCAAATACAAATGGAATTCCATTCGGACTTTTCAACACATCTTCGCTAATTCTAAATGGACAAGATTTACACTAAAATTTGCTCAATGATATATTATTAAAATACAATTTTGAAAACGTTTTATTCCTTCATTTTAAATGCGGAAAAATATACTTTACTAAAAAAAAAGAAACATTACATAACAAAAGAAGCTAGCTCTCTTTTGTCTATGGGAGAAATTGAACATTCTATTCACAATTTAAACTTAGTTTGATTGGGTAAACATTTTAATTGTTTAAAGAAAATCAACTTCATTTCACCTGACAAAAATACAACCACCATAATGTTATATATAATGTATCAACCTGTGTGAAATATTTTTATTTCTACGAAAGTTGTTTCAAAGAAAAAATCAAATGCCGTTATCAATTCGAGTAAAACTTAGCTACTCATCGCAATGTATAAAGTTCAAAGCTGATTGAAATCTTACATTGTTCAAAATCTGAATTAAAACTATTCTTTAAATTTTATATACATTTTGTTTTAGAAAACTAATTTTTTTGGGCTATGATTTGTACATTTTATATTACTTTTACAATATCCATAGTTCCTATTTGAATAATTAAAAAACAATATCTCCATTTCATTTATTCAAAAGACGTATTTGAAACTACATTTTTTACCATACAACCATGCCACGAATCGGTGCATTATATATTAACTTACATTTACATTCTTCTGCACTCATGTAAACTAGTGTAAACGTCATTGGCATGATCTTCTGAATTGAAGGAGCTTCTGTAATAGATAAAAAAGTAATAACGCAATTCTCTAGCTAAAAACCATATAAAACTCTGAATGATAAAAGAACTATCAAATAAAAAAATTTTGATGGATTAAATCGGGGTGGACCACTTTCAAGTCTATAATAAGAACCTAGTTTTTATTCTCTTTACTCAAAATAAAATACAAACTGCATTGAGATCATGTAAATTTTTTAAAACTTTATTTTGTTTATTTCTTTTTTTTTAAAACAAACGAAGATTTATTGACTGGAAAGATAATTAGCCTTGCAGCATGAATGAAATATATATCATGAAACAGTGGCGCTCAAATTTTTAGATTTTGGTTGAAATAATTTTTGTTGCTACATTATGTTTTTAATAGGCAAACATGATAAAACTATGTTTACTACTCCACGCAAATAAAATGGATCAAATATATAATAATTAACCCATAACCCAGTTAATCATTTATATATCTCGAATAACCTACTAATGGATACAGAAAAAAAGCTAAATGATCTAAGTTAAAACAAAGACAATTTCAATAAGATATTGACAAAATGTATGGATATTCTGTTTTGAATTATCGCGACAGATCTTTTTTAAGTTTACGTTATTTTTTGTACGCTTAGAAGATTTGTCGGAGAAGAAAATGTACAGCCACATTAATCATACATTTGTTATAAATAATGCAAAAACATTCTTTAAACGTTACGTTACATTTAGGTTTATGCTGGAGAAAAATTGTTTTTCGGTGTCTTTAATTAAAACAGTATCATTTCGTTAAGATGAAGGATAATTTCTTGGGTTACAAAAGAGAACCCTATAGAAAACAACGTCTATACTTTTGTGACTGAATCAGGAATATGGTTCAACCCTTCACGGACACAGCGATGCATAATAAATTTAATTATCTCTACGTAATTACCATAAAAAAACTAATCATTTACATATTATATACTTACGAGCAGCAAAGCCCGTCCTAGGACGTTCCGCCACTGTTTGGTGGCATGTCATATATCACCTCCAACAGCCGTCTCGACCGGCATACATGTGCATCACGTCAAAAATACTATTCATTATAGTTTTATTAAAAAAATACAACTCGTAAAGCATAGCTTTTTACTATAAATCCCAAAGCGCGTAATTCAAAATAAAGTCTTGGAAGAAATACTTCACCAAAAATAACTCGTTTTGAACGTCCGCGTAAACGTGTTCAATATGATATGCTGTAGGAGTCATGTGTGTTTGATTGACCAATCGCTATCGATGCCCCCACCGAACATAGCCTTCTATTACATAGGATATTTTATGCAAGGCAATACATTTTTACGATGACCCAAATGTAAAATTTTGAAGTCTATTTAATCGCCCCTATTTCGTTATGTCAACAAAGTTTGTGTTGGCTTGTCTCACGTTAAATATTTTTTTGAAAAGTGAATTTACTTGTGATTAAGTATGTGTGTTACTGATTAAATTACACAAAAATACTGCAGTGTACAGTAAGATTGTGTGAGAACATCAAAGGGATGGTGGCAAATGAGAAAATAATATTAAAAATCGTATGTCTAACAAGCGAAAAATAAGAAAAATGGTGAAAAAAAACTTTAATAAAAATATTTATCACCGGACAGTATTAAAAAAAGACCCCGATAACACAACCCCCCATCACTCAAACCATATAAAAATCAAAGATTAAAATTCCCAATGGAAATTATGTACACGTAATATATAATGCAATATAATAAAAGCTCATTCACTCATTCCGTAACGCTGAGGGACATAATAGAACAGTCCATAGCAGTTAAAAAAGGAAGGAATCATTTTTGTTTCGAGATTAACAGAGCGTTTGGTGTTTCTCGTCGGAAAATATTATATGACGTCAATTATCCAAACAATTATACTTTGTGTACATTTCAGGAAGTTTAATATTTCGTATTTATCAAACAAGGATAAGTTACTTGGGCTTTTGAATAAAGTGGGAACAGTAGGCGCCCAACATCCCCTAGTGTAGTATACTAGCTGATATACCTGGCTTCAGTCGGGGCTGCATTGTGGATCCCATTTTTACGCCGCCCATTACGATCCCGTAGAATAATAGGATCCCGTTGAATAATAGCATCCCTTTGAATAATAGGATCCCATTGAATAATAGGATCCCGTTGAATAAAAGGATCCCGTTGAATAATAGGATCCCGTTGTAGATGACATCACTTTTCCCCGTATGGTTACATATTTCTTTGAGATTAAATACCATATAATGATTCCGTTGTGTAATGGGATCCCATTCGTGAAATAATCCCTTTTTCCGATGTGATAAAAAAACGCTGACGGCATCACACATACCAGTATTATCCCATTGCATTTAATGGAGTTCTATTCATGGTCGAATCCCTTTCTCCACTAGAATCAAATCCTCGGTCAATTTCCTTACCAAAAGATGATCTCACAATTTGATTTGATAACATACGCCAGTATGATCAAAAAAAGATCCCATATTTCGTCAAATCATTTCGACCGATCGGTTCCCATACCTCGGTTTAGTTTATTTAACCCATTATGATCCTATTGTATTATGGGAACTTGTTCCCTGAGAGGTCCTTTTCTAGTTTCTCTCACGTTTTCCCTTCAATCCCCGTCCAGGTCGTACTATAAAAAAATTTAAAATTAAAAAGAAAAAAGCTTACATAAACTTCTGATGATTATTTTTTTACGTAACAATTTTTTTTATAATACAACTATATATTTTCCAAGTAAACACAATAGCTTAAACCATTATTCATTTAAGTTTTAAAAGGGCCTTGGCGGGACCCAATTCTATCTCTTGGGGACTCAATCAGAGGGTCAGTTAGAAAAACTATTTAATAAGACATAAAATTTAGTCTTATTTAAATGGTTTATAAATTAGAGCGATGATATAGAAAATATAATCACGGAAGTTTATAGAATTTTTAGATTATACCCGAATCAAGTGAATCATAAGAGTATATATCAGTCATAGACTGGCAAATATTAATGATACAACTTTAAAACTTCTTACAGTAAATTAGACTAAAAATTAACCAAGATCTTGCAAAAGTAAATTTGAGAATTTTCTATAAAAATTTAGAAACTCTATCCCTTGATGTTTACAATACTGAAAATCAATCTAAACAAAAAGAATAGGATAAGACTTTAAATTGTATCCAATTAAAATCGGTTATGAATTAAACAGACATTGCGCAAAATGAAAGCATAGAAGTTTCTAGAATATTTTAGATCATTTCTGAATCAAGTAAAAAATAAAACTAATATTACATTAGTGTCCATAGTGCGCTCGCCTTACAAACGGTTTGGCGTGGGATCTAGCCCACGTTAAGGCCACACAAAAAATGTTGATGAATGACTATTGCTAAAGTGTCCTCTGCTGACCTGCAGAGGTGATGAGCGCCGCTAGGTTTACAAGGCCCCGAGAAAGTTCTAATGGAAACATTATAACCCACTACGACCACGAGCTTATGGGACACACAAAGAATATTTTAAAAACATTTTAAGTTTGACAAATTATATTGGTAATACTTTAAAACTTGTCCCCATAAAATAGGCTGAAGAAAAAGAGAGATTCTGCTAACATAAAATTTCGAATATTCTAGCATATTTTAGATAAAGTGAATAATTTGACTATTCATAGTCTGATAATAATAAGCAAAAAGATTGAAAAATTTTCCAGTTAAAATTGGTGAAGAATAACGGCGATCAAGAAAAAAATAATTTAATGATTTTTTAGAGCATTCTAGAGCAAAGTCGATAATACGATATTTTTAAAAAAATGTACATTTAGAAACCGGTACTCATCACAAAAAACATAGCTACGAACTTTGAATTAAGTTTAATTCATTTGTAACTTAAATTGGTGCTTAAAGTAATTGTTTGTAAGGTATTTTTATTTTAAAAGTTTATATAAGAGAATTGATTATGGAGCCCCTAACCCCAAACTGAAAAATTTTTAGGAGTTTTGATCCATATAGTGCTTTAATATTGGCCTTAAATATATAGTGTACCAAGTTTGGTCTACATCAATCCATCCAGCAGGAAGCCAATATTTAAAATAAAATGTATAGAACTTTCAGAAGAAAAAGGCAATTTAGGGCCCCGTGACCTAACAGTGCATGATGAAAAGTTATAAATACCTGTAGATTTGAATCCGAATAATGATGGATAAATGTGTTTATATTTGTCAAGATAGACGACAATTGAATGGGGAATAAAGTCTTAAACATTTAATTTGCCGTATAGTATTTGAATATGGGCCATCAAAATCCTTTCCACCCATTTTACCAGTAGCAAATGTTTAAAGTAATTTTTATACAGCCCCCAATGAGTGGGTATTAGTTAAATTCCAAATAGTAGTTTAATATTGGCCATTATGGCTTGTGTTTACTACATGTATGGTCTTGATCCGACAATACAATCTGTAGCCAGTGTCATGGTCCGATACCATGGATCTTATGGTGTTATTGAGCACGGCTGGTCCTTTGTAGAGCTCGGGCTGTTTCTGGTGCATCCCCCCCCCAAAGCACGTCTCTATTTCAGACACCATGAAGCACCGTTGTGTTACAAATTGGTGTCGTGAGATTGACGCGCTTCTGGTCGGAGAGAGTTTCTGTGTATTATAATATGACGTAGTAACTGAGAGTAGAGACTGGCTTTTTTTTGTTCTTTGAAATACGTTGCTATTTAAAATTTGTGATTAAACTTTTTAAATGAATCGAATCGTGTTCAATACAACCAACGCCTTGTGTTTACTCTGTGTTTTTATTAACCAGCTGATACTCTATCGGAGTTGACGACGCTGGTTAATATCTGTGGCTAAGGGTGGACCTTTATCCCACTAAACAACAGAATGTGCCCCAGCCCGACTAAAAAAAGATTTGTTTCCCTTATAGGATTATTTTATTGCAAATTTAAATGAGCCGGCAGCCCGAAACTGTAACTGGTGTAAAATCTAAAACCCTTCTAGATTTCAATCTGGTTAACGATGGATATATAGGCAAGTTTTGGTCATGATCCATCAATCCATGTAAAAAACGTATGCGACACAAATCCAACCCTACGCAAACAAACTAACTTCGGTTATATATATATATGTAAATATTTTTTTCTCTTTTTCCTCACGATAATTTAAAAAAATTTTTTTTTCAAATTTAATTTTTTTTTAAAGTCAAAATTTAATTTAAAGAAAATAAATATATAAGTTTCATCTTCTCCCTATGTTTCAGGCATTCATTCTATTCTCCAACCTCTTCATTCTGCTCAGCTCACCAATCAACTTTTACATCTACTGTGGTATGAGTAGCCAATTCCGGGAAACGTTCAAGCGTCTGTTCACAGGCGATGCAAGGCCCAAGGAACGAGAGTAGCCGCAATTGAAAACTGAACCAGCCAAATTGAATTAAATTTTATCATAACATCATATATATTAGAAGCACTAATACCAAAGTGTAAAGAGTAATTTTTGAAATGTCTTACCGCAATGTAATACACTTTAATAATATCAAAATTCGTTCTCATCTGCTCTATTCTTCCCTCTGACCAGCACTTACTCATGTTATCAGACTTCACAAAAACACTCCATGTCCACTCGTACCCACTCATGTGTTTACACAGTCACCCACATTGTTGATTTATATTCGCCATTCATATGCATCCATTTATTTCCCTGAGAACTTTGCTCTCTCATGTATTTAACATGTTTTATGCAGTTTTTGTTAGCGTCCAAGTTTCATTTGTAGATGTTTCAGATGCTCTAATGACAGTTTTATAAATAATTTTCTGTTTTCTCTTGTAATGCTTTTGGTTTTAAGTATTTGCTCACTACCAAAATATTTTCTATACCTGCTGATATTATTTCTGTAATTCATTCCTTTCATTAGTAGCGATCCTAAGCATTTGAATTGATTTACCTTTTCAAAAGTCTAATTTTAATGGTTTCACCTGCCATTTCTTCTCTTACTAGGGTCATGTACTTTCTATTTTTTTTTAAAATTACTACTTTTACATATCTATTTTAAAGGGAGAGTGATGTCAAGCGATGAAGTACTTAAAATATATGTCAGATTTTATATGTTGCTTTTTTCAAGCTTAAAAAATTGCTCTTTTGTTATGTTGTATCGAAGAAATTTAAATAAATTTGCAAACTTTTAAATTGTATCTTTTAATTTTTTTTAAAAGTGTAAAGAGATGTCAAGGGATGTGGTATTAAAAATGTGATGTATTTTTGTTTTCTTTTTCAATAAATGTTGTTATATTTGATCTTAATATCATAAGTTGTGTTTTTTTTCATTTTGACATCTGTAGGTACTGTAACAGAGAACTCTAAAATCAGGTTGCAAAAAAAATTATATATATACTAGGGGCAAGTACCCGGCTTTGCCCAGGTTTAACAACAACAGCAACAACAACAAAAACAACAACAGCAACAAAACAACAAAAACAAAAAACAAAAACAAAACAACAACTACAACAACAACAAAGCAACAACAACAAAACAACAACTACAAATCAACAACAGCAACAGCAATAGCAACAACAACAGCAACAACGACAAAACCAACAACAGAAACAGCAACAGCAACAGCAACAAACAACAAAAACAAAACAACAACAAAAACAACAAAATCAACAACAAAATCAACAACAAAATAACTACAACAACAACAGCAACAACAACAAAGCAACAACAACAAAACAACAACTACAACAGCAACAACAACAAAGCAATAACAACATGAAGGACATTGTCGTCGCAGGGCAAGGGATGTGGACAACAACAACAACAGCAAAAACAACACAAAAGCAAGAACAGCAACAACAACAAAAACAGCAACAACAACAGCAACAGCAACAACAAAAAAAACAACAACAGCAACAACAACAAAAACAAAACAACAACAAAGCATCAACAACAAAACAAAACAAAACAACAACTACAACAACAACAGCAACAACAACAAAGCAACAACAACAAAACAACAACTACAACAACAAAAGCAACAAAAAAAAACATATTTTATGGCGATAATCGCCTTCTTGTTAATCTCGACACCAAAATGTTTATTAATTTGCGTCATTATTTTACGTCTTAATTTTCAATAATTTTTATTTTATATAGCTCATTTAGGGAAAAACTGCATTTTGGGCCTCCGGCCCCCAGTATCTTATATATATGGAACGAAACCTGTTTAATAACCTTTCCGGTATAATTTTGTGTACGTGTACCAAATTTCACGTTATTTGGTTGTCTGGATCTTGAGTTATTAGGGAACAGACAGACAACAAATGCGGCTTATATATATAGAGATAAGATATATATATATATATATACTAGGGGCAAGTACCCGGCTTCTCCCAGGTTAACAAGAACAGCAACAACAACAAAAACAACAACAGCAACAAAACAACAAAAACAAAAAACAACAACAAAACAACAACTACAAATCAACAACAGCAACAGCAACAACAACAGCAACAACGACAAAACCAACAACAGAAACAGCAACAGCAACAAAACAACAAAAACAAAACAACAACAAAAACAACAAAATCAACAACAAAATCAACAACAAAACAACTACAACAACAACAGCAACAACAACAAAAACAACAACAGCAACAACAACAAAAACAAAACAACAACAAAACATCAACAAAACATCAACAACAAAACAAAACAAAACAACAACTACAACAACAACAGCAACAACAACAAAGCAACAACTACAACAACAACAGCAACAACAACAGCAACAACAACAAAAACAACAACAGAAACAGCAACAGCAACAAAACAACAAAAACAAAACAACAACAAAAACAATAAAATTAACAACAAAACAACAACAAAACAACAACAACAACAACAGCAACAACAACAAAGCAACAACAACAAAACAACAACTACAACAGCAACAACAACAAAACAACAACAACATGAAGGGCATTATCGTCGCAGGGCAAGGGATGTGGACAACAACAACAGCAAAAACAACACAAAAGCAACAACAGCAAAAGCAACAACAACAGAAACAACAACAGCAGCAACAACAAAAAAACAACAACAGCAACAACAACAAAAACAAAACAACAACAAAAACAACAGAAACAAAACAACAACAAAAACATCAACAACAAAACAACAACAAAGCAACAACTACAACAATAACAGCAACAACAACAAAGCAACAACAACAAAATTATTTTATGGCGATAATCGCCTTCTTGTTAATCTCGACACCAAAATGTTTATTAATTTGCGTCATTATTTTAAGTCTTACTTTTCAATAATTTTTATTTTATATAGCTCATATAGGGAAAAACTACATTTTGGGCCCCCGGGCCCCAGTATCTTATATATAAGGAACGAAACCTGTTTAATAACCTTTCCGGTATAATTTTGTGTACGTGTACCAAATTTCACGTTATTTGATTGTCTGGATCTTGAGTTATTAGGGAACAGACAGACAGACATCCAGACAACAAATGCGTCTTATATATAGAGAGATATATATATAATCAGTTTAGATAAAAAAACATTTTCGGATCAAATAGAGGGATTTATTGTAAGGGGGGGGGGAATAACTTTAAAGGCAACGGCGTAGCATGGGTATGTGCCGCCGGACAGAACCCAGATTGGCCGCGACCCCCCCCCTCACCCCACCCAGAGTAAAATATGTTGATGCTAGTAAGAAAAGATAATTATTTTTAAAATTTAATATTGACACTATACATTTTTGTTTTTAGAAATAAATTTAATAGAAGATTTATTGATTAAAATTGAAGTTTTCTGTTTTGCCTCATGATGCAATCTTTAAGTATAAAGTAATTTCAGTCATGCCACTCTCAATAATCAAATGTTGATAATAGTTAATTTTTCATTAACTTTAACTTAAATTTAGAGAAGCTTCACTCGCAGCTGGGATTTTTTATGACAGTGGTAAGGGATATGTATTATGAACATACGAGTAACAATGTCCGTCCAAGGACGTTCCGCTACCGTTCGGTGTCATGTGGTAACTCCCCCTCTAACAGTCTTCTCGACCGGCATACATGTGCATCACAACAAAAATACTATTCATTATAGTTAAAATAAATAACTTGTAAAAACAGAGCTTTTGGCTATAAATCCTAATGCGCATAACTCAAAATAAAGTCCTGGAAGAAATACTGCACCAAAAATAACTCGTTTTGAACGTCCGCGATAACGTGTTCAATATGATTGGCTTTAGGAGTCATGTGTGTTTGATTGACCACTGGCTATCAATGACTGGACAGAACTTAGCCTTTTATTATATAGGATTATTTTAGGCAGGAAAACTTCGAGCCTAAATATCTACATATACTTGGATAAATCGAAAGGGGTTGATTTAATTAATTCATTTTTTAGGTAAAATAGTCCTTAAATGACAATGTCACGTGAGATTATTTAATACTCTAATCTAAAGGTAAATATTCAAATTCCAGTAGATAAGCTGGTGTACGAAAATCATATTTGTTTTCCGAATTCTATAACCGCTGAAAAACGTTCAAGAATTTCTAGAGTAACTTCATCTTATAAAGCATACAACGTTTCCCTAAACGTTTTTTTAATATTTTTAATTTTAATTTTTTTTTAAATTTTATATTTTTGTATTTATTTTTGTTTGGGGTAGGGGGCATAACATGAAAACCTATTCGCTTTTATTGTCAAATTTGCTCTCCTAATTTTACTGGAAGATTCCATTAAAATGATCAAGTCTCCACGTACATTTTTATTTAAAACTCAAACCATCCTTTAAGTATTCAATTAGTTTCTCTGTGAGTAGCCTCAGAAAGGCATTTTATTAGCACTATGATTTCGGGAAACACTGGCTTATTCTAATTCAACTTTCCAAATAGTACATAATGTTTTCAAATGAAAGAAAAAAAATCATCATGACTTGCAGGGTTTTTGAGTGTTGATGCGTTCATCTTTTCGTACATCCGTGTCAGTTTTTCTATAGCTTTTAAAATACCTGGGTAAACGTTTAAATAGCCCCATGACATATTGAGTATTGTGTATCCTGAAGTCTGTTTCATGCCTTGCTTGTAGAAACAGTTAGAGTTTTTCTAAAGACGTGTGTCTTTCTTGAACTCCTGCACACTTTTCAGCCATGAAGAAGTACTAACACACCTTGGACCTCTACTGTCCTTTGTTTTAAGACCATCAGCCTTAAAATCAGTTAAAATTCATTTAAGAAATGTAAGCAGATTCAAATTTTGTTTCAATGCAATCTTTGAAAGATGTTTGATTTTCAATCTTGTCACTTCAAATAATTGGGCTTGATTAATCCGTATGTGAAATATATGGAGAGCTATCGAATACAATAGAATGTAGAACAATGTGTGGTGTCTTGTATCCGCAAACACATTATTCTGAGTAGTTTATTTACGATAAAAACCTTCACGCTTTCACTGTCTCATCCGTATGTTGATGTAAGGTCCCTGTCTACTTAGGAAAAGTTAATGTTAATATTGGTCACTTTAAATCTTGCAGCATTATATTAATCACAAATTCACAAATTTTCAGCTGTACTTATGGGTAATTTGTTTTGTATCAATTAAGACAATGCATGTTTTACATACTTTATCATTTGTTGTTGGAATTTAACGGATAAATAAAGTTTCGATTCTACAAGATAATTGACTGACAAGCTTGAATCAATTATAGGTACAAGTACATCAGTGTCTTGTTCTTATACTACTTCAGCCACTTTTTTTTAAAGAATTAGTATCTAAAGATTTAGGAGTCCTTTTGGAGCTTGAAGTCTTGGCATTAGAAAAGTTCACATATTTTAATGTGGTACCTTTAATTCCTTTATTAATTTTTAAGTATGTTTTTTTATATTTTTTATTAAACAATATTCTAAATTATTTTCTAAGCTAATTAACAATGAGTAAATTGCCGCCCCTAACAAAGTGCCACCCGGGGCATTTGCCCCACTCTCGCTATGCCACTGTGAAAAGGTACGGTTTATTATTTTAAGTTATTACTAAGATCTAAGAGAACAAATAGGGTGTCGTCTGCCGATGTTTTTTTTTCAAAAGGACTTCAATCTTCCAATAAATACTAACAATTAAACACAAAGAACATTCAGTTTACCAGTTTGATGTATTTTACCAATTAACTTTTAATATTTTGTCCTGTATATTTCCGCTTACCTGAATATTTAATATTATCTTTAAAATAACTAGATCAGATTTTTTTAAATTTTGTAATCCCTCTGAAATTGAGTTTAGCTCATTGTCAGGGTATGAGAATCACTGCGAATGATTGTTGTGAGATTGTTTTGAGCCAGTGTGGAAGTCGGGTCAAGGCGTGCTTTGACGGGAGTTCACTTGTCCATAATGATGTTAGTTTTGTTCACTCGGTGTGAAGGTTGGACGGCCGTGCTGTGTATATATAGGTGCGTGAGACAGAGAGAAGGGGAGAGACGTGTGGAGACTGAGGAGTGCAGAGGTCCATAGTCCTTGTTAGGGCTAGACGTTAGTATAGAGCGTTGGCTCTGTTATAGCTGATGACACATCGAGGTGGCTCGAGTGTTCAGCGTATTAGAGACTGAGGGTTCAGTATGCACTAAAGTGAGTGAACATTGTTGTATGGAGTACGTCGTGTACCTTAATCAGATGCTGTACATATATTGATGAATAATAAAGGCTTGAAGTATACGTGAACAAGAGTCGAGACTTGTCTTCTTTTATCCAGAACGCAACACTCATGTCACCATTTCACTACTTGCCTCCCTGTTTCGGTTAGATAAAATGTTTATTTAATTTAAGACTGGGCAAGAAAGAACACCCCATATTATGAACAAATAAATTAATCACCAGTTAGTGAAAAAACTGTTAGCTTTCCTTTTTCTTAAAGAATTCTAAAATAATTTTAATTACATATGTATAGATCTATTTTCATCAGAGAAAAAGGACAAAATATGAACTTAAACATTTATTTTCATATATTAGAAGTCACTAAGTTTATCATTATATTCTTTGAATCAAGACTTTATCAAAATATCTAAACAAATCAGCATCAAAGAAGCTATGTTTTGGTATCAGACATTATAATGATCTAGATACGACCCGCCGCGTAGCATACGCCGCTGACATGTTTTCATTCATTTGTTTCATGACAACCGTTTATAAATAGAATACAGTTGATCCAGTCGGAAAGGTTTCATTTAGACATTAATAAAATATCCAGGTCTAAACATATCTTTAAAAATATGTAGAAAATGTACGTTAATAGAGTTTGTTTCGTGTCGATAATTTTGAAAACTTTATTACAACAAAAAAATAAAAAAATTGGAAAAATATTCTTACCTCTATGTTTTAAGCAAAAAATCATTATTTTAGGAAAATATATCATAAAATAAAATTACTTTTAGTTTTATAAAAGATTCTATTTTTTTAAAAAATTCTGAGATTTAATGATTTTCTGTCTAGAGAAATAAAAATCGAATACACTTTCTATTTTTTATCATAATGAAATAGTTCCAACCAAATGACAGTATGTTCTATTAATAGATATCTACTCATAAGGACATGGACTATCAATGTGAACTAAAAGAGTTCCCTGACAAATGAACAATTAACTGTCGAATCCATGTGCCTCGAATTAGTTTGTCACACACTAACATTTATTTTTTCATGCAATTTTAATTTATATGGTTTGAAGTCCATCCTAGCATTTGGCAGAAATCTGGCAGTTAGTTTTATGACGTAGAGTTTATACCGTTCAGTTTTCATGTCAGCGGTCTTGTGCGCTCCGAAACAAAGTATAAAAAAATTATAAAATTGGCTCCCTTGACCCTTTCCTTTTAATCAAAATTCACTACTGTAACTTCGTGTAACGTTGTAAGCCTCGTTTTGGCGTCTCTGTGCCTTGACATCCGGGTACATGTGTAGCCTAACCCAATGCCCACAATGTTACGACCCTGACTAGCGCACAGCAAAAACAAGTTTAACGCCGTACCTGCAGTCCTGCCTGCTTGAAATGTTAAAATTAAGTAAATTTTCTAATATATTTTTATTCCATTTAGCTTATGGTTTCTTTTAATAAACATCGCCTTGTTAATGATATATGTGTAGTCGTACGATGCGCTATGGCTAAGATCAGATGTATATTATAGGTCAACGAGACAACGACTTGTGTAAGAATATTCAGATCGAGGTCATTCTTCTAACTGCACATAATATAAAAAGTCACATATTTGATGAAGAGAAAAAGTTAAAGATTTTACTCAATTATATTAGTAATAGATTGCACACCCTACTTAAGTAAAACAGAACAAATAACCTTTGTTATGTGTCGATTGAACAAGATAAACTTAACATTAATGAACACTTTTTTCGGGCTATCTTCCAATTGAAAGATCAATAAGTCGAAAACTCTTTGTATTATGAGAGCTAGAAAACTTCGAAATAACTTTGGAAATCATGAGACACCAAAGATATATACAAATGGGGTAACCATGAAAGGAGGAAATTTGGGGGGGGGGTTGCAAGCAAAGATTAGAAATATCAACCCTTGGACTTATTTTTATTCTACGTGGTGGCCACTCCCTTAAAATGATGATATGAATTGGTAAAATCATCTTTAGAACGAGCCAAATTTTTTAGTATGTTACAAAAATAGAATTTCTTTTTTTTCTCCGACTTTCAAATTGTCTATTCTTTTGAAGCCCTCTAAAGAACTAATCTTAAAAAACCTCAGTGACACAAGAACAAACTATAGGTGACATTCCAATCGTAAATGTTTGTCGCGTTTGAGCATAATCAATACTTATGTTACCTAGTCTCATGACTGATGGTCTATATGTAGAGTTGTTTTTTTGTACTTATTTGACGAGTAGTATCAAATAAACATAATTTTCTTTTCAATGAAAGGTAATTTTTAGAGGGATCACGGTCTTAAAGTGTTTTTGATAATTAAAAAAATATGTGCACAATGGTCGAGTGGAATACGCGCTCGGCTGGGCGTACCGATGGTCACGAGTTCAAATCCATGTGAAGGCAAGGATTTGTTCCCAGGGCCTAGGGCGTCCCTGTGTCCACTCAGCTCTGAATGGGTACCTAACACTACTAAGGGAAATAAAGGCGACTGGGTAATGCGTGGAAGGAACCCTTATAGCCCTGGCCTGTGAACGCTGCATCACTTGGCAACAGACTGGCATGGTCTATGGACGCCTTAATCTTCTGTAGGAGCGCCTGTATAAATAAGACCAGACAAATAATAAAATGTCCGTTTGCATTTCATTACAGCATATTATTAAAAGAACACATATTATCCATTTGGAGCAGTTTCATTGAAATTTTAATAAGATATCCAGGTGGTCTGTAAAGATCTGTCTAAATTGTAAGTAAATCTAGTCTTCTTAGTGGCCTGAATCTGAAAATTTTAATACACAAAAACAATTTTAAAACACGTTCTTATCTCTGTATGTAGCTAAAAACATTATTTTACTAAAACATAAGTTTAATTAAAAAATTCTTTAAAATCTATAAAGTATAAGAAAAAATATAATTAAACTAGAATTAATGTTTTTCTGCTAGATAAATCATATATCCAGTACATTTACTTTATATCTGAATGACATTGTTCCAACCAGATGCTCGTATGTTCTATGAATAGATTACCGCTACAGAAGGCTATTGCCAATACCAGGGTTTCCGAATTCCGGCACACTGTTTACATTTAAATTTTAATTCCCCAGCGGCCTCATTATAATAATTAACTATTTAATTTTGTTCTGTAACGACCACATTATATAGAATAGAACAGTTGAAAATATTCGTTGTATTGAGTACAAAATACGATGACGTCAGCAATAGCAAAAATAGATAACGCTATTTGCTGTGCAAAATTTATATTGATTTTAACAAGTTGAAGAAGTTAGGCTTTGTTATATATACGAGTTTCGATGACGAACAAAGGAAAAAATGAGTGCCATAATTTTTAAAAATATTTATGCCAATTCGAAAAGGAAATGAATGTGGCACAGGTATGCTTAATATTTTAATACAGTTTTTACTTCACAATTATTTTATTTTTAACACAAGTTCAGATTTAATTATATTTCATTGAGTTTTATTTATTGTAAAATACATAATATATTTTATTAAACAATAATGGCATTTCAAGTTTATTTTTTCTCAAACATTAGGTCTGAATTTATAAATTTTTGTCCCAACAAAATATTATTCTTAACAGTTACAAATATATCTTATATAATTTGAAAATGCCGTACCTTAGTCTTAAAGTATGTAATTTTTGTTTTTTATCTTAACCGACCCCCCAATATTTTTTTTAATTCAATGAAATGGCCTTTTTGCAAAACGTTTTACCCCATGGCCTATGCGCTTCAACTGAAAGAATTCCCTGGCAAATTAAATATTATCTGTCGCATCAATGGAGATCAGAATAGTTATTCCCCCATTAACATTGCTGGCTTATACAATATTAATTTACGGTGTCTACATTTCATCATAGCGCTTGGCAGAAAGCTGGCTACGTTTTAGTCAAGTGACATACACATTATACATTTGTGTGTCTGTGACATTTTGTTATTAAACACATATCATTGGCGTAAATATTACATAGTTTCTGAAATCAATGGAGGAAAACCAATCAAATTTTATTTATGATCAGTTGTGTCAATTTCGGAAACAAAAGTAATTTAAACAAATCTGGTAAACGAACTAGATGTTCAAAGACTATAAATAAAATGATGCAATTGTTAATTAGATATCAATGGTAAAAAACAATTATTTTATTGCAATTGTCACTTTTGATTTTTTTAATGTCTTTTTTTCCGTTTCCCTTAGTGATATAATTTGTCAAGTTCTATATGATTTTATTTTTTAAATTCGACAATAACTAACCGTAACGTTACAAAAAGTTTTTAGAAAAATTATAATTGACAATAATGTAATTATAATTAAATTTATAATAAATATATTGGTTCTGTATTCTGCTGTACAACCGATCGAACCGGACTTCTTTTATTGAGACAACCCTCACTCACTTTAGTCAACGGATGGTGAAGTTATAGGGGGAGTGGTCCCAAGAAGAGGCACTCGAAACGTGGATACGCGGGGGGGGGGTCGGAGTTTTTAGACTGTGGTGTAGGGGATACGGTGGTCGAGTGGCAGCACGCTCGACTGGCGTACCGATGGTCACGGGTTCGAATCCATGGGAAGCCATGGATTTGTTCCCGGGGCCTAGGGCGTCCCCGAGTCCACCCAGCTTCGAGTGGGTACCAAACGCATAGTTAGGGAAAATAAAAGGCGGCTGGGTAATGCGTGGAACCCTTATAGCCGTGGCATGTGAACGCTGCATCACTTGCCAAAATCAACTGCTGCCTTGCAGATGGTCTTGGCTGACCAAAGGCTATGGAAGCACATCCAGAAAAAACAGCAGGCTGAAGTCGGAGACCACGGGCCAATTGGCGCAAAACTCGTCGGCACGCAATACTCAAATTGAGAACGAAGAAGAAGAAGAAGAAGACTGTGGTGTACGTTTCCTAGAGTGTCACGATCGATATTTTTGCTCGAGAAAGCTCAGTATAAAAACTTTTAAAAATGTATATTCCTTGACAGAGAGAGTGGCATGTCTACGAAGTTATACCGATGAAATAAAGGAAGACAAATTTACTACCAATAAAATTGTTTTTGCAGACAAATTTATTTTACAATTGTCTGCAGAATTAGATTGCAAGAAAACGTGTTCTGAAGATTAAGATGGTAATTTATTCTGCAAAGTTATTTAAGTTTTATGTCCTTTAATCATCATTGAATTCTTAATTCACTAGATAATCAAAGTCAATGTCAGGACGTCATCCATAAAGAAATGGTCCTCTAAATTCAAAAAGTTTTTTTTTGTTTTGCAAGACAACTGGATGTGACTGCGATAAAACTTTATTATGTATTAATTCATTCAGAAACCCCATAACGCATTTGCATTTACATACTTTGCTTAAAAATTCCTGCCCATTTGTTCACTATTTTAATAAAAAAAGGACTTTTAAAAACAACCTTTATTCCAATAACTTAAAAAGAACAAAATAAACTTTCTTCTTCCTACAAAAATGAAGTTACAGATTTTCACAATAGAAGGACATGGCCTATTTGCTTGAATGGAAAAGGATTCACAAGCAAGTGAAAAAATAGTGTCGCAAGGAAATGAGTCTAATTAGTTAGTCACGAAGTAACTTTTTTTTTGGCCCATAAACTATTAATTATCACGGTTTAAAGTGCATAATACTATTTAGCAGAAGTCTTTAATGATTTGTAAGGTGACTAACAATTATGCAATAGTGTATATGGGACGTATTGTTATTAAACACATTTTTCAGAGTACAATGTTGATTGACAGGTAACTAAGCTGGTGAAAAACAACCATCAACAAAAATATCATTTTTCTTTTGATTAAATATGTAAGGTTGTTTGTATGTGTTACAAATATACCTTACATAACAAGATATATTTTGCTCACCGATCACTGTCACGTGAATAGACCAATGCAAAGGATGATATACATTTATAAAAGACAAGATCGCCTCTGACAAACATGACCCTCTGATATTAAAGGGCAATGATTGATGAGAGCAATCGAAACTGTTACCTCCCCTCGACATTTGAGTGGGTGAATCATATTTGTTGGTGACGTTGGCGATGCATGATGTAAATTTGAACCTACGGTTTGGCAGGAATGCAGTTTTATTCACAGTGAATTGTTCTATTCAATTATTTAGTATTTCAGGTATGTTGAGAGAATAAAATATAGTTTAAATATTATGGAAATTGCAATTCAAATTATACCAAACGAAAAGAGTGAATTCAAATTTCTATAAATAATAACGGTGATTTTGTTTGCGGGCGAAGCTATAGATTTACAGCAGAATGATCAGGATTCCTCAGCGACATTCTATTGCTGATATGATCATAGACTATTATTACGTAGAGAATGTCTGTGCTTCGCGGTTTTGTTTTAGAGATTTTTTTTCCTTTCCCACGCTTTGTTAAGAGTTCATGTTGAAAGCATCAACAATTATCTCCTCTTTCACAGTGCTGTTAGAATATAATGAAGTATAAAGAAAAGAATTCCAGCAATAACTATTTCACTATATATTTTCTGTCCAGAAATGATAACTTTCATAAAATCATATACTACAAAAAACTTACTTTAAAAGACTAATATAAATCTGCTGCATTTCTTTTCTCGTTCTTTTAATCTTGTCATAGTGAAGGAGAATTTTGCTGCATGGAGATTGTCATTTCTAAAACCGGAAAACGTCATAACTCGATGTGTACAGTTCTATGATTCGATTAAATTTTAGCCAGCAATGTTTCCAAGCATAAATACAGTCGAATCAATTAGTTCTCAAACTTGTTAGCATAGTAAAATTACGAAACTGTTTTTTCTTGTTCAAGATCAATAAGCTGTCTTAAATTAATGAAGAATTAACACATAGATGATAAGATAATTTCTTCTCAATACACCTACATTTACATATTGATTCGTATCTTTTATTAAATTTTTATGAAATGTGTCCCTAAAAATACCCCTATATTTCTATTAATAGATTGCCGCCACGTTATGACAAGGTCTATATGGCATAACTTAAAAGAATAATTTATTATAAAAAAGAATAATAACAATTTTTGTTTTTAAATAGTTCTTCCAGTACCCACATAATAAGATGAATGTTGCTGGAATAAAATCATAAAAAAGCTATCGAATCCTTGCAGCTGATTTGCAGTGCGAAAATGTTACTGTCTCATTAGTTTGTAGTGTAAGATACCACGTCCTTGTGCTTAAAAAGTTCAAATAATTTGTTGAAACTTAAAAAAATGTTAGGGCTGCGGAAATTAGCGATTAATTTCTCGATTAATTGTTTTAAAATTTTAACGATTAAATTATTTTTACCGATTAATGGACCGTTCACTTAAAAAATTATTTGCAGTCATAAAATATTTTTAAAAAATTATAAAAAATATCGAAAGATAAATAATCACAAATTTCCTGACGATTAAACGAACATTTTTGTTTTAAACTGTTAACTAACAGTAATGTTCAAAATGTTGATAAAGTTTGCCTACCATGGTTCTAACACTTCGCCTACTTATCAAACCAAATGAAAAGCGTATTAAGCTAATGGCAGTAATGGAATCCAACACATAGACAGAAAATAACGACAGCTCTTCTGATGAATTACTGCGTTACAAAATGGAGATGAAAGTTCCTGAATCCATTAACCCTCTACAATGGTGGAAACTTAATGAGCACCGATATCCGATAATGTCATTCCTTGCCAAGACCGTTTTGTGCATACCAGTCTTCTCAGTTCCATGTGAATGATTGATCAGCTCGGCTGGTTATATTTTCAATAAGACACACTCATCACTTAAACCAAATAATGCAATACACTTGTCTTTTTGCGTTGCTGGTTAAAAGATGTCATATAAAGAATACATTCCAGTGTTATTTCGATTTTCGACAATAATTTTTAAAAATGTTACTTATGACACCATAAATTTCAATTTTTGGCTTTAATCAAAATTAACGATTAATTAATCTTTAATTTGTCAAAAGTTAACGATTAAATTTAAATTAATCGTTAACAGCCCTAAAAAAATTATTTTTCCACACAATGTCCCTAATATATTAAACCCTCTACAAGCAAAGGATTATACCAGAGTCCGCTGCAGTATTGTAATTTCTTTATACATTCATTCTATTGTAACAGCTTCCCACGTACCTAAAATTTTGCTTTCAAGACATCTTCCAATGTTTGTTGTTGTTTGTTTTTTTTAAACATTTTTTTCTTCAATACCAACTAACCATTACCAAACTGTCACAAGGAATATTTTTTTTTCTTTAAAACATCTATTTATTTTCAGGGATAATTAGGAATACACTTTTTGTAGAAATAAAAATGTTAATTATTGTTAATTATTTGATGAGATTTAATCTACTTGGGAAAGGAATAACCTATGACGAATGATTTTATCTCAATTAATGTTAATTAATCATGGAATAAATAAATTCCAATATAAAGTAATGTTAACCAAAACAATTTTTTTCTTTCTTATTTCTTTTTATTTAAAATTATTTATTATGTCGTTTCTTCTTACTGATTCAAACAAAAAACATCGAGAGGCAATTGTAGCCTTATTAATTTTATAAATAGCTTTAAACTTGAAAAGTTATACATGAAATAAAATTTATCAATAAATTAAACAATATAACAAAACGTATTATTCTTGTCGCAATTGAGATTCGTTCTAAGCCATGTGATTTATTCAGTCGATCCATAATTTCTTAACTCTAATAAAGCAACAAAATTGCACTTCAACACAGTTTATTTCAACTAAAATTAAAATTGAATAAAACTGAACTTTTCTTTTACTTTAGCGTCTCAAGCTTAGGGTAAGGCAGCATATTATTGAAATAATACCGTTAGTTTTACATAATCGAACTCTATCAAGTCAACGTGTAAACTAAAATCCATATGTGTCGTTAAGTCTGCATCCGATTCCGAGCAATTACCCGGGTAGTAAAATTGCGCCCGGTACACGTCAAAATGTTACTCAAATATCTATAATCTATACCGACGGTGGTCGAACCGCGGATCTTCTATGTTCACATTTCGGCCCGCATATCATTTATCAAATTAAAATTTTTCGTATGAAATATATTATGTGAAATACATTTTAACATGAAAACGCTTTAAAAGAGATAACTGTCAACCGGAAATAAAACACAGTCAGAATAAACTACACTGTATTTTGAGAAACATTGTTTTCTCGAAGCTTAAAACAAAAATCATTTAAACAAAAAAACGTTTGGTTCTCTGAATTGTTCAAGAAAGAAAAATAGAACGCTGGAAGATGGATCCACTCGGTAGGTGCAAGTAACGGAATTTTTAGTTAATTACAACAGTTGTCTATAAACTAGAAATAACCCGACATGTCGTTATACGATTACCACCCGTTATCTTTAAAAAGACATTATTTAGTGCCCTCTACCTATTAGAAAATACTTTGACACCCCTCTGCTCATTGTTTTAACACCATTGTACAATAGTGGGATTTCAATATTATAATTGCATTTCCATAATAAACAAAGAAGTATGAGGCTTATAGTGGGCATGACGGTGAACATCGAGAGGTGTTTCGAACGTAAACCAGGGTACACGGGCTGATTTATTTCAACAATAATGACAGCCTTACTAATGAGTCTATTTAATATAATCATTCATATTTTATTTTAAAATCATTTTGCTCATCAAAAGGTCTCTGAATAAAAGCTTTAGGTACTAATTTAGACATATTAACAAATACCAAAACAAAATCCCCTAAAGAAATCCCGAATCCGTTGTATAAAACCAAATCATCAAATCTTTGACTCTATACACAAATTCAATTTAAGATCAAAACAGAAAACAGACGCATTTCCACAATGGACCCGTCTTGTGATGTACTGTGCGTGGCACAATGCATGGACCTGTCTTTTAGCAACGAGACGCTGGACACCTTGTGGACATGTCTGACGTTTCTGTGCAATGTCAAAGTGGAGGACCATCAGCGGACATCGTTTCTCAACTACCTGACCACAAACTTCTCGACGGTCATCAACACCGGGATCTACAGCAACTGTACAAAAGTGGAGTATGCCCATTTACTAAACACTGTCATGGGGTGAGTTTAGATCTATTTTAAAAACATTTTTATAACCATTAATAACCGTAATTCATGTTAAGAAATTAGGGTTATAAAGTAGCCCGCATTAGAGGGTTTGGGAAGGTTTATGGTAATGTTTGAGGAACTTTTTCTTTAATGTAAAGGTACATTTTAGGGTAGTCTTACTAGTATACATGTGTAAAAGAATAAAATTAAAATAAATATGATACATCTAAAAGAAAATTGATTTTGAGTTTGTTTGATAATCGATCACAAATTAGCCATTAAATTAATTCAATTGACGCGTTGGAAATAAAATTTGAAAAAAAAATAATCTTAAATCAGAAAAGAATAAACTTACCTCACACTTTATCATGTGAACGTTTTTTTCCAATTCACCTTAAATTACATTGAGTATTTTAGCAAATTTACAAAATAATACTATGCATAAAGGCTTATACTCTTAATTTATGTTAACTCTGGAAATTTCAGTATAATTTAGAAATATTCAACGTTCATTTCACTTTTAAGGAATGTGACTTGTTTGAGTTATTAAGTGAGTGAGATATGAATTTCTGTTTCTATTTTTAAGGAGCGCTCTCCAAGCCATCTTTAATTTAAAAAATAATAAAATTTAAAAAAACAATTTATAAATACAGTTCTAATTTGGTATTTTTTTTTAAGGTACGCAGTTCCAGTTGAAGGATACATATCTCCAGTAATTATCCTACTGTCGATTATAAATAACATCTTTGTTTGCATCGTTTTACTCAAGCCGCACATGCGCTCTCCCGTCAACGTCATACTTGTACTCATTGCACTGTCAGACACCTTGACAGGGGTTTTTCCTTTACTGGTGTACATTTACTTTTACGCCACCGAGAGGGTACACGAGTGGATCCCATACAACTGGTGCTATGCCATCTATGTGTTTGAGCATGCAATCCCGGTTCTCTTCCACACAGCGTCCGTCTGGTTGACCTTGATGCTGGCGATACAACGGTATATTTGCGTGTGCCACCCCTTCAAGGCTCGGACGTTGTGCACGATGCGCAATGTCATCTATGGCTTCTGCGCCATTTACTTATTTGCCACGATTGTCGAAATCATGTGGTTCTTTAACAAACTTTTCATCGAGACACGTCGGAGGTCACGACTCAACCCAAGCGTAATGGTCTCGGCCTGCGTCATAAGCTGGCATCCTTGGTTGGAGGACAGCTATAGAATTTATGGGAACATCTACCTCGGGTTTAGGGTCATCTTTATCAACCTGATCCCATGCGTGTCTTTAATTGTGTTAAACACGCTACTCATCTACACCATGAGAAAGGCGATGACGAGGCGCTTTGAGCTGTTAAGACAGAACATGAAGAGTGAGAGTCATCAGTTGAAAGAAACCAACTCAACGACGATGATGTTGGTCACAGTCGTTGTTTTTGTTCTAATTGCTGAGGTTCCCATGGCTGTTTTCATTACCCTATTTATGTTCGAACAGATGCTAGAGATCATTATTTTTTCAATAGAAACAGTGGAAGTAAGATTTCTTTGACTAGTATATTTTTTTTATCAATTTTGTCCATATTTAAATCATTTTTTCATGACTTTAGAGTATACAGTTTTTGTTTTAAATATTTCATTATGAACAAATGATATATATTTGTTAAACTATATTTTAGAATATATTTAAATGTTCTTGACATCAATGTATATAAAAAATATCATCAAAATAATTGCCCAAAATAGTTTCATTTCTTAACATTTACTAAGTTATATTTCTTTCATTAAATTTATACTGCATAAAGGTAGATATTAAAAATAAAATGAAAAATCAGTTGACGTTTTTAAAACAGTTCCATGAGAGTGCCTATCCACATTGTACAGGACAGTGAAACTGAAAGGGTCTTAAATTATACTTAAGATCTAGTTAAATATTTAAATTCAGAATATCAGAAATATAGAGATTGAATAATTCACTACGAACTAATACTGGAATGTTTTGAATGTATGTGCTTTATCAAGAGCCAATGGGTGCGACTTGATATGTTTAGCATTCTAAAAGTAACAAAAGTTATTCACAAAAAAGCTCTGACTCTACCTGTTTAAGCAGCTCAATTGTTAATATAAAACAACCCCGTAAAAACAAAGTTCGATGGATCTGAAATTTTGATACGATGCATTGTTAGGTAACACGGGTCTGTGTGCCAAATTTCAGCTTGACGGCTTCACGGAAAATTGGTTATTTTTGGCTTTTATTTTTTTCCGCCCTCCCGACCGACCGACCGCGAAGCAAAGAGACGTCGGTGAAGTTAATATAAGGGTTTTAATAAAACAAAACCGTAAAAACAAAGTTTTTGACTAGCAATCCCTTATATATGAGACATAACTAACGGTATTGATTATGTTCAAACGCGACAAACATTTACAGACTGAATCTGTCTTAACTCCCCGGTGAGAGGGGAAAAGTCTGGTAACCGATCGCTGAACCGAGCTCAACGTGCCCCGCAAAATGTAAACAAAAGCACACGGGTACACCTGGTTAAAACATGAGATGTGTTCACCTATGGCTGGCGTAAAGTCAATTGACCCATAAAATGTAAACAATAGCGATTTCTACCTATAGTTTTATATAGATAAACTAAAAATGCATTAATTTAATTACGGTACGCTCGATCGATATGAAATTTTGATACGATGCATTGTTAGGTGACTCGCGTCCATGTGCCAAATTGCAGCTCGATGGCGTGGCGGCAAGTGGGTCATTGTGGACTTCGGTTTTTCCACGGTGCCCGCCCAAGACAGAGACGGCGGTGAAGTTAATATAAGGGTTTTAATAAAACAAACCCGTAAAAACAAAGTTTTTGACTATAAATCCCTTATATATGAGACATCACTAACAGTATTGATTATTTTCAAACGCGACAACCATTTACAGACTGAATCTGTCTAAACTCAACTTTGCTTTATAACCCGGAGGAGAAAAGTCTGGTCACCGATCGCTGGACCGAGATCTGCGCGACACGTAAAATGTAAACAAAAGCCCCCCCGGTACATCGCGTCTACGCGCGAACTGAGCTATCACGTGAAAAAAAAACAATAACAAACTGTGAAATTGAATTACATACCTCGTATAGAGATAAACTGAAAATGCATTAATTTAATTACGATACGTTAGATCGATCTGAAATCTTGATAATCTGCATTGTTAGGTGACACGGGTCCGTGTGCCAAATTTCAGCTCGATGGCCTTACGGGAAATGGGTCATTTTTGACTTTTGATTTTCCGCCCGCCCAAGACAGAGAGACAGAGAGACAGAGATCGCGACAGAGACTGCGGTGAAGTTAATATAATTGATTTAATTTTTGAAAAAACGTTAAAACTAAGTTTTTTACTATAAATCCCTTATATATGAGACAGAACTCGTGAATGTTCATTCTCTTTTGGTCGAGCCGTTAGGCTATTAAGACCCGGTTCTTTTTATCGCATTCGAGCCTCATCTAGCGGGCATTGCCATAAAGGTACTCCTCTGCAGGTACCGTGACTTCTTCTTCCAAATCCCCGCACAGTTCGGGGCACTCATCGAGTACGTATGCCACCGTCTCCTCCAGGTGGCCACACAGCCGACAGGCCAGTTCCCTTCTAGTGTTAAACTTGTACAAGTAGCTTCGTATGGGACAATGTTCAGTTATCATTCTTGTTATGAGCGTCTGATTGCTACGTCCAATTTTCAACCAGGAGTCGCTTTTGCTCGGTCGCGGGATGTAATGGAATACTTTTCTGGCCGTGCTTCCAGACGCCCAACCCTGAAGCCATTTCTCTCGGAAATGGTCCTTAAGCCACTATCTGACCCCCAGCTCGGTCATCGGGCGATCGGGTTGGGGCTGAGCTGAACCTTCTCTCGCCAACTTATCGACCCTGTCTGAATGAAGCTCACCACTGTGCCCAGCGAGATACTGAAGGACTACTTTTCATCACAGCTGTATTTGTCAGGTTCAAACGTATTTCAGGCAAGGCAAAGCTTTCATGTGGTCCTCGAGCAGGGACCAGTCGCATTCGTTACCTGTGCTTGGGTATGGGGACTGAGTCTTCTAGTTCGTAGACCGTATCCATGAAGGATGGTCTTTTCAGTCGGGTCCTCTTTACCCATCGGTCTTGTAGTTGGAAGCAGGGTTCGTCATGCTCCAACCTACGGTATCGCTCTACCGTGGTCATGATTGCCATTTCTCGCCTTATCGCCAGGGGTTCTACGTTTGACATAATTTCTACAGCGGCTTTGGGTGTCGTACGCAACGCTCCGCATACAAACCGTAGAGCTTGGTTTTGTAGCTTGGTTTTGTATTCGATCCAGTCCCTCTAGAGCCGTACGGCTCGCAAAGGCCTGGACAGGGAGGCTGTAGTAAATGGCACCCCTCACACTCCCGAGATAGAGAGCTCTCAGTAATCTTGCGTGCGCACCCCAACTAGTGCTAGCCAGTTTCTTCACCAGGGACAGTTTAGCTGTTGCTTTGGCGCACAATTCACGCACATGGTTATGTAGTTGGACCTTCTGGTCCAACTTGATTCCCAAGTACGTTGGTGTCCGATCCCAATTCAATCTTTTCCCACATACCTGAAGAAACCACCTCATCTTCAGGGCATTCCGTCCATTTGTAAAAATGGAGTGGACCGTTTTCTCCAAATTGACTACTAGGCGCCATCGGTTGGCATAGTCTTCGATTCGATTCAGATCTTCCTGCAGCCGATTCTGCAGTGTTGCGACGTCTTTTCCTGAACTCGATATAGCCAGATCGTCAGCAAACATGGCATTCTGCGACCCCAAAATACCTTGTAGGTAGTGGACGTAGGCTAAGAACAATGTACAACTAAGGGCGGACCCCTGTGAGTGTCCGTCCTCCAGGCGTGCTTCGTTGGATAATGACTCCTCCACTCGGGTCTTGATCGTTCTGTCCGTAAGGAACGATTTTATCCAACTGTACATGTTCGCAGTGACACCTAACTGCTGCTACTTATAAAGTAGCCCTCCACGCCACACCTTGTCGTATGCCTGCTTCAGATCGAAGAACACCGCAACGGTGTGATTCCTCGACTGGAGTTAATTTGTAATCGTCTGAATTAGTCGGAGAGCCTGGTCCATTGGTTGGCGTCCCTTTCGGAACCCACCCTTGGAATGCATTTGGTCTTTTCGAGGAACCAGTAGAGTCGTGCGTTCACTAACCGTTCAGCTACTTTCCCCACACACGACGTGAAGGAAATTGGCCGGTAACTGGACGGGTGTTAGCCTGGTTTCCCCTCTTTGGGAATTGGGGTTATTGTGGTCTTTTTCCATAGCTTCGGCAGCGTGCCTGTTGTCCAAGTTCTATTTATGAAACTCACCAGTTTCATTCTGCCTGTCCTGCCCAGATGTTTAAGCATTTCATTTTGAACTTTATTACGCCCTGGAGGTTTGCCAGCTTGACGCTTGTTAAGTGCGGTTTGCAATTATGTCATTGCGAAGGGGGCCGCGAAAGCCTCTAGTTAAGGGCCCTTGCTTTGTCTCCTTGAGCCCTCTTTGCGCATTCGGTCGATTGTTCGGCTAAATTCAGATCTGGCGCATTTCTTGTTTACCTGGGCAAAGTGTTTGTTTAGCGCTCGTGCGCACTAAACTTCACTAGCCCTTTGGTCCTTTGGTGTCGTCAAAGGGTTAGAATTCTTTGTTTTCCTCGCGCCAGATAGTTTATCTAAGAGCCACCAAACTTTTCTCCCGTCTACGAGGTCGAGTTTTTCGTACGTATTTACCCATTTCGCCTTCTTCGCTTTGTCGACAGCGGCCCGGACTTCAGCCGTCAGTCTTTTGTACGCCCTACGAGCTTAGGGTGTCTTCAGCCTAGCGTCCTTTTTTCCGTGCTTTTGCTCGTCGCTTCACCAATTCTGTCAGACTCTTGTCCAAGTAAGGTATGAACTGCTGTTTCCCGTTTGTCCTTGGTATCGTTCGCCTTGCAACCCCAAGGATTGTGTCAATAAACTGCCCGTAGGTGGCATCCATGTTGTCTCCTGCAACATCCAGCAGAGCGAGCTTGGTCTCGCTCTCGGCCTCGTACTGTCGCCAATCAGCACTTACGGAACTGCCAATGCCTTCTTTCAAATCGAGGTTTGCCTGCACCAAGTACAAATTCGATCAGGATTGGGAGATGGTCACTCCCTACTTCCTTTAAAACTTCCAGTCTATGCTTCGACTCTAAGTCAGCGGATATAAGCGTTAGATCTGGGTGGGACTCCGTGCTGTGTCCCGTGTGCAGTAGTGTCGGTTCACTGTCTGCATTTTGCAGCCTGGTGAGATTCGTATTAATACATACATCCTCGATGTAGCGGCCTGACGCATTCCGTTCTGCATAGCTCCAGTCAGGAGACTGTGCGTTAAAGTCTACTGCTATTATCGTTCTTCCAAAATTGACATCTTCCCCAACTGGAAGTGCGATAGGATTTCTGGGCGTAATATAGACGTTCGTGTTGGTAAAGCCAATGTCGCCTTTGAAAACTCTCACGGTGAGAGTATCAGTGCTGCTGTAACACTTAACTTCGAGCAGCTCCATCGTTAAATCATTCCGGACCGCTGTGGCAAGACCTCGACATCGCCGGTCACACTTGCAATGATATAGCGAGTAACCAGTGATATGAAACGGCTTCCCCTTAAGGAGCGTTTCTTGGAACAATGCTACATCCACTTTCCGTTCGTGGAGTATTTTGGTTACTTCGTGAGCCTTTTGCCTTATGCCATAGAAATTCAACTGTAAAACTACCAGGGCTTGTTCAGAATGGCGTTCGCACCCATGCAAGGACGGCCAGTCACCGATTGACCGCTTGGACATGGCCTGTCGTTCGTCACCATGCCTCTAACCGACCCGACGTACCACCATCCGCCGAGAAGGGGTTTAGAAGGTCAGTTCCGGGACCTGCGTTTATCGATAAAAGAACCATAGAATAGAGAGGGGGTAGGCAGAAATCTTCAACCCATTAAGGACGGTCCGTGTGCGTCCCGTCCATTGCCCAGAAGGTCTTCCGGTCTTCGGCGTTCCTAAGCCGGGCACCGTTGGGTATGGGCCTGCTCCGACACCCAGCACCGGGTCTCTTGATGGCGCCATGCCCATCGCTCCGGTTGTCCCGGGGGTTCCAGTGCATGTGTTTTGGCTATTTCGCCGGGGTTAGTCAGTTTCAAGTAACAGCCACTTCCGCAACCCTACTTATCTCCCGGGCCCCGTAAAGGCCAACCCCTTCCGAGAGAGACAGAACTAAAAGTATTGATTATGTTTCAACGTGACAAATATTTACAGAGTGACACCGAGTGATGTCCCCTGTCTTTAATAACGGGGGATGGGACGTGAGGGGGTATCGGCACGACGGTCGACCTCAACGCGTCAACTCAAACTCTCACGTGAAAGAAAAAGCAATAACAAACCATGAATTTGAATTATATACGTTATATTAGGATAAACTAAAAATGCATTAATTTGATTACGGTAAGTTCGATCGATCTGAAATTTTGAGACAATGCATTGTTAGGCTAGACGGGTCATTGTGTTAAATGTTAGCTTGATCGAATCACGGGAAGTGGGTCAATTTTGAATTTTGTTTTTCCGCTCGCCCAAGACAGAGAGAGAGAGATCACGACAGACAGAGACGGCGGTGAAGTTTATATAATCGATTTAATAAAACAAACCCGTAAAATCAAAGTTTTTGACTATAAATCCCATATATATGAGACATAACTAACAGTATTGATTATTTTCAAACGCGACAAACATTTACAGACTGAATCTGTCTTAACTCAACTTTGCTTCATAACTCTGCTGGGAGAGGGTAAAAGTCTGTTCACCGATCGCTGGACCGAGCTCAGCGTGACACGTAAAATGTAAACAAAAGCACGCCGGTACTTCGATGGGTCGCCTCAAAGCGTCAACTCAAACTCTCACGTGGAAAAAAAACAGTAACAAACCATGAATTTGAATTACATACGTTATATAAGGATAAACTAAAAATACATTAATTTAATTACGGTACGTTCGATCGATATGAAATTATGATACAATCCATTGTGAAGTGATAAGGGTCCGTGTGCTAATTTTCAGCTCGATCGGATCACGGGAAGTGGTTTATTTTTACTTTTGTTTTTCCACCCAACCGACTTACGAAGACAGACAAGATTTCGAAGTTAATATAAGGGATTTAATAAAACAAACCCGTAAAAACAAGGTTTTTGACTATAAATCCCTTATATATGAGACAAAACTAACAGTATTGATTATTTTCAAACGAGACAAACATTTACAGACTGAATCTGTCTTAACTCAACTTTGCCTCATAACCCTGGGGGGTATTGTGGGGGGGGGAGAGGGAAAAAGTCTGGTCACCGATCGCTTGACCGAGCTCAGCGTGACACGTAAAATGTAAACAAAAGCACGCTGGTACTTCGATTGGTCGCGTCAACTCGTCAACTCAAACTCTCACGTGGGAAAAAAACAATAACAAACAGAGAATTTAAATTACATCTCTATACATATAAGACGCATTTGTTGTCTGTCTGTCTGTCTGTACCCTAATAACTCAAGATCCAGACAACCAAATAACGTGAAATTTGTTACATGTACACACAATTATGCCGGAAATGTTATTAAACAGGTTTCGTTCCATATACATAAGATACTGGGGCCGGGGGCCCAAAATGTAGTTTTTCCTTATATGAGCTTTATAAAATAAAAATTATTGAAAATTAAGACGTAAAATAATGACGCAAAATAATAAAAATTTTGGTGTCGAGATTAACAAGAAGGTGACTATCGCCATAAAATAAATGTTTTGTTGTTGTTGCTTTTTTTGTTGTAGTTGTTGTTTTGTTGTTGTTGCTTTGTTGTTGCTTCTTTGTTGTTGTTGCTGTTGTTGTTGTAGTTGTTGTTTTGTTGTTTTTGTTGTTGTTTTGTTTTTGTTGTTGTTGCAGTTGTTGTTTTTGTTGTTGTTGCTGTTGTTGTTGCTGTTGTTGTTTTTGTGTTGTTTTTGCTGTTGTTGTTGTTGTCCACATGCCTTGCCCTGCGATGACAATGTCCTTCATGTTGTTGTTGCTTTGTTGTTTTGTTGTTGTTGCATTGTTGTTGTTGTAATTGTTGTTTTGTTGTTGTTTTCTTTTTGTTGTTTTGTTGTTGTTTTTGTTGTTTTTGTGGTTGTTTTGTTTTTATTGTTTTGTTGTTGTTTTTGTTGTTTTTTGTTGTTTTTGTTGTTGTTTTTGTTTTTGTTGCTGTTGTTGTTAACCCCGTGAAAGCCGGGTACTTGCCCCTAGTTCCTTATATAAGGATAAACTAAAAATGCATTAATGTAATAACGGTACGTTCGATCGATCTGAAATTTTGATACAATGCATTGTTACGTAAGACGGGTCCCTGTGCCAAATTTCAGCTCGATCGGATTACGGAAAGTGGGTCATGTTTTACTTTTGTTTTTCCGCTCGCCCGCCCAAGACAGACAGAGAGAGAGAGATGACGACAGAGACGGCGGTGAAGTTAATATAAGAGATTTAAAAATGGTCTGAACTGTTATACCACTTCTTGTCTTACAATGAATCAGTTAAGTTATCTGTGAGCTTCAACTCAATAACTCATGAAACATCTTTTGAGGAAAGTTATCTTTTATTCTCATACAATGTATTTTAATTTTAGCTAACTAGTTATTAATTGGGTGATAGGCTGAAGATTCGAAACAAAACAAGATAATTTATTGATTTAAAGTTTCAAAATGAATTGTTTTTATAATGATAATTTTTGAGCTCATTATATTTGGTATTTCAAGGCTAAAATATCAGAATGTGTATTTCTTTCCAAAGTTTAAAGTTAAAATCTAAAGAGTTTACATTTAATCCATCATTTTATAAAATGGGAACAGAAAAGAATTGATTTTATGGGTTAAGCTTTTTTTCCTCAAATAAATAACTAAAAAAAGTTTTAAAAATGTGGGCCTCTTTGTGGCTCAGAAAACGATTCAGATTGTATAGCAGACTATTATCCAAAACTAAGACGGGAACGCCAAAGCCCGTAACGTTGGATGCTAGTTATATCATATATATTTAAAATCACAGTACGGATGTTAGACATGGTATATGTGAAATAAAAAGCACCCGTTGAGGCTGAGTAAATCTGAAGCGACCATTTCGCCCCCCTCACTAGCTAACATAAGGAATGTTTAAGGCCTTGTGCGCCAGTACGGATTAGCAAATAAGTACTGCAAAGAACTCTGCGCAAGTCACCTCTAAGAAGAACTTACGACAGGGTGACACCTTAGGTTGGCTCCTTTAAATATCCTCCTACCTAACGCTGGCCAAATATTAATAGACTTGTGGGTAGAGCTAGTATTGCTCTGTTGTAGTTATTCGAAATCGGAAATCCCATTACCTTTTTGTGTATTAAATTTCTTTGGAAATCTTCTTAGAGAGAACATTGAAAGTATGTTGAAGCAATTGGATCAGCATTTATTAGTTTCACTTTGGCAGTTCATACTTAAAGAAAAACTTATTTTTTAGGATTGGATCAACATAATTATATTAGATTAAAGAGTTTAATGGGGCAATATAGTTGGTAATTTCATGGCGGAAATCAATTAGAGTCATCCAAATATTCATGAAACTATTTATCAAATATCCGACAAATTTATTTCGTTATTTAGATGAGCTGCCAATGCTTTAACTAAAAATAGTAGCTTTATTTATTAGTAAGTATTTTTTCTGATGCGAGAAATATAACATATTCCAAATAATCATGAAATAATGCGTAGTTCATTTTAATTTCTTTTCACTTATTCCAGATTCAAAGTATATATTTTAATGATCTATTCATTAGTGATATCTAAATAATTTATTTGCAAATATTTTTTATTTTATTTTATTTGCATTTTTTCAGATGTATGATATTTTCGGCAACGTCTTCTTCCACCTCAGCAGCCCAATTAACTTTTACATCTACTGCGGTATGAGCAAGAAGTTTCGGGACACGTTCAAACGTCTGTTCCGTGATCAAGCCTCATCACAAAAATGTATGCTCTCAAAAGAAAATCAAAACATTACAACCGTAACTTGAAATCAACACTGCTCTATGACCAAAGGAAAGTTCGAGTGATTTATTTTAACTATTATTTCTTTCTTATACATTAATAGTAAAAAAAAGAAAAATAAAGTAAACAAAATACACAATTTACAATGAAAAGACAATTAAATACTTATTTAAAGTTATTGAATTGCACTACCATAAAAACATAGCGAATACTTAAATTCCTGAATTAATACCCTTAAAAGTGTATAATCCCTATGCAAATAAACAGTAAATCTTAAATAATCAATATATCTGTGCAATTTTTAATGATTACTGAATGTTTAAGAAAACTAGTTTATATTTATCTTTCTATTAGTCACCATTCCAGGATAATTAGTTATAGTTATAACTTTTAAAAACTAACGCATTTCATGAGCAGTTCCAGACGAATGGTAAAGCGCAGTGAATTAGTGGTTACGTAGGTGGAGCGGGTTCAAATCTCTGTGATGGAATATGTATCTTAAGTTGTTATTATTATTATTTTAAAAACCACAAACAGGGTGCTAGCAAAAAGTGTTTTATACTACGTGAAATTCCAAGTATCAATGAAGCATTCACCCCCCCCCGACCCCGGAGCCTGTGTTATCTTTTGTGTTACAGTTACAGACTCTTCTTCTATTTCTACACAGTCTTCGCCTATGCATGCTTTAATATTCAATGGATTTATGTTAAGTATTTCATTTTTTTATAGTTTTAAATTTTTAAAAACTGATTGTATGTTGGATTTTGTAGATAGTTTAGGCGACCCATTCCATACGGTATACCCAAATTCGAGACGGGAACGAGAATCGGTATGAGTTTGTCCTTGCATACGGCTACGGAAAGGTGTTTCTATCACCATCGCTATGAGTATGACCCGTATGTTTACTAAAGGATTGTAATAGTATTAGTATTAGAGTATCTTTTTGTCTCATTGACTAGCTAACTTTTAAAAAAAAAGTTGAGAACACGTTGTTTTCCACCCGACCCCTCCCCCATAATAATAATATAGCTAAATACAGCCCCCCCCCCACACACACAGCAAAAGAAAAGGAAAATGTATTTCAATCTTTATTCTTTAAACTAGTGGAAAAGCCTGCTGAAGCTGGCTGAACGAAATCCGACAGAGGAAATAACAAAGAAATATACGAAATACTGCAATAGAAAAGAACATGTGGCCTCTATTGCCATGAACAGAATACGATATGAACAGAAATAACAAAGACTTGTATGAAATACTACAATAGAAAAGAACATTTATCTTTTTTTTTACCATGAACACAATACGATGTGAACAGCTAAATATCATAGATTACATTGTACACCACATTTTTAGTGTAGCAGGCGGACGAAATATTAAACTTTCTTATATGTACCGCCGTAATCGGAGGACTACCTATATATCAAAATGCATATCTATGCTTTCACGCCTATAATAAATAAATATTTATATAACGAAATATTAACTCAAAGACATTGAATTCACAATTTTCCTCTAGAAAAGCATCAACAAATAAAACCTATGTTTTATTTTTATTTTATTTATTTTTTTAAAAAAAATTAAAAAAAATTTGGGGGGAGGGGGGGGATAAAAATCGTATTCCCCCACTCCCCTGGGATAGAGGGAGTCGTGAGGTTGGATTCGTCCATGCTGTCGGATTGTCCAAGTCCAAATGGCTTTATATATTTTAAAACATAAGACACTGCCTCTTTCATGTCCAGCCTTTTTTAAAAAGATTTTCTGCTGCGAATGATTCTTTTCTTTTTTTCATAATTTGTTTTAATGTTATTTGTGTGTTAGGAATGTTTTATTATTGCAAATTAACTGATTTTTAAAAAAAATTGCCTTTAACGTATTTCATTGTAATACTTAATTCCTCCTAGATGAACAAATGTGTCTTCTTTTTTTTCTGACATTAAATCGTACACAGTAAAATTTTAGGCTCGGGTGTCCCGTCCCCCCCTGATGGCTAAACACAGGTTGTGGTAGGTAGATACCGACCTTATCCAGTGTCTGGCCCTGCGATTTGTTTATGGTCATTGCGAAAGCTAACTTCACAGGGAATTGCCTTCTCCATAGAACGAAAGGCAAGTCTGTGGTTGTCGGGCAATGTCCACGCGTAAAATGAATAGAGTGTGACCTTTGTCACTTCCGGACAGAAGTTCAGCGATGATGAGGTTGGGTTTGAGGTCCCTAACCACCAATCTGGTGCCGTTGCATAGACCTCGTTTGGTGTTCAAATTACGAAGAAGAATTATAATTGTTCCGACTTTTAATGTTAATTGATGAAGCGGCATTCCCGAAGTTGCCAATTGATGTAGAAATTCCACGGGATAATTGTTTTCATCATCTGGCGTGCAGTCGTCGATGGAGTCGGAACTTAAGTATGTCCTGGGTTCTCCTTCAAGTAAATGCAGAACCTGACTATTGATAATGTCCACATCGGCATTTGTAGGGCATAGAATAGCCTTATTTGCTATTCTTCCGCATCTCGTTCACCGCAGATTTCAGAAACAATAGATCCTGTGCAGACCATAAGAGCTGGAACTTCAAACATATTCTCGTCCAATCCATGTTCATTGGTTAATGTTCCATTGCCTAGCTCAATTAAAAAAGACGTAAATTCTGAATCAATAGATCGCACATTACTTGTCAATGTGAGAATTGTAAATTTAGACCAAAGATCGGTAAACTTTAAACTCGCTTCGACAGTGGCGACCCTGGTTCACTCGGCAACAACGGGCAAAGTTTATCTGAAGTCCCCAACCAAGAGAATGTTTTTTCCACCGAAAGGTTTGTCATTTTGCATGATATCTTGTAAGAGTTTATTCACGCATTTCAATGCATCCTTAGAGGCCATCGTGGATTCATCCCAAATGATTATTGTGGCTCTTCGGAGAATGTCAGCATCGGTGGAGGTCATTCTCATTCTGGAGGTTGAGGTGTCGATAATTGGGACGGGAAGTTAAAATTTGGAATGATACGTCCGACCACCTTCCAGTAAATTGGCCGCGATTCCAGTTGATGCAGTAGCTAAAGCAATCTTCTGTTCCCCTCTAAAGGATGCAAACAAGGTTGTGTACAAATATTTTTACCACTGCCACCAGGTCCGTCAAGAAAGTAACACCTATGAGGAAGATGATCATTGGCTGCGGCTGCGATAATTTCATCAAATGCGTGTCTCTGTTGTTCATTGAGACTCCGTACCATGTCTGTTGCTTTGCTAATATGTTGGACCGGATCAAAAACGCTGTCCTGTATGTCTTCCACGTGACTTGGTGGAACTGGTAAACCGAAATTCTCGCAGGTTTTCCTATTGGCAATATAGATCAATTGAATATCAGTAAGGGCCAAATTGAGGCAGTGTTTGCAATACACTTCGTGATGCAATTGCAAAGAAAATCTTCATAAAAGTATTCTTTATATTTCTGGAACAACTGTGGAATATTTGAAGGAGATGCGAGCAGCCACATATGTGCAAATAATTCCCGTAGGAGAGCGTGTCTCTTTTCGGCAACTGCATCATGTAACGTCATATCCCAGACCTGCTCGTCATTGAGGAGGCCTCAGTGTTGTGCAGCTTCCTTGAAAGTTGGATATGTAATACGATGGACGGTCCGAAGGTCCTCAAAGAAAGTTGCACCTGGCACATGAAGGAGAAGTATGCGCAAGCAGAAGCGCTGAATGTCTGACGCTAAACTGACATAGTACATACGACCAATTATTCCGTCAGCACCCCTTTGCCTTCTCTGCCATGTCCTCTCGTGAAAAACATGATGTTCAGATATGTCAGTGTATCGTATACCTGTAGCCATCTGGTATTGATGATTTAGTTTGAACCACGCCGTTAAAGTAGTGTCTCTCGAAGCTGCGTTCTGTGCTGCAGGCTCAACATTATCAATAATAAAAACTACTGATTGCTCGCCAGGGAGATGAACTTGGAGTCTGATAAATGCATGAGACTGCTTGTGCATGTGGAACCCAAAAAGGCTTTAGCGTTGGTTTCGCGTTTCTCGTCGCCGGGATGCCTCCTCGTGTGTTTCTGTTCTTCTTCGATTCCTGTTCTGTTCGTTTCTGCGACGAACTTCATCGAATGTTCTTTTTCGAGGCATAGTTGTCTCGTGGCAACACGCGAATATTTGTAAATTTGTGGAGTTGAAGAAGAAATAGTAAAGCAATGCGAACGTGACATTGATGATGGGTACAGGCGTAGGAGAACGGTGTCGCACCTGGAATGCGGCGCAGCAATGCAGTTGGCAGTGGGTCAAGAATCGAAGACCGACACACCGACATCAACCGGTTGGTGGTGACTTACATCATGATTTATAACGGAGACACACACACGCATAGGCTGGTGGCCGATGTTAGCCTCAACACAAATGTGTGTTTGTGTGTACACAAATGCTGACGTCACAGGTTCGTGCGTTGTTTCGGTAATTGACGTTCTAGCTAAAACAATGCCGTCATATAATATTTTTTTTACGGCGAACATTTTTAATTTATTTATAATAATTTTGCGCGCCTTTTTTTGCGCACCTTTTTTGCGCGCCTTTCGAGCACCTTTTCGCACGCCTTTGAACGGGGAGACACACGCATACTTAGGGCGATTATATATTAGACTAGTGGGAAAGCCTGCTAAGGCTCACACACACGCATAGTTCGTGCGTTGTTTCGGTAATTGACTTTCTGTGTTAAAACAATCACGTCATATTTTTTTTTCGGCGAAAATGTTTAATTTAATATTATAATAATTTTGCGCGCCTTTATGCACGCCTTTCGAGCGACTTTTTGAGCGTCTTTTGACGGGGAGACACACGCATAGGAAGGGCGATTATGTATTAGACTATAGTTCAAAAGCCTGCTGAAGCTGGCAGAACGAAATCCCACAGAAGTGGTAACAAAGATATTACCAAATACTGCAATAGAAAAAACCACGTGGCATTTATTGCCATGAACAGAATACGATATGAACAGAAATAACAAAGAAATGTATGAAATACTGTAATAGAAATTAACATTTGTCCTATATTGCACTCAGGATATGATTAAATACGCCTCTGATGACAAATCGGTAGCCGTAATACTGCATTTGAGCGACTCTTGTTCTGGGATTCGTGGGTGATGGCCGACGCTAGCTTCTTATACTCGTAGGATTATATTGTAGTTTAATATCTGGTGTCCAGCTTTGTTCGCCATACAGGTTCGTGCGTTGTGTCGGTATTTGACGTTCTGAGCTAACACAATGACGTCATATATTTTTTTTACGGCGAACATTTTAAATTTATTTATAATAATTTTGCGCGCCTTTTTCGCGCGCCTTTCGAGCACCTTTTCGCGCGCCGTTGAACGGGGAGACACACGCATACTTAGGACGATTATATATTAGATGTGTATTTATTCAAAGTTATTAACAATTACATAATATTCAAATGTTTACCTTATACTTATAGAGTAATTTACCACCTCGCGAACGCCATACGCTAATAAAAACAACCCGTAAAAAACCAAGTTTTTGACTATAAATCCTTTACGTATGAGACGTAACTAAAAGAATGTTCATTATAACACGCAGCGCAAGACCATCCAAAAATACAAAATTGCAGTTGTGTCGTAAAACGTGTTTAATATAATGCGCACCGATCAGGAATAGGTTTATAAAAAGTGTTGTCAGTAAAATACGCACCTTATTGCGCGACAGAAAGGTTGTTCAATATAATACGCACCGCGACGCTCTATCTCAAAAAATAGCATGATACCTAGGAATAAATAAAATAATCTAAAAAATCAATAATTTAATTACGGTACATGCGATCGATCTGAAATTTTGATACATTGTTTTTATCATCGGTACGAAACTGCCTGCAAAATTTCAGCTCGCTATCTTGCGAGCAAGTGGGTTAAAAATCGATCAAAAGTTTTGGCGACAAGCAAGCAAGCAAGCAAGGTCGGCCGCAGACACCACGAGTTAATATAAAGGATTTAATAAGAAAAACCCGTAAAAAACCAAGTTTTTGACTATAAATCCTTTATGTACGAGAAGTAATTAAAAGAATGTTCATTATAATACGCAGCGCCAGACCATCCAGAAATACAAAATTGCACTTGTGTCGTAAAACATGTTTAATATAATGCGCACCGATCAGGAATATGTTTATAAAAAGAGCTGTCAATAAAATACGCACCTTATTGCGCGACAGAAAGGTTGTTCAATATAATACGCACCACGACGCTCTATCTCAAAAAATAGCATGATACATAGGAATAAAAAAAATAATCTAAAAAATCAATAATTTAATTACGGTACATGCGATCGATCTGAAATTTTGATACATTCTTTTTATCATCGGTACAAAACTGCCTGCAAAATTTCAGCTCGCTATCTTGCGAGCAAGTGGGTTAAAAATCGATCAAAAGTTTTGGCGACAAGCAAGCAAGCAAGCAAGGTCCGCCGCAGACACCACGAGTTAATATAAAGGATTTAAAAATAGCACCATTTTTGGCTTTCATTACCTAGTTTCTAAACCGTTCGACACAGGGTAAAAACGAAAGTACCTACAAGTGGTATGACAACAAGGCTACTATAATGAGACAGCATTCTTGTATTACTACGCAGGGTTAGAGTGTAAAGTCTAATTTTAGCTGACCCAGTTAGCTACAACCTGCCGAACACTTTTTTGCTTAATTTACTTCAAAGCAGACACTTTTACCTCAAAGCAGACACATAACCAAAATCATCAAAGAATCAATTTTTAGTTAATGCAGTCAACAAATAACAATGGAGATGTCAATAATAATGTAATAAACGTTTATTAAAGAAATTAGATCCCGAATAACTTAGATCTATATATACAAAATAATACTATAGGTAGATCTATAATCTATAGTCTAGTCAGGGCAGCAAACAGAGCACACAAAAGTGCATTGTTTCAAAGATGCACAATTTTGCGTGCACTGTGCATGCCACCAGCCATCACACACATCACATTGGACCCAAACCTCTGCCCCTCCCCCTTTTTTGCACCCTTGACACATTCCTGCCAACAAGAGATCCTCTTCTATATCTAAAGTATCGTCATCTGCAGCCATGTCAAGCTCCATTGTTTGAAACAACTGTGAGTCCTCACTGCTGCTATCAGATAGATCTATTACTGAATACTACTTTACTTTCTTGGACTCCACTATTTTCATTTTTTAAAATCTGCTCTTCTTCTCTCTTGTGTCTTTTTTCTTCCCTTTCTTGCTCTCTTTTCCTATTTGTAGCCTTTCTTTTTGCATCCTTTCTCTTTTTGCTTTCTTCCCTCTCGATCTTTCTTTTCAGTTTATTTTTTTCTATTTTGTGTTAGTCTGTTGTTTTCTTTTTTTAATGCTTCTCTAAACTCTTCTCCACTGACCAAGTTTGGCATGGTTGGAGCATTTGCTGTTTTCTTCTTGTTTTTATTCCTTCTAACAAAAGCAGGCAGCTTCAAAATGTCATCTACTGTCAAGTTAGCTTTGACTGTGCAGTTTTGGGGTTCTTCTAGACTGCAAGTTTCTATTAGCCCCACAGCTAACGCGTGAAACTTGTTCTCTCCTTCCTCTTTGCTAAGGTTGTCTCCTGCAGTGGAACTTGTCATTGTCAGTTGACAAAAAATTTATTAAATTGGTTGCGACCCATTTCATCATATAAAAAGTTTGAATAGTCATGAAGTTCTTTAAGTTGTGCAGCAGACAAATAATTGGACTTTGGTGGTGATGATGCAGGTAATGATTCTGGTTGGGAAGATTTGTAAATGATAGACTTATTTTCATTCTCAAATGGGCTGTTTTCCTGTATAATGGGCTGGGTCTCTATCACTATTTGTGTTTCATTCGTAATCGGTTGTGTCTCAATAAGTTCATGTGTGTAAGATTCGATTGGCTGTATCTCAGTGATTGTTTCTGTGTAAGATTCAATTGGCTGTGTTTCAGTGGTTGCTGCTGTGTCGGATTATATGTGTTGTGCCTCGATGCTTGCTTGGTTATCGTTGGGGCTCAATCAATTTGTTGTCATTTATGCTGTGCAGGTGGTTTAGCTTAAATTTCCTACATGAAAAAGTGTTCGCAACGAAGTAATATCCTACAAAAAAAACAAAAACAAATATACTTCAACGCGAACATGCCATCAAAACGAACACTACTATTTTCAAATAACACTAGAGGCCAAGAGCTAGACCCTTTATTTAACTAATTTTTTCTGCAGAATAAAAGTGTTCGGTACGAAGTAAAATCTAACTTTAAACTTACTTTGTCGCGAACACCCCTTCGAAACGAACACGGCTATTAAATAGCATTGTAAAGTATAACAGCGTGGTTACTGGCCTATTTGTAAGTGATGATGCAATACTAAAACATGTGTTTTCCATAGCGAACAGTAATATTAGTCTTAACCCGGAAATCAACTCAGTTCTTCCTAGGGACGCTGACAGCATGCATGGTGCAAGGATCAAAATGTTGACACACATTTACTCACAAAATAGTCCGTCCCGGCAAACGAAACGATGAAAATGATGTTGAAAACAGAACTACTTTCGAGTTACGGGTGTTCGTTTTCGTGTTAGGCGGAAAATAAAATTACAGAGAACGTTTTGTGAAATAGTGTTCGCTTCGACATAGCGTTCGCGAGGCGGTAACTTACTCTAGTACTTATACTTAAAAGGGGCGAAGAAAGTGATTTTAATTTGTTTCATTTTCAAATAGAAAATACTTTTTTTTTGTTTCTTTAGGGGGGGGGGCGGGGGCAACAGCTCTGTGACGTCATATTTAAAAACATGGGGGGGGGGCTACGTTTTTATGACGACGTGTGATGAGGGGGTGAAAATTGTCAAAAATCGCGTGACGTTATTTATGGACGGCCCCAAAGACATTTTTTCACTGGATTGACAAAAAAAGATAGCCACAGGTTTTAATTTGTTCAGGTAGACCGTAGTATATAATTTTAACTTTAAAATGTATTTGTTTAAATTATATTTGTTGATAATTATGTCAGTTTCAACAGCCTGAAAGAGAAATAGTGGAGTTCTCGTTGCCGTTGAATGAAGAAAGATAAGGGGGGGGGGATATAAAGAGTCGAAGATGGTAGAATATCATTTTGTAGAACTATAAATTTTGCGTTGAGTGGAAGTTTTATAATCCCTTTTTAAATATCAAGCAATACCAGAGTGGTGGCAGTGGTGAAAGCTCTAAGGGGCTGTGAATTTCTTTAATTATGTCAACAAATTATATGCGATTTTTACCCCCCCCCCTCCCCCTTGTCAACAACTTGTCAAACTTCCAGAGACACCCCTATAAAACATGACCAAAAATACTTTGAACATAAAAATTAAATAAACTAGGCAAGGTGTTGTAGTATTATCATTCAATATCAATAAGACTGTCTTATCCCAATAAAGGACCTTAATCTAACAAAATATGAAATTATTACTGGTATTGCTGATAAGTGATAGCAGCATAGCCACAGCTTTTAGTTTATTAACCTTAGCAACTAAGCACACTTACAATTTTAACCAGTAAATACAGAAAGAATGCCAAATAACTTATACTTTTTAGCTAATGCATAATTTATTCACATATATGCTAAATTATGGGTAAGGTATCGTTCTCTATTAACTTTTATATAATATACTATTTTTAACCGCGGTGTACCTAGCCCTGACACAATGCTTCGCTCTAGGTTCACCGCCGCGGTGTACGCAGGCCTATAGCTAGGTCCACCGCCGCGGTGTGCGTAGTGCCGGCCAATATTTACATGCTACCATAAAGTTAAATCCATTAAGTCAAGTTGTTTCATGGTACATATGTTACACATTTTTAAGGACCTTTCTTTTAAAGAGATTATAAAAAATTTTAACACCACTTTTACAATCTTCGTATTTATCAAAAGAGAAAAGGAGATTCACAAAATTGTAAATACTTTTATTTGTTGAGTTTAGAAGCTTTAATTGGTTTTACAAGCAAAGAATGTTTTTAAAAGGAACTGTAGAGTTGTTTGTTTGTTATTTTTAAATTTACCACCCAGGGAAACTGCTACAAAACCATATAATTAAAATATCACCGGAATCGTTTGATCTTTATATACAGCCAATTACATCAAAAACATAATAAACACCTTATATATATACATCTCTAATTAGGACACTTATAACATATCGCTGAAGCACGTCGTTGCATATATTTATAATTCTGTTTTGTTGATAGTACATCTATAAATTATTAAGTTAAATGGTTTAATTACTATACATTTGTTTTAAATTTAAAATATAAATTTAAAAAAAAATACTTACAACAGTACTCAGCGGGTATATTTTACAGCTAAACTGAAAGTCATTTAATTCATTAAAATGCATACACTGTTGCGATCGATGCCATAAAAATTGTGTTTTATTTATTACTAAGTCTTTACTCAACTGAGCAATATATGAACCCGTCCGTCTTTTTGCAAGAAATATAAGCTCAGTAAACTTGTTAAGCCACTGAAAAGAAATCATACACTTTTAATAATTTTTATAAGCAATACAGCGTCATACTAGCTTGAACATAATTTTATTGTTGAAATACTTTTCCTTGGACACGACCTGTCCAAATTTCGATTATCTTCCATTTTCAAGCTTATTTTACAATGAAAATAAGGATTGTTTACAAATACAAAATCTGCTCAAACGACAAAATAACACTGGCGCTATTCACATTTTTTGTATTTTCCGTGGAAATTTACTTCTCGAAAGTCTAATTAATTTGAGTTCAGTTTTAAGAGGAGAGATTTTTTTATTTTTTAGAGCTTGTATAGGATATATAAGTCAATATAAGAAAGTTGATATTCCAGTTGTAGAGGTTGTCAGGTTGATTTAGTAAGTCAAATGATCTAACAAATATAAAAAAATAAAAAACACAAATTAAAATCGAATATATTACTTGTACATATAAGTATTGATTGAACATTTCACTTCAACATATTTTTAATTAAAATACGATAAAATTGTTATTTTGTTTTTTTTAATTTGGCTTGAAACAAATTATTTTGTCAACTTTTTAAAAGATTTTTAACAACACGACATAAAATTGTATTTATCAAAGATAATAATTGTTGTATAGTATCAAGTTAGTTGTTCATAATGTTGTAGAATGTGATTGTCTTTTGAAAATTTTTGCACTTATCTTTAAAAATAAAAATGTTATTGGCAAAATGGGTAAAAAGTTTAAATTTTAAAAAAACGTAAAAAACCAAATTTTTTACTAAGCATAGCTTATATAAAAGAATGTTCATTTTAATACGCATCACACGACAATCCAAAAATTCAAAATTTAATTTGTCTCAAATATGTAATATAAAGGATTATAGTAAAAAAAAACTACTACAGTCTGCCTGATAAATTTCAGCTCGATTTCATCACGGGAAAAGGATTATAAAAACATGTTTAACATAGTGCGCACCACGAGATAGACTAGCAATTACTAGCATTTACATTTTCAGATCGGGAATATATTTTTAAAAAGTATCGTCAATATAATACGCACCGCACCGCGGGACAGGAAAATATTAAAATAGTTCTTCAATATAATACGCACCGCGACAGTCTAAAACAAAAAATAACTTGCTACATAGAGATAAATAGAGAAAATTTTAAAATTCATTAATGTAAGTACAGTACATTCGATAAAACTGAAATTTTTATAGATCATTTTGATTGTTGGCACGAGTCTGCCTACACAATTTCAGCTTGCTAGCATACGAGGAAGTTGGTTCAAAATCAATCAAAAGGTTTTCGTCATGCATTCAATCAATTAAACAACCAGACGACACGCGTTAATATAAAGAATATAAATGTTTAGTAAAATATATAGTTTATAGTTGCAGAGGTTTCCATCCGTTCTGATATGAATGTTCACACCATCGGAGCAGTCCTCGAAAGCATGTCGTAATAGCATCGAGAAGAAGATACCAAAGAGTGTTGGAGCCAGTCCTTTTTGAATCCGCTACAAACTGGGAAGGGTTCTGAGGTGGCACCACCAAAGAGCACTGTGCTGTGCATATTGGTGTGGAAGGACTTGGTGATGGAGAGAAGCCGCGGCGGACATCCTATTTGTTTTCTAATATACGTAGCAGATCCTTGCGGCTGACCAGGTCAAATGCCTTTGTTAAATCTATTAAGGCAATAGTAAGAAGGCTTTCTGTTGCTCCAGACATTTTTCTTGCAGCTGACGGAGTGAGAAAATCATGCCCATAGATGACCGGCCAGTCCAAAAACCGCATTGTGATTCCGGGTATACATATTGTGCCAGAATTTGCTGGCGTGCAAGGACCACTTTGGCAAAGGCCTTTCCCACAATACTCAGTAAGAAGTTTACTTAAGGGTTATTTAAATGAATCGACACAAGTCTGGTTCTCAAACGTGATTTTGCTAATATGAAAATAAGAAGGTGGTCCTCCTACCCTCATTAACTTCTAGTCACCAATTTCAGATTAATGCTGTTCAACTTCAAGAAACAAACTATTTAGATCTTACTCTAGACATACTTATATAGTAAGTATGTTAGTGTATAAATACAGGATCTTACCTAACCATACTGATTGTACACCATGTAGATAACCCTAATCGTTAGGCTAGTGCGTATTGAAAATATACTCATATGTTAATACTAATCATTTCATTGATACAATTGCACCGTTACAAGTAGCCCGTTGCATAGGCCTATCTCATTATTGTATTATTTCAATCCGGCCATCTGCGTCCACTGGCTACCTTACTTGCAATCAAAATTTTATTTGCGGGTAGGTTCAACTCACCAACTATGGTATTGGTATTCACAAATGCAGCCTGCATTGTCGCTGTCGGATAACCTACATTTCGGTCATTTTGTATACATATTTCTAAGTTTTTGGTATGTGGGGACCTGGGAAAAGCCATCAGACACGAGGTGGAGCCCAGAGGGGCCCACACGTATCCAGTTGTCAGCGGCCCAAACATTTCAGGCGGTGGCCATGTATGGGGGGCTATGTAAATCTTTTTTAAGGACAAATTTTATTAAAAATTAAGAAAAGATACGAGTCAATAATCAAATGTAGGTGTATTGAGAAGGATTTATCTTACAGCTATTAGTTAATTCTTCATTAATTTAAAACAGCTTATTGAACTAGAAAAAGGGAAAACAGTTTTCGTAATTTTACTATGCTAACAATTTTGAGAACAAAGTATTTATGCTTCAAAAAAATGTTCCGCTAAAATGTATACTAAAAAAGAACATTACTCATAGGGTTGTCATTATTAGCCGGAAGTCTAATAATAGACTCTAATTATTACTAGATCACCGCCTGAGGTGCTGAAAAGACAAGTAGTTAATATTTGTTCATTACTATTACAAGGAGTGGGCTCATTGAAATTGACTTAAACTTGGTCTAAACCTACGTTTTATAGAATTTTAAATAAAAAAATAAGGTTATATTATACTAGATTGTGCCGGGGCGCCATGGCGCCTGCGGCGCCCACTATTTTTTAAGGAACCTACGGCGCCCACCTTTTTCAAAAGCCCAAATAACTTGTCCTTGTTTGATAAATACGAAATATTAAAATTCCTGGAATGTACACAAAGTATTTTATAATTAACCATCATAAAATACTCTTTTTACATTGATCCCTTTTCCAAAATTAAAATATGAGCTAAAACAATGACGTCACATAATATTTTGTTACACCGCATCTTTAATTTATAATCATTTTGCGCACCGATGCACAACTTGTATTTTAAAATATAAGATCAAACAATGTGGTCAAATTAAATATTTTTACAGCGCTAATCACCACACGATTTTTCAACTGCTATAGACTGTTGTACATCGTTCCCCAGCGTTCCACATCCAATGAGTGAGTGAGTGAGTGAGTAAGTGAGTGAGTGACTTGCACTATTATAATATTTATTATTTGATATATTTTATTATGTGAAATAGAACGTCCTTGCGAGAGTGAATTTCATTTAATTTGTAAATGTATCAGTGACTATACTATACTTTATTAGTTCATTTATTGAATTTTATTCATTTATACTATTTCCTACTAATACTCAGAGGCGTAACTAGGTTTTTGTCGCCCTTGGCTAATTTATTTTTGGCACCCTTGATAAATTGACAAGTTTCAACTTTGCGATTTTTCAGTTGTTAGAAAAAAAATTGAATTTCTCTTATTTTATTTATGACAATAGTTACATATTCTGACAGTGACAGTCATACAACGTGAATCTAAAAAATGCATAAGACAGGAACAATACTAATTTGCAGGTTATTATTTATTAAATAATACCAAATAAATAGCCAAAGCGGCTAGATGGCTGACAGGAGAGATGGGAGGTGATGTTTCATTGACAGGAGCCAACTTGCTTTGACATACCGACACAAGCCCGTGAGAGGAGACACCTTCCCTCACCTCCCCCACTTAACTCCCTCGACACTGGGATGGGGATAGTAAGATTTTTCTTTATAAAAGAAGACTGTAAAATCATATTGACATTTATAATGAGAACACGCCCGCAAAGGCCACAAACATAAAAAAAAATATTATAATGGTTTAATTGAAATGTATTTAAATATAATTAATTATTCACTTTTTTTGTTATGGAGGAAAAACATGAAATACAGTCGGACCTCTCTAAGTTGAACTTACCTAAGTCGAAGACCTGCCTATATCGAATTAATTGTTAGGTCCCGGCCAAAGTCTTTAAAACTAATGTATTTTAGATCTCCTTAACTCAAAGATTTTTGGCTTTTAACCTCTCTTAGTCGAATTTTCCAAGGCGTTTGGGTTATTATTCTCGAGTGACATTTCAGAACATTGTGTTCCGTAGAGGCCGTAGAACCACGTAAATGGACGTAAAATCTTATCTTAGTGCATTCCACAAGGGATAAGCGACCCTTGCAATTGCAAAAAATGACAAAGACAAGAAAAAGAAGTGGTAACTAATTCGCGTCCATTTGCTGCCTGCTGTGACTCTTTTTAAAATGAAAAATCTTACTCCCCCATACCACTGCGGAGTGAGTAATGTGGGGGAGGGGATGGAAGGTGTTTCATCTCACGGCCTTGTGTCGGCATGTGAAAGCAAGTTGGCTTCCTTTTTATATGAAACATAGTCACCCCCTCTCTTTCCCTTCAAGCTGATTAGCCAGTATGGCTGTTCCCCCCACCTCTAAATATCTACATTGTCCTTGATTAATCGGCCTTCTAGTATTACGTCATTTTCCTTAACTCAAAATCTCCGTGAGTCGAATTGTTTTTCCGGGTCTTTTTAAGTTCGAATTTGAGATGTCCGACTGTATTTATTCAAACATTAATTTAAAAATTATAGATTTAGTGGCGCCCTTTTGAGCTGGCGCCTGTGGCAAGTGCCCCGGTGCCAACCCGTTTTTATGCCATTGCTAATACTAATACTGTAATTATAATTTAGGTCATAATTTTAGTGTAAGTTTAATACTAATAAATATTAAAGGCATATATATTTTAAATGAACCAAGAAAAACAATTTATATTAAATATAAGTTTGCTAGGACTAGTACTTGTACCAGTGGTAATGGCTCCAACTATTTAACGATTATTTACACTCAGCTTTAAAAATGTGGAGGATTATTTATTTAAATTTTAGGTTAAAATATAAATATACGGTTATATTATGTGATAATTATAATATGCGAAATGGAAAGTCCTTGCGCGTATGAATTATGTAGCCTTAATGAATTAGTGACCCTGTTATTGTTCATTTGCAGAATTTGCGCGTTCGTCTATCAATTTTATTCTTTCATACTATTTACTACTTATACTAATGATGTAATTATAATTAAATTCATAATCTTAGTGTACGATTATTACTAATAAATACTAAGGCATATATTTTTTATAAGGACCAAGGAAAAAATAATATTAAAATAAATATATGTTAATAATTGACTTCCATTACGCTATGACTAGTGTCTACCGTAGTTACGACTATCGAACGACAGCTTACACTCATCTTTAAAAATGCTTAGGCCCTATTATTTCAATTTTACGTGTTCTGCATTTTAATGATTTATTCAGCTGCAAAACTATGTGTAAAGAAATATTTTTTGCACAAAAATTGCACCTAGAAGATCGTTTTTAGTGAGATCAAAATACAAAATACACAAACAAACTGTGCAGTTAAACAATAAATTTGAGCTTTATTTTAAACTAAAACGACAATAGACGTTTCGGCTAATGCCTTCATCTGTGCAATAACATAAATTAGGTACGTACATATTTTTTAAATTCTTCATATTTTATCATAAAATAGCTTAAAATATTTATGTAAAATAAAATGAAAGGAAAAACAAAAACAAACAAGGACACGGGATATATGAATAAGGAGGAAGTATCTCAAGGTACAGTTAAAACCACAACAGGAAAAAGATTATGCAGTTAGGTAAAATTGTGAATTTGGTTAATTCCATATGGAGCCAACATAACGAAATAGGGGCGATGAAATAGACTTCACAATTTTACATTTATTTATTTTGGTTCATCGTAAAAATGTTTTGCCTTGCATAAAAATATCCTAGATAATAAAAGGCTATGTACCATGCGGTCATCGATAGCGATTGGTCCCTCAAACACATATGACTCCTACAGCCAATCATATTGAACACGTTTACGCAGACGTTCAAAACGAGTTGCTTTTGGTGCTGTATTTCGTCCAAGACTTTATTTTGAGTTATGCGCGTTGGGACTTATAATAAATAGTAAAAAGCTCTGTTTTGACGAGTTATTATTTTTAACTATTATAAATAGTATTTTTGACGTGATGCACATGTATGCCAGTCGAGACGGGTGTTGGAGGGGAGTTATAACATGCCAACGAACGGTGGCGGAACGTTCTTGGACGGGCTTTGTTGCTCTTATAATAATAAACTCATGAATGAATAAATATTTAGATTGTTTGTTGTAGTTATACATTTGTCAGATAAGTAGTAAATCAAAGTAAAACAGAAAATACAAAAAAGCACACAAAAAACGATCAGATAATTTAAAAGTAAAATCCTGTATTTAGTCTCAACGTATACATATACAAAATTATATTTATCCGACCCATGCTATTTTACTTTTGGAATATGGCCTTCTTTTCAAAAAAGTTTTGACACCCCTAAAGTTGTGTAATCAGCTTAGTATTTATAGTTTAATTTTTTTAAATGTCTGATTGGAAAGGGTGAAATAAAAGACTGTAATTGTTGTGAAACTGTTCTAAATGCATGCTACAAATGGATTTAAAATCTAAATAACATTCGGTTATTGAATGCGCTTTAATTTTTTATTGTTAGCGGTGATGAATTGAAAAGTTAAAAATATATGTTTCCATTAAAAAAATTACATTACTTTCATATTATCCTGCAATTATAATCTGACCACTTAAGTTAAAACGATAAAACGAAATGATTTTTAAAAACTACAGTTTCTGAAAAAAAAACCCTCAAAACTAGAGTGTAAATGTCTGAATGGTTTGTCGGAAATGTGTACTCTTGTATCATGGATGAATATTTCTAATTGAAGTTGTTTTTGTTTTTTTAAGTGAGTGACAAAGAGACGAGTAGAATAAAATAAATTGAGTGATTTTTTAAATCAAAAATTCAATTATTGGAGAGATAACGGCCTCCGTTGTTTGAAAAATAACATTAAAATTAGCCTTTTATTTTATTACTGAAATTTATAAATAGAAGACAGTTTTTTATCAGTCGGAGCACTTTTATTTATATTTTAATATAATATCCCGGTATTTAATCTTAACATTAAATTTCTTTAAAAATCTTTTTAAACAGTAAGTTAATTGAGTATGCATAATAACAATACTCTGAAAATCTTATTACACAAAAACAATTTTAAAAAATAATATTACCTCTACGTTTTAGATGAATACATTATTTTGCGACGAAAACATTACATGAAATGCATCTTACCATATTATTTTCTGCCATAGCTTATATAAAAAATATATTATTTTGAGTTTTTACGTTTTTTCTGTAATAGAAAGGAAAATCGAATATGGTATTTAATTTGCATCGCAATACAATTGTTACGCTCTAAGGCCCATATGTTCTATTTATAGATTTCCGCTATAGAAGGACATGGCCTATTTCGCTTGAGTTAGTAGGATTCCCTAACAAGTGATGAATTAAATGTCGCAACGAAATGCCTAAAATTAGTTAGCCACACAGTCACATTTTTTGGTCCATAAAATATTAATTATCATGGCTTGAAGTGCATCATCGCATTTGGCAGAAGTCTTTTAATGTTTTTGTCAGAAGACAAACACAATCATCCATTAGTGTGTCTGTGACATATAATATTGAACACATTTCTTTCGGGTAAAATGTTATTTAGGTTAAAAAATCAAGAAGGACAAACAATAATCAAGAAAAATAACCTTTGTTTTTGTGTTTAAAAAACATTTGCTTGACAAATATTTCTTCAGCTCACCTATAACTGTCATGTTAATAAACCAATTCAAAGTTTAATATATATCAGGGCTGCGGAAATTTAAGAAAAATTTCTCGATTAATCGTTAAAATATTTTGACGATTAAATTTTTTAACGATTAATCGACCCACCACTTATAAATGTATCTGAAGTTAAAAAGTAAAATATTTCGGCCGATAAATATAAACCAACGTATGTATAACTACAGCAAAATTTTGGTTTTAAACTAATGACTGACGTGACTGTTCAAAATGTTGATAAAGGTTATTGTGTACATTGAGAGAAATCGTTTGCCTACCATGCAAAGTTCCCTCTATGTCTTAGATTCGTTGGTCCGTGTGCAAAGTTAAACTCGTTTGCAAAGTTGCACAGCGTCCATTGTTTTGTGAAATATTTTACAAAATTTGCTGCGTGGTGATTCTAAACTCCTGCGTGGCGTCGGTGAAATATCTGCACAGATGCGATGCTTAAAGGGAACATTGCTACCATGGTTCTAACACTTCACTTACATACAACGTGCAAACCAAACATACACTACAGTATCATAAACTTCAGCTGAGACAATTTAAAGCTATGTGAACGATTGTTCAGCTCAGCTGGATATATTGTCAGTAAGACCGGCTCATCACTTGAACCAAATAATGTCAATACACTTGTCTGTTTGCATTGTTGGCTTAAAGATGTCATATAATGAAGACATTCCATTTATATTTTGATTTCCCACAAGTACGTTTAATAAATGATTCTTATGACACCACAAATTTCAATTGTTGGCTTTAATTGAAAATAACGATTAATTAATCTTTAATTATTTGAAAATTTGACGATTACATTTAAATTAATCGTTAACAGCCCATATATATATATATATATATATATATATATATATATATATATATATATATATATATATATATATATTTATATATATATATATATATATATATATATATATATATATATATATATATATATATATATATATTGCATGTATTGTATCATCTTTTCTTACACCTCCTACAATATTAACATTTTAGTTTTAACCTTCATTTCGGACCATGACAATGTTGCCACTGACAACCATGATACTCTGATGCTAAAGGGCAATGATTAATGAGACCTAGCGAAACTGTTACCTCCCCTCGAAATTTGAGGGCCGTAATCATTGTATTTTTTAGTGAGGTGGCCATGATTGATTTAAATGTGCAACACGGTTAGGCAGGAGGGATATCAAAAAGTCGTTATCACAATTAATTTGACTTTTTAAAAAGTATTATAATCTTTTATGAGAGCATGGAATATCACTTGAATATTATGGAAAATTACAATACAAAGCATACCCAAAAACAAACCCAGTAAAATCTAATTTATATAAAAAATGAAGATGACTTTTTATGAACACTTACATACAGCCGATGATATTTATATCATGAATATGTAGCTAATTTCTATTACTGCTATAATTATAGATCACAATACGTAGAGATTGCCTGTGCTTTGTAACTATGTTTTGGAGATTATTTGTTTTTTCTGTGCACTTTGTTAAGTATACAAGTTAGATGTAACATTGCTTTATGGACACTCTATTGAACACCACTCAAGGTACGTAGAAACAACTTGTTTTATTTACATTGTGTTTATTAATATCAAGTAACCATTCTCAAAACTGCTAAATGAATAACATTTTTTAAATATTTTTAATTCTACTTATGTTAAGGATAATAAGAAATACTCCTTTTGTAGAAATTAAAATGGTAATTATCTGATGGGATTTCATCTCATGAGAAAAGTGTAACTTATACACATGATTTGGTCACAATTAATTTTAATTAATCATGTAACCAATTAATTCCATTGTTGCATGCAATTATTGAAATGTATAAACTGTTAATCAATGTTATTATTATTATTTTTAGTCTAAAGCTTTTTGTAGCTGATTTTGGCAAATGACACGGAGAAGCGATTTTAACATTATTTTCATAAATGCTTTCACACTCGAAAACAAACACATGATATAAATAATATATTAATAAAGAAAACATTAACAAAAAAGACATGATTACTGTCGTAAATTAGATTCATTCTAAGCTCCTCGACTTATTCAGTCGTTCATTAACTTCTTAACAGAACTAATTTAGCACATTCGCACTACACCCCCGTTTTATTAAAACTAAAATAACATTTACAAAAAAAAAGCAAATAAAGTTTTATTCTTCGTCAGCTTCTCAATGAATTGATAAGCATCTGATTTAAAACTAAATGTCAGTATCTGTTTATTCAACTCAAGTTATTGACAGCCACTAAATCATTTCAACAACTAACGAATTTGTGTAACTAAGTTAAGTCATTACCAGGCTACGTAAGTTACGTAAAAATTATAATAGTCTAGCCAGCTCCAGATTAATTAAGTCACGTCAAAATTAGAGAAAATATTCTTTTACAAATTTAAAGATGATTCTACTTAATTTAATCATTCAGAACTAATTTTAAAACAATTCTGCTTAGCTGAGGTGTCTGTGTTTGTGCACGTGGATTTTGTAGGGTTAATAAAAAAACAATTTTTTTAGTTCTTATTTAGACTTATTACCAAAAACATCCAAAACGAAACCAGAATCTGTTTCGTTAAAACCAAATAGCAAAGTTTCTGACTGTAAACAAATATTCAATATAAAATCAAAGCAGAGGATAGACGAATTCCTACCATGACCGAGACATGTACTGTACTGTGCATGGCACAATGCCTGGACCTGTCTCATAACAGCGAGACACTGGATGCTCTGTGGACCTGTCTGACGTTTCTATGCAACGTTACAGTACAGGACCACCAGCAGACAACGTTTCTCAGCTACCTGGCTACAAACGTGTCGATGAACATGAACGAAAGCAGAGACAGCAATTGTACAACCGATGAGGCAGATTTACTAGAAATAATATGGGGGTGAGTTTCGATCTATGCGTAAATCCTTTATATTAACTCGTGGTGTCTGTTTGAGCCCTTGCTTACTTGTCGAAAAAACTTTGGATATATTTTTAACCCACCTCCTTGTATGATAGGGAGCTGAAATTTTGCAGGCAGTTTGGTGCCGATAATAAAAATGAAGTATCAAAATTGCAGATTGATCGCATGTACTGTAATTAAATTATTGAATTTTTAGATTATTTTCTTTATCTCTATGTATCATGTTATTTTTTTAGATAGAGTGTCGCGGTGCGTATTATATCGAACGATTTCTTTAATACTTTCCTGTTGCACGATTCGGTGCGTATTATATGGATGATAATTTTTTTTAAATATATTCCCTTATATTAAACATGTTTTACGAGACATAACTAAAAATTTGGATTTTTGAATATTTGTTCGCTGCGTATTATAATGACCATTCTTTTAGTTATGCCTCGTATATAAAGGATATATTGTACAAAAATAGTTTTTTACGGGTTTTTAAAAATTAAATCTTTATTATTAACCCGTCTGCTTGATTGCTTGAATGCCGAAAAAAACTTTGGATCGATGTTTAACACACTTCCTCGTAAGCTGGCGAGCTGAAATTACGCTGGCAGACTCACGCCGATAATAATAATAATATTCCAAAATTTCAGATCTATCGAATGTACTGTAATTAAATTAATGAATTTTTAGATTATCATTATTTATCTCTATGTAGCATGTTATTTTTTGTGCCGGAGTGTCGCGGTGCGTATTATAGTGACAATACTTTAAAAAAATGTATTCCCGATATATAAAAGTAAATGCTAATAATTGCTAACCTGTCAAGCAGTGCGCACTATGTTAAACATGCTTTTATAACCCTTTTGCCGTGATCAATTCGAGCTGAACGTAGCTGGCAAACAATAACAAAATATTTTTTAAAATAAATCTTTATTATATTTGACTCATAACTAAAATTTTGGATTTTTGGATTGTCGTGCGATAAGTATTATAATGAACATTCTTTTAGTTATGTATCGTATATAAAGGAGGTATAGTCAAAAACTAGTTTTTAAGGGTTTTTATAATTAAATATTTTATATTAACTCGTGGCGTCTGCTTGATTCCAGGAATGCAAAAAAAAATTAAAAAATATCGGTCCGATTTTTAACCCACTTCCTGGTATGCTAGCAAGCTGAAATTTTGCATGCAGACTCCTGCCGATGATAAAATGAACTATCAAGATTTCAGATCTATCGAATGTACTCTAATTACAATAATGAATTTTTAGCGTATCTCTATTTATCTCTATGTAGCATGTTAATCTTTGTACTAGAATGTCGCGGTGCGAATTATATTGAACAGCCTTTTTAATACTTTCCTGTGGCGCTGTGCGGTGCGTAGTATATTGACGTTATTATTTTAAAATAAATTCCTCGTATATAAATGATTTATAGTCAAACATTTGTTTTTATACTTGTTTTAAAATTAATTAAATCCTTTTTATTAACTCGTGGCGTCTGCTTGATTGCTTGATTGAGGCCTTGCTTGCCGAAAAAACACTCGATGAATTCTTAACACTTTTCCTCATATGCTATCCAGCTGAAAATTTGCATACAGACTCGTGACGATGATACAAAATGATCTTTCAAAATTTCAGATCGAGCTAATGTACTATTATTAAATTAATGTATTTTTAGATTATCTCCATTTATCTCTATGTAAATGTATTTGCTATTAATTGCTAATCGGTCTCGCGGTGCGCATTATGTTCAACATGTCTTTATAACGCTTTTCTGATGATCAAATCGAGCTGAAATTTAGTAGGCAGACTGCAGAATTTATTTTTTTTACTATACATCCTTTATATATTTGAAACAACTAAAATTTTGGATTTTTGGACTGCCGTGTGATGCGTATTATAAAGAACATTCTTTCAGTTATGTCTCGTATATATGAACATTCTTTCAGTTATGTCTCGTATATATGAACATTCTTTCAGTTATGTCTCGTACATAAAGGATGTTTAGTCAAAAACTAGTTTTTTAAGGCTTTTTTTTATTAAAAGAGTCAATTTAAAAGCATTTATGAAATTAAAATTGTGTCAATAATGATCTTATAATTGTAAAATAACCTGCTTTAGTGTGTTTGGGAAGGTTTAAGGTAAGGATTGAGGATGTTTTTGTTTAGTTTATATGGAAATTTAAACTATTGTTTCAGGGATGCAATTGCAAAATAATTGAATCAAAATAAAATAGTATTGAACAAAACAAACATTTATTTTGGATATTTCGATTGATTGTTTTTTAATCAAGCACAAATAGCCATTAACATAATACAAATCACACGTTTGAAATAAAGTATGAACCAAAATGTGAAAATGAATATTTGTTATGCTACATGAGAACCGATCATAACTCTGTAATGTTTTAAAATTTCACCATGCATTTCTCTAAACAAATATTACTTGTTTTCATTTTACTTTTTAAGTACGTTATTTCTTAATTTCCCAGTCTACTTTAATTTTAAAAAAGGACATTTTGCGGTCTTTTTTTTTGGTTTTTTTTTACAAAGAAATGCAGTTCCAAATAAAGGATATATATCCTGTACTTATTCTTCTTATCATTATAAATAAAACTAATGTGTGCATTGCTTCGCTCAAACCAAAAATGCGCTCTTCAGTCAACGTCATTTTTTTTTCAAATTGCGCCGCCTGACACTTTGACCATATTTTTTTCTGTTTCTAGTGTACATTTACAATAGAGAGGATGCTCGAATTGATCCAATCTTATTCTTTTCAAATGTTTATTTTTTAAAAAAAAATTAGTATTTTTTTTCTTCTTTTTTTTTGGCATCATCTATTTTTAGGTATACAATTCCAATCAACGGGTACATAGCTCCGGCCATCATATTACTGACCATTATCAACAACATCTTGGTGTGCATCGTTTTACTTAAACCACACATGCGCAGTTCAACAAATGTCATTTTCATTGCAATGGCAATGTCGGACATGTTTACCGGACTATCTCTGTTACCGATGTTCCTTTACTTCTACGCAACCGAGAGGGTGAACGAGTGGATCCCATACAACTGGTGCTATGCCACGTTCGTGCTTTTAGATTACATCCCCGTTATCTTTCACACCACTTCCATCTTGCTGACCATGGCGCTGGCCATCCAGCGGTACATCTGTGTGTGCCATCCTTTCAAGGCCCGGACCTGGTGCACGATGCGCAATGTCATCTATGGCATCAGCGCCATCTACATCTTTGCCATTGTCGTTGAAACCCCGAGTTTCTTTCAGTACTACTTTACCAAGACATGGCGACGGTCGCGACTCAATCCAACCGTCATTGTTTCAGCCTGCGTCGGAAGGTTTCGTCCCTGGCTTGCTGCCAACTTAAAAATTTATTTAAACATCTACTATTGGTTCAGGATCATCTTCGTTAACCTGATTCCTTGCTTGACTCTGCTTGTGTTAAACACGCTACTCATCTACACCATGAGGAAGGCGACGAAGAAGCGCATCGAGCTGCTGAGACAGAACATGAAGCATGAGTGTCAGCAGTTGAAAGAAACCAACTCAACGACGATGATGTTGGTCACGGTCGTGGTTTTGTTCCTGCTGGTCGAGTTTCCCGTGGCTATTTCTAATACACTCTGGGTAATCAGCGCAACGTTTAATATTAATTTGTTTTCTGTAAAAACGTTGAAGGTGAGTTGGATTACCTTAGTTTGTTTATCTTTAACTGAATTTCAATTTTTAAAAAAATCTAACTGACTGGGTACTTAAGTGTTTGCTACCGTGATTAATATTTGTTTCAAATAATTTTAAATGACTGACTTAAATTTAAAATAAAAAGTGAATTTAATGTTATTCAAATACCAATTTAAAACAAAATCCTAAATATTCTAATTTTATAAATATATCATGTCGAAAGAGCTACTAGTAATTTTAAGTAATGATTTCAGAAGCTAGTTTCGATGAACAAGTGGAAAAATTTTATTTTAAGTTAAATCACATACACAACACTAACATAAAAAAAAGCTTATTTTAAAAACAACGTTTTCATAAAAAATATTTTGATAAACAGTATAACGGTGTAGGAGTTTGTTAAGTCTTGAATTGATGGGAATTGTTAAGATTTGAATTCTTCGGGATTCTTAAAACATATGTCACTAAGATGCATTACACTCACTTCAATTCATAACAACAGAAAATTCAAAATTCAGCTGCCAGTCTAGTCCTTAAGGCAAAAAAACATGACCATGTTACTCCGCAACTTTACTCACTTCATCGGCTACCTATACAAGCTCGGATTGATTACAAACTGGCTGTTCTTTGTTACAACTTCTTTTCTGACTCATCTCCTTCCTATCTTACTGAACTTCTGTCGGTCTACTCACACAGTCGTCAGCTACGCTCTTCTGCAGACACACGTATTCTCTCTGTTCTTAAGACACGAACTAAAACTTTTGGCGAAAGGTCATTCTTTTTTTGTGCAGCCAAACAATATAATTCTCTACCATTACACATCAGTAGTAGTCCAACTACCAAGTCCTTCAAGACTGCACTTAAGAGGAATCTTTTTAAAATGTATTTACAAAATTAATGAAACAACATTTGTTTTAATGATTAGCTTAGCTTATGTGTAATGTACTGTCCTTTATGTTTTTATTATGGTATGAATGGTTATTTAATTATTATATGTTTGTTATGATCTCCATGTAAAGCGCTATGAGCCCGGTTCCTTACTGGGATACAACGCTATATAAACTATCAATTATTATTATTATTATCAGTAAAATCTTATTCATTAATGTAATAGCTTTAACTGCTAACAACTTACATTTTGATGTCACTTTTTAAATAGTTTAATTGTCTGATTCGAGATATGGGTATGGCAACGAATTAAAAAATGTTTAATTTGAGTAAGGAAAGGAGAGATACAAGACATAGTATGAAGCGGAGACGAAAAGTGATTCGAAATGGTGTAAAACGATTAAACAATTCCATCTTGTTAGTGGTATTTCTTTGAGTTAAAAAGGCAAAGAACTAACATTGAAAGTACGCTTTCATAGCTCAAATTTCTATTGGCATATATGTAACAAATTTCTCTGTTTAAATGATTATTTGGACAATCTTAAATACTCTTATCTACAAGTCACTTGCTTGAAATATTTTTTAATTTTTAGAAATAGATTTGAAATAAAAAAAACAATTCCCACAATTTTATTTCAACCATTGACCATTCTGCCCGTCTGGACATAAATTGAAGGTTCTTCTGTATTAATAACAACGATAAAAAATTATGGCACTTATTCCTTCCTATCCCTGATGATATTTGATATTCACGATGTGAAAAAGAAGAATTTAATTTTACACCAAAATTTCTTCGAATATTTACCGCTTAAAATTCTATACAATCAGTGCTGTCATCTCATGGAAGAACTATCAATAGAATACCTTGGTATTTTGTTGGAGCAATTTTTTAAAATGAAATAAAAGCCAAATACAAAGGGTACTCCATTTGGACTTTCAACAGATCTTCGTTAATTCTACATGGACGAGATTTACACTAAATTTTGCTAAATCATATATTAATAAAAACACAATTTTGAAAACGCATTATTCTTTCATTATAAATGCGGAAAAATATACTTTACTTTAAAAAAAGATTATATAACAAAGGAAGCCCTCTTTTTTTCTTTGGGAGAAATTGAACTCTCTTTTCACATTTTAAACTTACTTTGATGGGGTAAACATTTTAATTGTTTAAAGTTTCTCAACTTCATTTCCCCTGACAAAAAATACAGCCACCATTATGTTATATATAATTTATCCACCTGTGAAATATTTTTATTTCTACGAAAGTTGTTTCTAAGAAAAATCAAATGCCGTTATCAATTCGAGTAAAACTTAGCTACTCATCGCAATGTGTAAAGTTCAAAGCCGATTGAAATCTTACATTGTTTAAAGTCTGAATTAACTATTCTTTATATTTTATATACATTTTGTTTTAGAAAATTATTTTTTTGGGGCTGCGACTTGTATATTTTATATTACTTTTACAATATACATAGTTCCTATTTGAATAATTAAAATCTATGTATCCATTTCATTTATTCAAATTTTAAAAAACGTAAAAAACCAAGTTTTTTACTATAAATCCTTTATGTAAGAACTAAATGCATTTCTTTTTATAATACGCAGCGCAAAATTTTTCAAAAAATACAAAATTGCAGTTGTGTCGTAAAACATGTTTAATATAATGCACACCGATCAGGAATATAATTATAAAAAGTATTCTTAATAAAATACGCACCTTATTGCGCGACAGGAAAGATCGTTCAATATAATACGCACCGCGACACTATAGCAAACAAATGTAACATGATACATAGAGATAAAATAAAATAATATAAAAATTCAATAATTTAATTACAGTACATGCGATCGATCTGAAATTTTGATACTTTGTTTTTATCATCGGTACAAAACTGCCTGCAAAATTTCAGCTCGCTAGCTTATGAGGAAGTGGGTTAAAAATTTATCCAGAGTTTTGGCGGCAAGCAAGCAAGCAAACAATCAAACAAACAGAAACCACGAGTTAATATAAAGGATTTAAAAACGTCTTTGATACTCCATTTTTTATTATACAACCATGGCACGAATCGGTGCATTATATATTAACTTACATTTACATTCTTCTGAACTAATGTAAACTAGTGTAAATGTCATTGGCACGATCTTCTGAATTGAAGGAGCTTCTGTAATAGATAAAAAAGTAATAACGCAATTATCTAGCTAAAAACCAATTAAAACTCTGAATGATAAATGAACTATTAAAGAATTTCTTTTTGATGGATTAAATCGGGGTGGACCACTTTCAAGTCTATAAAAAGAACCTAGTTTGTATTCTCTCTACTCAAAGTTAAATGCAAACTGCATTGAGATCATGTAAATTGTGTTAAACTTTATTTTGCTTGTTTATGTCTTTGTTATTTTTTTTAAACAAACAAAGATTTTATGGACTGGAAAGATAATTAGCCTTGCAACATGGATGAAATATATATCATGAAACAGTGGCGCTCCAATTTCCAGATTTTGGTTGAAATAATTTTTGTTGCAGCATTATGTATTTTATAGTCAGACATGATAAAACTATGTTTACTAATCCACGCAAATAAAAGGGATCGAATATATAATATATTGACCTATAACGCAGTTAATCATTTATTTATAACGAATAACCTACTAATGGATAAAGAAAAGAAAAGCAAAAAAAACGAAGACAATGGCGCAGTGGGGCCTCCAATTGGATAGCTGATATCTATTACTATAACATCAAGGTTTTCAATCGAAACAATTTCAATAAGATATTGACAAAATGTATGGATATTCTGTTTTGAATTATCACGACAGATCTTTTTTAAGTTTACGGTATTTTTTTTACGCTTAGAGGATTTGTCTGAGAAGAAAATGTACAGCTACATTAAGTATACATTTGTTATTAATAATGCCAAAACATTCTTTAAACTTTACGTTACATTTATGTTTATGCTGGAGAAAAATTGGTTTGCAATGTCTTTAATTAAAACAGTATCATTTGGTTAAGATGAAGGATACTTTCTTGGGTTACAAAAGAGAACCCTATAGAAAACAACGTCCATACTTTTGTTACTGAATCAGGAATATTGTTCATCCCTTCACGGACACAGCGATGCATAATAAACTTAATTATAATTACGTAATCACCTTTAAAAAAAAACTAATCATTTACATATATCACCTCCAACAGTTGTCTCAACCGGCACACATGTGCATAACATCAAAAATACTATTCATTATAGTTAAAATAAATAATTCGTAAAAACATAGCTTTTGACTATAAATCCCAAAGACCGTAATTCAAAATAAAGTCTTGGAAGAAATACTTCACCAAAAATAACTCGTTTTGAACGTCTGCGTAAACGTGTTCAATATGATTGGCTTTAGGAGTCAGATGTGTTTGTGGGACCAATCACTATCGATGACCGCAAGGAACATATCCTTTTATTATATAGGATATTTTATGCAAGGCAAAACATTTTTACGATGATCCAAATGTAAAATTTTGAAATCTATTTAATCGCCCCTATTTCGTTAAGTCAACAAAGTTTGTGTTGGCTTGTCTCACGTCTAATATATTTTTAGGAAAAGTGAATTTCCTTGTGATTAAGTGTTTGCGTGTCACTGATTAAATTACACAAAAATACTTCAGTCTACAGTAAGATTGTGTGAGAACATCAAAGGGATGATGGCAAAAGAGAAAATAATATTTAAAATCGTATGTCTTACAAGCGAAAAATAAGAAAAATGGAGGAAAAAAACTTTAATAAACATATTTATCACCGGACCATATTAAAAAAAAGACCCCGATAACACAACCCCCCCAACATCTATCAAATCATAAAAAAATCAACGATGAAAATTCCCGATGGAAATTATGTAATAGGAATATATAATGTAATATAATAAAAGCCCAAGGTGAGCGCCGCCAAGGTCTACCAGGCCCCGAGAAAGTTATAATGGAAACATTAGAATCCACTACGACCACGAGGTTATGGGACACACAAAAAATATTTAAAAAACATTTTAAGTTTGACAAATTACATTGGTAATACTTTAAAACTTGTCCCCATAAAATAAGCTGAAGAAAAAGAGAGAATCTGCTAACATAAAATTTCGAATATTCTAGAATATTTTAGATAATGCCTAAATAAAGTGAATAATATGACTATTCATAAGTCTGATAATAATAAACAAAAAGATTGAAAAATTGTCCAGTTAAAATTGGTGAAGAATAAAGGCGATAAAAATAATTTAATGATTTTTAGAGCATTCTAGAGCAAAGTCGATAATGCGATATTTAAAAAAAAATGTACATTTAGAAACCTGTACTCATCACATCAAACACAGCTACGAACTTTGAATTAAGTTTAATTCATTTGTAACTTAAATTGATGCTTAAAGTAATTGTTTGTAAGGTATTTTTATTTACAAAGTATATATAAGAGAAGTGAATATGGAGCCCCTAACCCCAATCAGAAAGAATTTAGGAGTTTTGATCCATATATTACTTTAATATGGGCCTTAAATATATAGTGTACCAAGTTTGGTCTACATCAATCGATCCAGCCGGTAGCCTATGTTTAAAATAAAATTTATAGAACCTTCAGAACGTTCACGGCCCCCGTGTCGTAACTGTGCATGATAAGTTATAATAACCTGTAGATTTTAATCCGAATAATGATGGATAAATGTGTTTATATTTGTCAAGATAGATGACAACTGCATGGGGAATAAAGTCTTAAACATTTAATTTGCCGTATAGTATTTGAATATGGGCCATCAAAATCCTTTCCACCCATTTTACCAGTAGCAAATGTTTAAAGTAATTTTTATACAGCCCCCAATGAGTGGGTATTAGTTAAATTCCAAATAGTAGTTTAATATTGGCTACGATTACTTTTCTTTACTCCATGTATGGTCTTGATCCGTCAATACAATCTGTAACCAGTGTCATGGTCCGATACCATGGATGTTATGCTGTGAGTGAGCACGGGTTGTCCTTTGTAGAGCTAGGGTTGTCTCTGTTTCAGCCACCATGAAGCACCGTTGTGTTACGAATTGGTGTCGTAAGATTGACGCGCTTCTGGTGGGAGAGAGTTTCTGTGTACCAAAGAATAGTGCGTTATCTGAGAACAGTGCTGCCAGTGACAAATTTGAGAAAAACCTAGCCAACACGTCGACAAAAACCTAGATCAGAAAGCAAAAACCTAGACACGCTAAAAATAAATACATATGACGTCATAAATCTTCACCCCCCATCCCCCCCCCAAAAGGCCTTATTTCTTATTTGAAAATTAGATTGTTTCAAATCATTTTATTGTCATTTAAGTGTGTATTTAGTGTGAGCTACAGTCTAATATCGTAAATCATGCGAAGTCATTTAAAATGTCATTAAATAATATGTAAGCAATCAAATATTACAGTGGAACTTTCATTTAAAGTTGCGCGTTTTTGATGTGACGTCACCGTTCTTAAACACCCCCCCCCCACTGTTACGTGGCTGTGTGTGCGTGACCTTATCAACTCCATCTTTCTCACAATAATTCCATGAGGCACTGTTTCAACAAAATAACTTTTCATCACAACTCTATGTACATTAATTTACATCATGTGTATCTCACGTCCGCAAAATAGAACCACACTCCAGTCGCCATGTCTTCTTCTCCCGGTCATGTGACCACTACCAATTCACCTCTGACCTCTCTCACGTGACACCCACCCCTTTGTCACACATATCACTAAAGTATGACCCCCTCCCTCCACCCCCCTCCCACCAGATGCATGTCGTCATTTATAGACGGCCACTAAGGTACCAGTATGTTCTACATACGTATTTGTAAAATATACTTACATCTACATTAATTCATCACGTATGTCATCTTCTTTATAAATGACAATCTTATCAGCATTATTTGAATCATTCTTATTTTATTAATTACAGATGCTCCTCTTATACAGAAGATTTTTGAGTCCTACTCTTATCCAATGTTTATGTCTCGTCTTTCATTTTTATTTGAATTTTAAATGTTGATAGAGTTTAGGTTCTCCTCGTTTGATCAGGCAAACCATTCCACGTACAAATTCCGGATGGAAAGAACGACAGTTTGTATGTGTTTGTTCTTACATACGGAATAAGAAAAGTGTTTTTATAACTATGTCTATCTGAGGGTTGTTTCAAGTTATCTTTGGATTATACCATGTTAACGTGAGAGAATATTCTCTCAACGCAGGCAGAATCAAATTGTACAGCTGTTAAGTTTGTCATGAAGTCTAAAAAATTTGAATATTTTGGCTCATTCAAACTGTTTTTATCTTTTACGAATTTTCTTCAGACAGATGGGACCGCAGCAGAGCCACCTTTCGAATTCAGTGGGATAAAGCTATAGATGTCATCATGTAACAGGACAGAGCGGCTGAAAAAAAAATGTTGCTACCTAATCCTTTATACTATTTTTGAAAAACCGAATTTATTTAGGATATCAATTGCACATATTTATTAATTTTTGTACTTTCACATCGTTTATTTATTTTTTAAAAAGAAAAACCTAGATTATAGCTATTTCTAAAACAAAAAACCTAAAAACCTAGACAAGGTCGAAAAAACCTAGATCTGGGTTGATGTATCCTAATGTCTGGAATGTGTATATGTGGAGAGACTGGCTTGTATTGTCCTTTGAAATACGTTGCTATTTAAAAGTTGTGATTAAACTTTTTAAATAAATTGAATCGTGTTCAAAACAATCGACACCCTGTGTTTACTCTGTGTTTTTATTAACCAGCAGATACTCTATCGGAGATGACGACGCTGGTTAATATATGTGGCTAAGGGTGGACCTTGATTCCCCTAAACAACAGAATCCACCCCAGCCCAACTAGAAACAGATTTGTTTCCCTTATAGGAGTATTTTATTGCAAATTTAAATGAGCCGGCGGCCCGAACCTGTTACTGATGTAAAATCTAAAACCCTTCTAGATTTCAATCTGGTTAACGATGGATATATAGGCAATTTTTGGTCATGATCCATCAATCCATGTAAAAACGTATGCGACACAAGTCCAACCCTACGCAAACAAACTAACTTCTGTTATATATATACTTGTTAATATATTACTTTTTCCTGACAATATTTACAAAAAATTGTTTTGAAATTTCTTTTTTTTTATATAAATGTAAAAATTTAATGTAAAGAAAATAAATATATAAGTTTCATCTTCTCCTATGTTTCAGACATTCATTCTATTCTCCAACCTCTTCATTCTGCTCAGCTCACCAATCAACTTTTACATCTACTGTGGTATGAGCAAGCAGTTCCGGGAGACGTTCAAACGTCTGTTCACAGGCGATGCAAGGCCCAAGGAACGAGAGTAGCCGCAATTGAAAACTGAACCAGCCAAATTGAATTACAATTTTATCATAACATCATATATATTAGAAGCATTAATACCAATGTGTAAAGAGCAATTTTTGAAATGTCTTACCGCAATGAAATACACTTTAAAAGTATATAAAATAAAACATAAATTTATTCCTCTTTCTATAAATCTTTAACGTTAAAGTGTTTAACAGTTTTAACAAGAAATATAAAAGGAGTTTGTAGGGTTTTTTTTAAACATTTATTTTTATGTATTTAAAAAAATAATCATAATAAATTGCAGGGAGCGTGGCTATAATTAAATCTCGTAGAAAAATATGCGATTATTTATGAGTTTGCTTTAAAACGGCGCAAAACAACAACGAAAGTATTGAAAATTAGACTTCATCAGAAAACATACACTTACACGAACAACAAGGAGTACAAAAGTAAAAAGAAGGAAAAACATATCTGCAATCAAAGAAGAAAAAAAAACAACACGAGATCCTTTCTATTAAAAACTTATCCTATCAAATGTTTATCAGTAAATGTTTCTCTTTCTTTCCTCAAATTATCTTTTAATTTTCAAGGTTGTTATTTATGTAGTAATTTCTCACATTCTCACTACGAATTATATGTTTGTTAAGTCTCACAGAAGTGCAGTGCTCAATTAAAACTTATGTCAATTAATGATCAAGAAGTGTGGCGAATAGTTGCATGAACTTGTCTTAAGGGGCCGTCCATAAAGTACGTGACGCTATTTTTGACCATTTTTGACCCCTTCCCCCCGTCACAAACTGTCACAAATCTCGGGACTCCCCCCTCTAAAGTAGGTCACACTTTCCCAAAAATTTTAATTAACACCTAATTAAAATATTTAATTTAATACTTAAAATACACTTCACTATTAAATTGTATTAAAATATAAAATTTCCACTTAAAAGTAGGGATGTACCGAATTCAAAATTTTGAAATCCGGCTGGAGCTGAAGTGGGCCGGATTTATGAAGTGAAATCCGGCTAGTGCCGGAATCAGATTTGTTAAAATGGCCAGATTCCGGATTTTCTGGGGCCATTATGATTATGAATATATATATATATAAATATATATAAATTAGGGATCTACCGGCCAGCCGGATTTATGAAAATTACATAATAAAAAGGAAACAAAACAATTTGACTAAAAAAAAGACTAGATTGACAAACTATGTGACCAATTCTTGTACTATATTTAATCTGTTTATTATGGTCCTATGAATTCTATTTCATTCAAAATATTCACTGGACATCATCTGTGTTCATCCATAGTTACGACTGACATCAATCTTTCACAATCATCATTTCCTGGAAGGATAATTGCAGACAGATCAACTCGTCCTCATCTAGCCACTCAACAGCCTCTGTATGTGCATTTTCTCCTCTGGCAATATCTGACATGGGTTCTCTTTGACTTATAGAAGTGATTCTCAATGGACGGATGCGTTTTATCTGAGTTGATTCTTGAACAGTTTGGGTGGGCACATTCTCCTAAGCCCGAGCTCTGTGTTGTCCTGTATGTTTCTTCAACATTGTTTGTGATGCAAAATATGAGTGACATACTTTGCAAAGTCGATCAAATAAGCTGGAAATCATATGGTTGTACTTTGAAAGCTCATGTTGATCTTGGTATAATTTCATCAAATTTGAGAGTTTGTGCTACAAACAAGGAAGGAAATTTATTAGAATCTGCATCTGCTCTTTCTTAAGATTTGAGTCCATCATTTGTTTGGTTGATTGGGATTGGAGGAGGGAAGAATCTTTAAGGTAAAAGTTAAAATATGAGCTTCGTGCTTTGTCGCAACATTTCATGTCTTGATATTTAATAACAATTTGAGTGAAATATTGGCTGGTGCGAACATGATTGTCAAGCCATTCCTGATCCTTCGATATCAGTCCTGCTGTATCCAATTCAGTTTTATGAACAACACATTCAGGAGATACGCATTTCAATGCTATTTTGACATAAAACTAATTCTAATGTTTCATATAATATTTGAAAATTATTTTTAAAGCTATTTAAATTCTACTAAAAAAATATAAATAAATTAGAAAAAAAATTAATAAATGTGTGACATCACACATGGCCTGACCCCCTCCCCCCTGTCACAAAGTGTCACACCTTATTAGACCCCCCTCGGAGCGTGACGTTCTTTATGCACGGCCCCTAAAGAGAACAACCGATGGAATCACAGTAAGTGGTAAAAAAAAGGATTTATTTCTTTAAAAACTTTCTCCCTTGAAGAACATACTTGGGATACGCCAGTAAGTTTTAAAATTTCTGTCCATCCATCCATCCCTGTGGCGCTACAGCCCATGTAGGTCTTGGGTCTGCCTCACCACCGCCTTCCACTGAGTCCTAATCAACGCCTTTCCTCTTCAGCATTGGTGTTAAGTCTCTAGATTATAGATTGACTTGCTATCCATTCTGCCACTCTTTCGCCCTCAGAGCAAAGATAACTGCTGACTCAATTGTGTCAGAACATCCAACGTTTTTATTCTCGTAGACAGTAAGAAAGATCTTCATAAACATATCCAATGTAACCTTCCAAGATAAAGTCTCATACAAGTATACACTAGTAACAACAATGCCCCACTCCTCGGCCACATACAGTGAAATCTCTCACTCCATAGTATATTCAAACTGGACATACTCTTCGGCCGGACACAGTAGCAACTCGACTGTCCTAAGCCACTGCCAGTTCTCGTCTTCACTGATACACTATCACAATTCGTTCTCATCTGCTCTATTCTTCCCTCTGAAAAACACTCCATGTGATTACACAGTCGCACACATGGTTGGTTCCTATTCGCCATTCATATTCATCTATATATTTTCCTGATAACTTTTATCTCTCGTGTATTTAACATGTTTTATGCAGTTTTTTGTTAACGTCCAAGTTTCATTTGCAGCTGCTCTGATGACAGCTGTATAAAGAATTTTCAGTTTTCTCTTTTAATGCTTTTCCTTTTAAGTATTTGCTGGCTACTAAAATATTCTCTATACCTGCCGATATTATTTCTTTAATTTTTATTATTAATTTATTCCTTTCATTTAGTAGCGATCCTAAGTATTTGAATTGATTTACTTTTTCAAAAGTCTAGTTCCTAATTTTAATGGCTTCACCTGTAATTTCTTCTCTTACTAGGGTCATTTACTTTCTTTTGTTTTTTTAAATTAATACTTTTACATATCTATTTTAAAAGGAGAGTGATGTCAAGCATTCAAAATGTATGTAAGAATTTTTATGTTGCTTTTTTCATTCTTAAAAAGTGCTTTTTTATGTTGTATCAAAGAAATTTAATAAAATTTTAAAACTTTTAAATTGTTTCTTTCAATTTTTAAAAAAAGTGTTCAGAGATGTCAAGGGATATGGTACTAAAAATGTGATGTAATTTTTTTTCTTTATAAATAATTTTTTTTTATTTGATCTAAATAAAATTATTATTTTTTTCATTTTGACATCTGTAACAGAGAAATCTAAATTCAGGTTGAAAATTTTTATTAAAAAAACTTATCAGTTAAGGAGATAAAACCAATTTCGGATCACTAGAGGGATTTCTTAATCGGGGAGAAATAACTTAAAAGGCAGCGGCGCAGCATGGGTATGTGCCGCCCCGGGCAGAACCCAGATTGGCCGCCCTCCCACCCCCCCACAGTAAAATATGTTGATGCTATTAGGAAAAGATAATTTATTTTAACATTTAATAATAAGAATCCAATAAATTTTTGTTTTTAGAAATAAATTTAATAGAAGATTTATTGATTAAAATTAAAGTTTTCTGTTTTGCCTCATAATGCAATCTTTAATGTATCAGTAATTTCAGTCATGCCACTGTCAACAGTCAAAATAGCATTGTTGATCATAGTTCATTTTTCATCTACTTAAATTTAGAGAAGGTTCACTCGCAGCTGGGATTATTTATGACAGTGATAAGGGATATTTTAATATTCATTATGAATATATTATATTAGGCAGGAAAAATTCGAGCCTAAATAACTACATAAACTTAGATAAATCAAAAGGAGTTGAATTAATTAATTCATTTTTCTCAGGTAAAATACTCCTTAATTGACGTGAGATTATTTAATACTCTAATCTAAAGGTAACTTTTCAAAGTCCAGTAGATAAGCTGGTGTACGAAAATCATATCTGTTTTCTGAATTCTATAACCGCTGAAAAAACACTCACGAATTTCCAGAGTAACCTCATCTTATAAAGCATACAACTTTTCCTTCAACTTTAAAAAAAATAATTTAATCTTAATTTTTTTTCTTCTATTTTTTAATTTGTTTTTGTTTAGGGGAGGGGGAATAACATGATTACATATTTGCTTTGATTGCCTTACATTTTCTCTCCTACATTTACTGGAAGATTACATTACAATGATTAAGTCTCCATATACATTTTTTTTCTAAAAAGTCAAAGCTTCCTTTAAGTATTCAATTAGTTTGTCTGTGAGTAGCCTCAGAAAGACATTTTATTAGCACTATGATTTCGGGCAACACAGGCTTATTCTAATTCATATTTTCAGATAGTACATTGTGTTTTTAACTGAAAACAAAATTCATTATGACTAGCAAAGTTTTTGAGAGGCTTGGTGTGTTCATTATTTCGAATATCCATGTCAGTTTTTCTATAGCTTTTAAAATACAAGGGTAACCTTTAAATAGACCCATGATATATTCAATATTTTGTATCATGAAGTCTGTTTAATGCCTTGCCTGTAGAAACAATTATATTTTTTTCTAAAGATGTGTGTCTTTCTTGAATTCCTGCACACTTTTCAGCCATAAAGAAGTATTAACACACGTTGGACCTCTACTGTCCATTGTTTTTAAGACCATCATCTTCAAACTTATTTAAATCATTTAAGAAATGTAAGCAGAGTCATGTTTTGTTTCAATGCAATCTTTGAAAGATGTTTGATTTTCAATCTTTTCACCTGGCACAAATGGGCTTGCTAAACCCTTATGTTAAATATATGGAAAGCTATCGAATACAATAGAATGTAGAATAATATGTGGTGTCTTGCAAACACATTTTACTCAGTACTTTATTTACGATAAAACAATTCCCGCATTATCTGTCTCATCCATATGTTGCTGTAAGGTCCCTGTCTATTTTGGAAAAGTTAATGTTAATATTTCTTCATGCTAAATATTGCTTCATTATATTAATCACAAATTTTCATCTGCACGTATTGGTATTTTATTTTTATCAATTAAGTCAAGGCATGTTTTACATACTGTATCAGTTGTCGTTGGAATTTAACGGATACAGAAAGTTTCGCTTCTAAAAGATAATCGGCTGACAAGCTTGAATCAATTATAGGTATAAGAACATCAGTGTCTTGTTGTTATTCTACTTCAGCCACTTTGTTCTTAAGAATTAGTATCTAAAGATTTAGGAGTTATTTTGGAATTTGAAGTTTTTGCATTAGAAACGTTAACATATTTTAATGTGGTTCCTATAATTCCTTTATTAATTTTTACGTATGCTTTTTCATATTTTTTATTAAACAATATTCTAACATTTTTTGTAAGCTAATTAACAATGAGGAAATTGCCGCCCCTAACACAGTGCTACCTGGAGCATTTGCACCACTCTCGCTACGCCACTGTTAAAAGGTACTGTATATTTTTAAAGTTATTATTAATTTCTAAGAGGACAGCCATAGTGGCTAGAAAGCTTGACAGGAAAGAGGGGTGGTGATGTTTCATATGAAATGAGCCAACTTGCTTTGACATACCGACACATGCCCGTGAGAGGAGACATCTTCCCTCCCCTACCCAACTTAACTCCCTCGACAGTGGGATGGGGATAATACGATTTTTTCTTTTTAAAAGAAAGACTGCAAAATCATATTGATGTTTGTTGATCAAAATGGCGGAACCTAAATTTCTCTGCTGTCTAGAAATTCAAGAATAAACAAGCGCTGGAGAAATTTACAACGTACAAATGTAAAATGAGGAAAATAAAGATATCAAAGACTCGAACATCGAGTTGAATTCCCTCTATGCCCGTCTGGTGTTGTATTATACTTGAACTTGTCATCTTGTTGCTGTTTAATACTATTAATATTAATCCGGAAGTTACAATCGAACAACGTCAACTCAAATTGAGCGCGTTCTTTCGTTGCCTTGAGCGTTGTCTTGGCGTGTGTAACTTATTACAAGAGTGGAAAAAAGACCACAGGGTGACTTGGTTCAACCTGATGGAAGTGATACAGACTACAAAAAGCCACAGGACGACCATTGCGATTAAACTTCTTGGTGGAACATGGAGAACGAGGCTACGCCTAACAGGCATGAATAGCCTTGAACTCTTGATTTAATTGTGTGTATTTGTCTTGTTATTATTTTTGGATCATGATCTTTATCATGGATTTCTGTTTCGCTAAGGACATTCTTTTAGTCCAGGACACTTGTTTCGGCGGACAAGCGATGACGTGCACTGATCTCACTCAATCAAATCAACAGTATATGACGGTGATGCGTCCATTTATGAACATTTATATGAAATTGAGTGTGTGTAACTATGTTGAGGAAGATTTAGAGTGCAATGTGTTTTATGTAATTGTTGAACATGTTTGTAAAGCGCTGTGAGCCCAGCTGTAGGCTGGGGTACTGCGCTATATAAGTGAACAAATAATAATAATAATAATAAATAAGCCCCGCAAAGGCCACAAACATAATAAAATATATTATAATGGTTTAATTGAAATATATTTAAATAAAAGTAATTACTCACTTTTTGGTTATCGAGGATAAAAGTGAAATGCATTCGGACTTCGCTAAGTCGAAAGCCTCCCTATATTGAATTAATTGTTAGATTTTAACTAATTCACGTCCCTTTGCTGCACGCTGTGACTCTTTTTAAAAAGTAAAATCTTACTCCCCCATCCCACTGTAGAGTGAGTAAAGTGGGGAAGGGAGGGAAGGTGTCACCACTCACGGACTTGTGTCGGCATGTCAAAGCAAGTTGGCTTCCTTTCATACATAGACACCGCCTCTCTTTCCTGTCAAGCCTACTAGCCGACATTGCTGTTCCCCCACCTCTAAATATCTACATTGTCCTTGATTAATCGGCGACTATTACGCCATTTTACCTAACTCAAAAACTCCGTAAGTCGATTTTTTTTGGGTCCTTTCGAGTTCGACCTAGAGAGCTCCGAATGAATTTATTTAAATACAAATTCAAAAATTAAAATTTTATTGTTGCCCTTTTGAGCTGGTGCCCTTGGAAACTGCCCCGATGCCAACCCGTTGTTACGCCACTGTTTTGAGTCAAGACTTTATCAATATAACAAAATAAATCAGCATCAAAGAAACTATGTTTTGTTATCAGAAATTATAATGATCTAGATACGACCCGCATTAGCCGCAGAGTTGCTCATAGATATTGCAAGGAAAAGGGGGGGGGGAAGAATGCACACAAACTACATCACGAATGAATCAGAACAATGCGAGTCGTTGAGAAACCACCGATACATTGTTGGTCTGAAGACATGTGCGCTGCGGTCAGCTACATTCCCCCACCCTTCATCACCCTAGCTTGCCAACCATAAGCTGTGATTGGCCGACTTTAGCCAGGGTCATTCGTCATGCTTATTTACATTCGTCATGCTTATTTACATTCGTCTTGTGCTTGTCCCGGTGAATTATATGTATAGATTCTACATAGCTGAAATGTAGATGCGAAAAATTCAGGTTTATTAAAAGATAAGTTACCTTGATATTTTTTTAGGGCAAGTGAATCAACATTCACAAGTTTCAGTTAGCCACTGCTTACGAGGGGATTGTTTGGCTTGCACAAAGCCCAGCCGCCTTTATCTCTTATGTTGTATATTAATTGGAGCAGACTGGACCAAAAAGATCATCGAAAATATTTTTGTGTTTACTTACAACACGAAATTGCAATGGTGTTGTTTTTACCAAAAACATTTTTGATAGGATATCGACATCACCACATTTGTCGTGGCATTACGCCAAATCATTATCCTCAACGTCGTGATTGTGTTAAGAGGATCTGATGAGTTCATGATGATGCAGATAGAGTTTAAGTGAAAGAACGTGCGTCTTTTTAAATCCTCTATATTAACTCGTGGTGTCTGCGGCCGACCGACCTTGTCGCCAAAACTTTTGATCGATTTTTAACCCACTTGCTCGCAAGATAGCGAGCTGAAATTTTGCAGGCAGTTTTGTACCGATGATAAAAACAATGTATAAAAATTTCAGATCGATCGCATGTACCGTATTTAAATTATTGATTTTTTAGATTATTTTATTTATTCCTATGTATCATGCTATTTTTTGAGATAGAGCGTCGCGGTGCGTATTATATTGAACAACCTTTCTGTCGCGCAATAAGGTGCGTATTTTATTGACAGCTCTTTTTATAAACATATTCCTGATCGGTGCGCATTATATTAAACATGTTTTACGACACAACTGCAATTTTGTATTTCTGGATGGTCTGGCGCTGCGTAATATAATGAACATTCTTTTAATTACTTCTCGTACATAAAGGATTTATAGTCAAAAACTTGGTTTTTTACGGGTTTTTCTTATTTATGCTGAGCTCGCAGTGCCGTCGAAATTCTCCATTGCGCCCTTTTTCAACAGGACAATTGTGTCTCGGATATATTTTTCATTGATATGTTTCATGACAGCAATTTATAAATATAACATAATTGATCCAGTCGGAATGGTTTCATTTAGATATTTTTTTTTAATTTGATCTAAATAAAATTATTTGTTTTTCATTTCGACATCTTTAACAAAGAAATCTAAAATCAGGTTGAAAAGTTTTAAAAAATAAATAAATAATCAGTTTAGATAAAAACCATTTTCGAATCAATTGAGGAATTTCTTGTGCGGGGGGAAATAAATTAAAAGGCAGTGGCGTAGCATGGTTATGTACCGCCCCGGGCAGAACCCAGATTCAACAGTAAAATATGTTGATGCTAGTAAGAAAAGATAACTATTTCTTAAATTTAATAATAAGACCACTTTAATTTTTTGTTTTGGGAAATAAATTGAATAGAAGATTTGTTGATTAAAATTGAAGTTTTCTGTTTTGCCTCATGATGCAATCTTTATGAATCCGTAATCTTAGTCATGCCACTCACACAATAGCATTGTTGATCATAGATAATTTTTCATCAACTTAAATTTAGAGAAGCTTCACTCGCAGCTGGGATCATTTATGACTTGGGTAAGGGATATGTTTTATGAATATTTTATATTTGGCAGGAAAACTTTGAACCTAAATATCTATATAAACTTTGATAAATCAAAAGGGGTTAAATTAATTAATTCATTTTTTAGGTAAAATACTCCTTAATTGAAGAGAGATTATTTAATACTCTTATCTAAAGATAACATTTCAAAGTCAAGTAGATAAGCTGGTGTAAGAAAATCATATATGTTTTCCGAGGCCAAGCACAGACCGTGACAGACCCCTGTAACATCGAGTGCTGGGGTAAAATCAATGAACTGTGGAGGGCAACTCTAGCAGACGGCTACATTATTAACTCGTGGTGTCTGCGGCCGACCGACCTTGTCGCCAAAACTTTTGATCGATTTTTAACCCACTTGCTCGCAAGATAGCGAGCTGAAATTTTGCAGGCAGTTTTGTACCGATGATAAAAACAATGTATCAAAATTTCAGATCGATCGCATGTACCGTATTTAAATTATTGATTTTTTAGATTATTTTATTTATTCCTATGTATCATGCTATTTTTTGAGATAGAGCGTCGCGGTGCGTATTATATTGAACAACCTTTCTGTCGCGCAATAAGGTGCGTATTTTATTGACAGCTCTTTTTATAAACATATTCCTGATCGGTGCGCATTATATTAAACATGTTTTACGACACAACTGCAATTTTGTATTTCTGGATGGTCTGGCGCTGCGTAATATAATGAACATTCTTTTAATTACTTCTCGTACATAAAGGATTTATAGTCAAAAACTTGGTTTTTTACGGGTTTTTCTTATTTATGCTGAGCTCGCAGTGCCGTCGAAATTCTCCATTGCGCCCTTTTTCAACAGGACAATTGTGTCTCGGATATATTTTTCATTGATATGTTTCATGACAGCAATTTATAAATATAACATAATTGATCCAGTCGGAATGGTTTCATTTAGATATTTTTTTTAAATTTGATCTAAATAAAATTATTTGTTTTTCATTTCGACATCTTTAACAAAGAAATCTAAAATCAGGTTGAAAAGTTTTAAAAAATAAATAAATAATCAGTTTAGATAAAAACCATTTTCGAATCAATTGAGGAATTTCTTGTGCGGGGGGAAATAAATTAAAAGGCAGTGGCGTAGCATGGTTATGTACCGCCCCGGGCAGAACCCAGATTCAACAGTAAAATATGTTGATGCTAGTAAGAAAAGATAACTATTTCTTAAATTTAATAATAAGACCACTTTAATTTTTTGTTTTGGGAAATAAATTGAATAGAAGATTTGTTGATTAAAATTGAAGTTTTCTGTTTTGCCTCATGATGCAATCTTTATGAATCCGTAATCTTAGTCATGCCACTCACACAATAGCATTGTTGATCATAGATAATTTTTCATCAACTTAAATTTAGAGAAGCTTCACTCGCAGCTGGGATCATTTATGACTTGGGTAAGGGATATGTTTTATGAATATTTTATATTTGGCAGGAAAACTTTGAACCTAAATATCTATATAAACTTTGATAAATCAAAAGGGGTTAAATTAATTAATTCATTTTTTAGGTAAAATACTCCTTAATTGAAGAGAGATTATTTAATACTCTTATCTAAAGATAACATTTCAAAGTCAAGTAGATAAGCTGGTGTAAGAAAATCATATATGTTTTCCGAGGCCAAGCACAGACCGTGACAGACCCCTGTAACATCGAGTGCTGGGGTAAAATCAATGAACTGTGGAGGGCAACTCTAGCAGACGGCTACATTATTAACTCGTGGTGTCTGCGGCCGACCGACCTTGTCGCCAAAACTTTTGATCGATTTTTAACCCACTTGCTCGCAAGATAGCGAGCTGAAATTTTGCAGGCAGTTTTGTACCGATGATAAAAACAATGTATCAAAATTTCAGATCGATCGCATGTACCGTATTTAAATTATTGATTTTTTAGATTATTTTATTTATTCCTATGTATCATGCTATTTTTTGAGATAGAGCGTCGCGGTGCGTATTATATTGAACAACCTTTCTGTCGCGCAATAAGGTGCGTATTTTATTGACAGCTCTTTTTATAAACATATTCCTGATCGGTGCGCATTATATTAAACATGTTTTACGACACAACTGCAATTTTGTATTTCTGGATGGTCTGGCGCTGCGTAATATAATGAACATTCTTTTAATTACTTCTCGTACATAAAGGATTTATAGTCAAAAACTTGGTTTTTTACGGGTTTTTCTTATTTATGCTGAGCTCGCAGTGCCGTCGAAATTCTCCATTGCGCCCTTTTTCAACAGGACAATTGTGTCTCGGATATATTTTTCATTGATATGTTTCATGACAGCAATTTATAAATATAACATAATTGATCCAGTCGGAATGGTTTCATTTAGATATTTTTTTTAAATTTGATCTAAATAAAATTATTTGTTTTTCATTTCGACATCTTTAACAAAGAAATCTAAAATCAGGTTGAAAAGTTTTAAAAAATAAATAAATAATCAGTTTAGATAAAAACCATTTTCGAATCAATTGAGGAATTTCTTGTGCGGGGGGAAATAAATTAAAAGGCAGTGGCGTAGCATGGTTATGTACCGCCCCGGGCAGAACCCAGATTCAACAGTAAAATATGTTGATGCTAGTAAGAAAAGATAACTATTTCTTAAATTTAATAATAAGACCACTTTAATTTTTTGTTTTGGGAAATAAATTGAATAGAAGATTTGTTGATTAAAATTGAAGTTTTCTGTTTTGCCTCATGATGCAATCTTTATGAATCCGTAATCTTAGTCATGCCACTCACACAATAGCATTGTTGATCATAGATAATTTTTCATCAACTTAAATTTAGAGAAGCTTCACTCGCAGCTGGGATCATTTATGACTTGGGTAAGGGATATGTTTTATGAATATTTTATATTTGGCAGGAAAACTTTGAACCTAAATATCTATATAAACTTTGATAAATCAAAAGGGGTTAAATTAATTAATTCATTTTTTAGGTAAAATACTCCTTAATTGAAGAGAGATTATTTAATACTCTTATCTAAAGATAACATTTCAAAGTCAAGTAGATAAGCTGGTGTAAGAAAATCATATATGTTTTCCGAGGCCAAGCACAGACCGTGACAGACCCCTGTAACATCGAGTGCTGGGGTAAAATCAATGAACTGTGGAGGGCAACTCTAGCAGACGGCTACATTGCATTATATAGACATAGACTAAACATGCATTAATTTAATTACGGTACATCTGATCGATCTGAAATTTTGATGCAATGCATTGTTAGTTTACACAAGTCTATGTGTAAAATGTCAGCTCGATAGCATCACGGGAAATGGGTCATTTTTTAGTTTTGTTTTTCCGCCCGCCCGCGAATGACAGAGATGTCGACAAGATTTCGAAGTTAATATAAGGGATTTAATTAAACAAGTCCGTAAAAACAAAGTTTTTGACTATAAATCCCTTATAAATGAGACATAACTAAAAGTAGTGATTATGTTCCAACGCGACTAACATTTACTGACTGAAACCGACTGATCTTCCCTTGCTGTAAAACTGGCGTGGTCACTGATGGCTGGACTTAACTCAGCGTGACATGTTAAAGTAAACAAAGCAGGCAGATACATAGCTATATAGAGATAAACTAAAAATTCATAAATTTCATTAAGGTGCATTCGATCAATCTGAAATTTTTATAAGATGCATTGTTAGGTGACACGAGACTATGTGCAAAAAGTCAGCTCGATAGCAGTACGGAAAGTTGGTCATTTTTAAAATTTGTTTTTCCGAGATGTGATCACCGAATGCTGGCCTGAAGTCAAGTGGCCCGTAATACGTAAACAATAGCGACTGCTACATATAGTTTTATATAGATAAACTACAAATGCATTATTTTCCTTAATCGATCTGAAATTTTTATACGATGCATTGTTAGGTTACACGAGTCTATGTGTCAAATTTCAGCTCGATGGCATCACGGAAAAGGGGTCATTTTTGACTGTTGTTTTTCCACCAGACGTACGAAGAGATCTCGACAGAGATGACGACAAAATGTCGAAGTTAATATAAGGGATTTAAAAAGAACGTTTTTGACTTATATATGAGACAGAACTTAAAGTATTGATTATGTTCCAACGTGACTAACAATTACAGACCGAAACCGAATAATTTCCCCTGGCTTTAAAACCGGGGAAGGGGGGGGGTGTGGACATCGATGGGTGGCGTCAACGGGTGAAATCAATTTGCAAGTGGAAGAAAAACAATAACAAACTGTTAAATTGAATTACATTTGCTATATACAGATAAACTAAAAATGCATTTATTTAATTATCTCTATGTAACTCTGTCGCTGTCTGTTATTGTTCACCTCAACGTGTCACTAGACTTTAGTCCAGCCATCGATGACATCCCCCCCTCGATTTAAAGCAAGGGGAGTTCAGTCAAGCTCAGTCTGTAAATGTTAGTGTGGCGTTTATATTAAACATAATCAATACTTTTAATTCGGTATCATATATAAGGGATTTATAGTCAAAAACATTGTTTTTACGGGTGGTTTATTTTCCAGATTTTTTCGTCGACAAGTAAGGCCGTAGACGCCCGCTCGAGTGATGTTGCCCCTCTGCGTGGTGCTGACAAGTCACGAGATCAGAACGATCATCTGTTACCACTGGTGCAAGGGCATGTCCGCGACGGAATCGTTAAAATTTTTTAACAGAAACCACTTGCTTGCCATGGTTTTCTTTGGAGCAGAGTTGCCAATACCACTGTAAAGTTTATAAACGATTCCATCGCGGACATGCCCCTTTCAAGCACACAGAAATTTAAGTTTATAAAGAATATAAACGACACATATTTACAGTAAAATAAACATAGCATTATTTTTATTTAACTATTTCTTATCTTAACATTTAAAGTAAATCTTTAAACACTAAAAAATAAAAATAGTATTACCACTTTAAGTAAAACTATTAACTATAATCTTAACGTAAAGCTGTGCATATTATCTAATATATAAAGATGAAAGTTTGTGTGTTTGTTTGTTTGTGTGTTTGTTTGTTACCAATGGAAATCCACACCGTTGGACCCAGGATGCTGAAATTTTGCATGGGGCTCTCATTCGACCCTAGACAGGTCGTAGGCTATGTTTCAACCCCAGGTGACCACCCCTAGGGTAAGGGGGCCCATAATCAGAAAATGTAGAGCCAAATAAAGACAAAATAAATTCTCATTTCGATATTGAACAGCTTCATGCGGGCATTCAAAACGAGTTCATTTTGGTGCGTTATTTTTTACAATACTTTATTTTTAGCTGTGCGCTTTCAAAAATCTTTTATTGTCAAATTACGGTGCGCACCTTTTCGTGCACGCATCTAAAAGTGAGCAGTGTAATTTTATTATAATAACATTCATATTTGTTTTGGCCTTGCGGTACAAAACAGTGGCCTTTTATACAAATACTTTCTTGATAGTATAGATCTGTTAACACTATTTCATTACATTTGTCACACGATGTATGGTATTTATTTTTAAATTAAGAGTTTTATTATGTTGTTTCTAATGACTCAAATTTTAATTTAAACAAATACTAATTATGTGAGGGTATTTTATGTGGAAAGAAATTGCCCAAGTCAAAAAAGCTTAATCGTAATTTAGAGGAACTATACGTTTGTTTTTCTTAAAATTTGTTGCGTGTTCTATATTAATTTTTCTTGCTTATTTTACTTGCTCAATCCCTTAAATTTAATTATTAAAGTTAATCATCAATGATTATTACATGCATATAAAAGCCTACGGCCAAATGCTTTGTTTTTTTTATTACATAAGCTTTATAAATTTACAATTTAAACCTTTCTACCGGACTTATAAACATAAGCATATTAAACTCAATACAAGTGAACCTATAAGCAATTAATTAAGTTGGGTAGCGAATTGAATATGCCATGGTCATTACGCTGTTGCGGAATAACAAAAGCCATTTTAAAAATAGATGTTTAGTCAAACATAGCATCTTTTTTTCCTATTTCGTAAATAATTTATTTATTTTTCAGAAACTAAATCTGGTGTTTGAAATATAATTTACAAAATATGACGTCCCATCGGGAAACATGGTCAAAAATATACTTGAATTCTTTTTTAAAATTATACCTATTACATAAAAGCCGTAAATTTAAATCGTATAACATAGAGACAAATATAAAAAAGCATTATATATCATTACCATATTAAAACACTAATTAAAAAAGACTATAAACAAGTATAAAATTTATTTTTGGAGCAGTACTGCATTATAAGACTTCATTTTAAGCATACGCCTTTACATTAACTTTATTTGACTAAAAATTGACTATAATTTTTTCACTTTTGTCCCTTTCTACAAAACGGTCCATTTAGCGATGGATTCCAAAATCTTATATGTTGCTGTTTCACCAGGGGATTCAATTCTTTTTTGATTCCCGTTTTCAGATAAGACATTATATTTTGTAAAAAAAAATTCCTGTTTTTGTTGCTGGAAATTAGATAAAGGGTGATTTTTACTCATTACTTTTAGTTCAGAGTTGAGTCGTGCTTAATTGTTTTTAGTATGATTCGTAAATTTTACAGACTTTTAGTCAAATGGGAAGTTGGACCATTAGTGAGAGGGGGCTTAGGCTTTTATTAGTATAGAAAAGGGGAGGGCACTAAATGAAGTTAATCAAGAGAAATACAAAAAAATAAGAAGAAAGTAAATCGTTGCATACACATACATACTTAACAAATAACTATTTGAATATTTTCAACAACATAATAAAACTTGCTCATTACTATAAACTTACTTATTAAAGTTAAGAATCAATGATCTTGACATGCATATAAAGGCCTAGGACCTATGTTGTCATTTCATGTTTACATAATTTTATGTTTACATAAGCTAAACAAATTAACTATTTAAACTTTAGCTAACGAACTTATTAAGAAAGTCATTAAACTTAACACAAGTGAACCTAAAGATCACTAATTCCGTGTAGTTAGAAGCATAAAACTCTGGGTGGTTGTTAAGTACACTTCCGTGGTGGTAACGAGCAAAAAAAATATTTAAATATCAATTTTCATATAGCCCATATAATGAAAAAAACGTCTTTGTGCCCCCGGCCCCCATGACTGAATTGCAACTTTTTTACGCAAATGATCGTCGTGAGAGGCTACTCAACAACTTCCCAAAGTTTCATGCTTCTACCTACACGCGAAGTTGGAGAATTCAATTAGTGATGAGTCAGTTTTTTATATAAGAAAAAAACTACATAGCCTATGACCTGTCCCGGGTCAAATGAGGGTCCCATGCAAAATTTCAGCACCTAGGTCCAACGGTGTGGCATTCTATGAGTAACAAAACAAACAAAAGAAACAAACAAACAAACTTTCATCTTTATATATTAGATGGGGTTTTCCCGCTTTGGGAATGTCAATGTTTGACTGTTGCACAGTGCGCACTATTTTGACACATGCTTGGTGTGACGTAGTTTGGTGTGGGATGACGTCAATAGAGAGATATGCTAGAGGGACGATTTTGTAGCGGAGAGCACGCACAGTGTTGTTATTATTTTGCCTTGAAGGATTTCTTTGTTCAATTAAAATATTGATTCTTCTGATGGTGTTTTTTACTTATTGAGTTGAAGCCTTGTGAGTCATAAAAATCATTAGAACTTGACATTCTTAAGAAGAACAAATGAAATTAATCTCTTTAGAATGTGTTTTTTAAGATTTTACTATAACTAACCCTACCTAACCAAACTTGAAGTAGTAAACAAGTTTATATATTAGCTTATCTAATACCTTTCAGCCATTTAGTGGTGCTAATAGAATAAATTAAATTCATCTGTTCATTGATGTTAAGAAGGATGAATTAAATACATATATTTATTGATCTTGTGAAGGTTAAATTAAATAAATCTCTTCTGAATATTTTTTTTTGGATCTTATAATCAATACAAAATATCACTAAACAAATTATATATCCAAAACTTAAATTAACACTTCACCTGTTTTACAAATGTCTAAACACAATTGATGTGTCCGAATTAAACAAATAGTCATGGGGTAGCAAAATTTAAACTAATTTAATAATTTACTTATAAGTTACTTATTTATCTAAGTTACTTATAAGTTTATTGATGCTAAAAGGGGGGGGGGAACCTTCAGTATGGTATTTAAGAAGAAAGTTTTAACAAAGGGAAATACTTAAAAGCAGTTGTACACTAAAACAATATATAAGCTATTATGTTCCAATCTTTCTTCAGAGAAATCATGCCCCCAAAAAGAAAAACTCAATTAGGTCGTGTTTCTAAAACGGCAAAGAAGCAAGCCTTACATAGAGAAAATGAAACGAATGAACAAACACAGGCAAGACTTGCTGTTGAGAGAGAAAGAGTTTCAATCAGAAGAGCTAATGAAACCAGTGAACAAACACAGGCAAGACTTGATGATGAGAGAGAAAGAGGTTCCATAAGAAGAGCTAATGAAACCAGTGAACAAACACAGACAAGACTTGATGATAAGAGAGAAAGAGTTTCAATCAGAAGAGCTAATGAAACCAGTGAACAAACACAGGCAAGACTTGATGATGAGAGAGAAGGAGTTTCAATCAGAAGAGCTAATGAAACCAGTGAACAAACACAGGCAAGACTTGATGATGAGAGAGAAAGAGTTTCAATCAGAAGAGCTAATGAAACCAGTGAACAAACACAGGCAAGACTTGATGATGAGAGAGAAAGAGTTTCAATCAGAAGAGCTAATGAAACCAATAAACAAGCACAGGCAAGACTTGATGAAAAAAGAGTCAGATCTTCAATGAGAAGAGCAAATGAAACAAAAAAACAAACCCAAATAAGACTTGCAGACCAGAGAAATGGAAATTTAAACAGAAGAAGAAATGAAATGCAGCAAGACCTAAAAGGTGCTGCTCATCAATATGACCCAGATATTCCATACCATCAACATGAAAAGGTCAACATTGGTGAGATGAACTTGATCTGCAAGCATTGCAGTGCATTTAAATGGAAAGATGAGCACCCTGGAATGTGCTGTTCAAATGGCAAAGTTAAACTAGAGACTCTGCAACATCCACCTGAGCCACTTGATCATTTGCTTCAAGGTGTATCTCAAACGTCTAAACGCTTCCTAGCCAACATCAGAAAATACAACTCATGCTTTCAAATGACATCTTTTGGTGCCAGCAAAGAAATTCGTGAACAAGGATTCATGCCAACATTTAAAGTTCAAGGCCAAATTTATCACAGGGCTGGATCTCTGCTGCCAGCTGAAGGCGAACCACAGTTTCTGCAGATCTATTTCATGGGAGACCAAGCTAGAGAAGTCCAACAAAGATGTGCAAACTTTCCAGACTTGCAACAAAATGTTGTTTTGGAGTTGCAAGAACTCCTACATGCAAACAATGCCTACCTTCAAATTTTCAAGACAGCTCTAGAAAGAATGCCAACTGATGAATACAAAGTTGTGATACGAGCTGACAAAGCACCAAGACATGAACACCAAAGGCGGTTCAATGTACCAACATTTGATGAAGTGGCCATTGTCATGGTAGGAAATGAATTTGACAGACGTGACATTGTCCTTCAAAAGCGAAACAACCTTCTCCAAAGAGTTGCAGAAACTCATCGCTCTTATGATGCTCTGCAATATCCCCTAATGTTTTGGCAAGGTGAAGATGGGTACTCCTTTGGCATTCCTCAGACAAACCCAGACACGGGAAACAATGTTTTGGGTAAAAAGGTTACAGCAATGTACTTTTATGCATATCGAATCATGATTCGCAGTGGTGAAGATAACCATCTCTTGAAATTTAGACAGCTGTTCCATCAATTCATCGTAGATATGTACGCGAAAATTGAAAGTGAATGCTTGCTCTACATCCGTCTAAATCAAAAGAAGCTGAGAGTTGAAGACTACATTCACCTCAGAGATGCCATTGCAAATGATGCCAATCCAAATGATCTGGGGAAAATGGTTATCTTGCCAGCAACATTTACAGGAAGTCCAAGACACATGCATGAGTACACTCAAGATGCTATGACTTATGTCAGAAATTATGGAAGGCCAGATTTGTTTATCACCTTTACATGCAATCCACTATGGCAAGAAATTCAGGCTCATCTTTTACCTGGCCAATCAGCAGTGGATCGACATGATTTGGTTGCTAGAGTCTTCAAACGAAAACTATCAAAATTAATGGGAGTCATTACAAAAAGTCATGTCTATGGTGAAACGAGATGCTGGATGTACTCAATTGAATGGCAGAAGAGAGGCTTACCCCATGCACACATCCTAATCTGGCTGATGAAAAAATTACGACCTAATCAAATTGACAATGTAATCTCAGCAGAAATACCAAACTCTACACAAGATAATTTTTTGTTTGAAATTGTTGTGAAAAATATGCTGCATGGACCCTGTGGAAACTTGAACAGAAACTCTGCTTGCATGGTTGATGGGAAATGCTCAAAAAAATATCCAAGGAATTTGATACAAGAAACTAAAACTGGTGAAGATGGCTATCCTGTGTACAGACGCCGTAAACCAGGAGATGGTGGTTTTACTGCAAAAATCAAAATGAAGGTTGGTTCAACATATCAAGAAATAGAAATGGACAACAGATGGGTGGTTCCCTACACTCCAATTTTGACAAAAATGTTTCAAGCTCACATAAATGTCGAATCTTGCCAATCTGTCAAGGCCATCAAATACATCTGCAAGTACGTCAATAAAGGAAGTGACCAGGCCGTTTTTGGTCTTGAAGGAAACCAAGAGAATCCAGATGAGGTGCAAAAATTTCTAATGGGTCGTTACATCAGCAGTAATGAAGCAGTCTGGAGAATTTTGAATTTCCAAATTCATGAATGGTATCCAACAGTTGTTCACTTGAGTGTTCATCTTGAAAATGGGCAAAGAGTATACTTCAACCAAGAAAATATATATCATTAAATTCTGGAGCCACCAAGAACAACTTTGACAGCTTTTTTTCAACTGTGCCAACAAGACGACTTTGCAAAAACCATTCTCTATTGTGTTGTTCCAAGGTACTATACTTGGAATGCTTCTCAAAAAATATTTAAACGCCGAAAACAAGGAGCAGATGTTGAATATCATCCAGGGATAAAATCTCCAGATGCATTGGGAAGTGTGTACACCGTTCACCCATCTAATGCAGAATGCTTCGTTTTGAGGATGCTACTTCATGTTGTTAGAGGACCAACATCCTACACTGACTTAAAAACTGTTGATGGTCATGTGTGTGCTACATTTAGGGAAGCTTGCCAAATGCAAGGGCTACTAGAAAACGATCACCATTGGGTCTTGACCATGGAGGAGGCATGTACATCTCAATCACCTACCCGTTTGAGACATCTGTTTTCAATTTTGCTGACAACATGCTCTGTTTCTAATCCACTTGCTCTCTGGGATACATTTAAAACATATTTGAGTGAGGACATTATGTTGCAAACCAAGAGAGAGAATCAAACACTGCTAATTGAGTTCTCTAATGAGATTTACAAAAGGTGTCTTATGTTGTTGGAGGATTTGTGTGTATCAATGTCAGGAAGGAACCTTGACCAGTTTGGGTTACCAACGCCTCAAAGAAATGAAAACAATCTTCAGAATAGTGAAATTCTACGAGAACAAAATTATAACACAAATGAATTGATGACCTATGTCTCAGAAAATCAACCACGTTTAGTTGAGGATCAAAGAGCTGCCTACATTCACATCTTAGAACTGGTTACCTCAAAAAAAGGTGGAATCATATTCCTTGATGCTCCAGGAGGTACAGGTAAAACATTTGTGATCAATTTGCTCTTGGCTACAATCAGACGAGATAAAGGTATTGCTCTAGCCGTTGCTTCTTCTGGCATAGCATCAACATTGCTTGCCGGGGGTAGAACAGCTCATTCTGCCTTCAAGTTACCTTTGAACATGAACCATTCTGAGAATGTAACCTGCAACATATCAAAAGGATCAGGAAAGGCCAAGGTACTAGAACAGTGTTCTCTCATTGTCTGGGATGAGTGTACAATGTCACACAAGCGAGCTCTTGAAGCCTTGAACAACACTCTTCAGGATTTAAAAGGAAACACAAAACTAATGGGAGGAACAGTTGTGGTGTTAGCTGGAGATTTTAGACAAACTTTGCCTGTCATTCCAAGGTCAACACCAAGCGATGAGTTGAATGCCTTCCTCAAAGCTTCAACTCTGTGGAAACAGGTCAAGAAAATGACTTTGACCACCAACATGAGAGTCCATTTACATGGAGATAATGCAGCAGGCTACTTCTCACATCAATTGCTTCAACTTGGCGATGGAAAGTGGCAGGTAGACCCAGCATCAGGAACAGTTTCTTTCCCATCAAATTTTTGCACTGTAGCAAAGTCACTTGAAGAGTTGAAACTTGCCGTTTTTCCAAACATCCAAGACCAGTTTAAAAATCCTGAGTGGTTGTGCGAAAGGGCCATTCTTGCTCCAAAGAATTCAAGTGTCAACAGCATCAATTCTCAAATTCAAAATTTTCTACCAGGCATTTCAAAAAACTACAAATCTATTGATACGGTTACAGATCCGGCCCAAGCTGTTTACTATCCAACAGAATTTTTGAATTAATTAGATCCTCCTGGCATGCCATCACATAACTTGGAACTTAAAATCGGAGCTCCTATCATACTTCTGAGAAATTTGGATCCCCCTAAACTATGCAATGGAACACGATTGAGCATCAAGCATCTCTTACCTCATGTAATAGAAGCCACAATTTTGACAGGCTGCGCCAAAGGAGAAGATGTCTTCATCCCAAGAATTCCACTCATACCAACAGATATGCCTTTTGATTTCAAGCGCCTCCAGTTTCCAATCAGGCTTGCATTTGCCATGTCTATCAACAAGGCACAGGGACAGTCTTTAAAAGTGGCAGGCATTGTACTTGAGGAAGCATGCTTTGCCCACGGACAGCTATATGTGGCATGTTCTAGAGTTGGGTCACCAACAAATCTTTTCATTTTTGCACCAGACGGAAAAACCAAAAATATAGTCTATCGACAAGCCTTAATATAAGCAATATATAAATTACATGTACTTATTTTTAATTACATTTCAATTTATTTTTTAAATTGTTTTTCAATGCATGAATTGAAATATTTTTTTTAAAAATCTGTTGACTATTATTTTAATCGTGCGACGCCGGGTAACCCGGCTAGTTTTGAATAAATGTCATAAGACGAGTGCATTAGTCAACTGTTATTTTGCAACCCAATGTCAAATGCAATTATTGTGTTGCTTGTGGTCATTTGGTTACATTTGGTAATCAATGAAATAATTGAAGAACAATCATTATGATCCGAACATGAGTTTTATTTACCCCCCCCCCAACTTCTTCTGATCCATCAGCATTTGCCAAAATATGTAGCATTTGTACTTTAATTCCCAGCCAGCTTCAAACTCTTTGGATTTTATGAAATTTAGGTAGGAGACTCAAGAGGAAATGATAGTCATCAATATTATATTTTTTTTCCATCTTTTTTCCATTCTACTGTTTAGTTTTTGCTGCTCCTCCATCTTACTTTGTTGCAAAAGAACAAGCAGATTTATCGCTTCTGATTTATCTCTCACCCTTTACTTTTCCTTATCATACGTGGTTTTTCTAAAAGTATATTATTATTTGTACTAATAAGAAGGTCTTTTTGATATTCATCTTCAAATATGTCGTCATTAGTATTTAAAATGTCGTGAAAGCCAGTGGGAAATATGATTTCATTTGCATTATGGTTTCTTTTTTAAATCCTTTATATTAACTCGTGGTGTCTGCGGCCGACCGACCGACCTTGCTTGCTTGCTTGCTTGCTTGCTTGTCGCCAAAACTTTTGATCGATTTTTAACCCACTTGCTCGCAAGATAGCGAGCTGAAATTTTGCAGGCAGTTTCGTACCAATGATAAAAACAATGTATCAAAATTTCAGATCGATCGCATGTACCGTAATTAAATTATTGATTTTTTAGATTATTTTATTTATTCCTATGTATCATGCTATTTTTTGAGATAGAGCGTCGCGGTGCGTATTATATTGAACAACCTTTCTGTCGCGCAATAAGGTGCGTATTTTATTGACAGCTCTTTTTATAAACATATTCCTGATCGGTGCGCATTATATTAAACATGTTTTACGACACAACTGCAATTTTGTATTTCTGGATGGTCTGGCGCTGCGTATTATAATGAACATTCTTTTAATTACTTCTCGTACATAAAGGATTTATAGTCAAAAACTTGGTTTTTTACGGGTTTTTCTTATTAAATCCTTTATATTAACTCGTGGTGTCTGCGGCGGACCTTGCTTGCTTGCTTGCTTGCTTGTCGCCAAAATTTTTGATCGATTTTTAACCCACTTGCTCGCAAGATAGCGAGCTGAAATTTTGCAGGCAGTTTTGTAGCGATGATAAAAACAATGTATCAAAATTTCAGATCGATCGCATGTACCGTAATTAAATAATTGATTTTTTAGTTTATTTTTTTTATTCCTATGTATCATGCTATTTTTTGAGATAGAGCGTCGCGGTGCGTATTATATTGAACAACCTTTCTGTCGCGCAATAAGGTGCGTATTTTATTGACAGCTCTTTTTATAAACATATTCCTGATCGGTGCGTATTATATTAAACATGTTTTACGACACAACTTCAATTTTGTATTTCTGGATGGTCTGGCGCTGCGTATTATAATGAACATTCTTTTAATTACTTCTCGTACATAAAGGATTTATAGTCAAAAACTTGGTTTTTTACGGGTTTTTCTTATTTATGCTGAGCTCGCAGTGCCGTCGAAATTCTCCATTGCGCCGTTTTTAAACAGGACAATTGTGTCACGGATATATTTTTCATTGATATGTTTCATGACAGCAATTTATACATATAACATAATTGATCCAGTCGGAACGGTTTCATTTAGATTTTTTTAAAAATTTGATCTAAATAAAATTATTTGTTTTTCATTTTGACATCTTTAACAAAGAAATCTAAAATCAGGTTGAAAAATTTTAAAAAAATAAATAAATAATCAGTTTAGATAAAAACCATTTTCGGATCAATTGAGGAATTTCTTGTGCGGGGAGAAATAAATTAAAAGGCAGTGGCGTAGCATGGTTATGTACCGCCCCGGGCAGAACCCAGATTGCCCCCCCCCCAACAGTAAAATATGTTGATGCTAGTAAGAAAAGATAACTATTTCTTAAATTTAATAATAAGACCACTTTAATTTTTTGTTTTGGGAAATAAATTGAATAGAAGATTTGTTGATTAAAATTTGAAGTTTTCTGTTTTGCCTCATGATGCAATCTTTATGAATCCGTAATCTTAGTCATGCCACTCACAAAATAGCATTGTTGATCATAGATAATTTTTCATCAACTTAAATTTAGAGAAGCTTCACTCGCAGCTGGGATTATTTATGACTTGGGTAAGGGATATGTTTTATGAATATTTTATATTTGGCAGGAAAACTTTGAACCTAAATATCTATATAAACTTTGATAAATCAAAAGGGGATTAAATTAATTAATTCATTTTTTAGGTAAAATACTCCTTAATTGAAGAGAGATTATTTAATACTCTAATCTAAAGATAACATTTCAAAGTCAAGTAGATAAGCTGGTGTAAGAAAATCATATATGTTTTCCGAGGCCATGCGACAGACCGTGACAGACCCCTGTAACATCGAGTGCTGGGGTAACATCAATGAACTGTGGAGGGCAACTCTAGCAGACGGCTACATTGCATTATATAGACATAAACTAAACATGCATTAATTTAATTACGGTACATTTGATCGATCTGAAATTTTGATGCAATGCATTGTTAGTTGACACAAGTCTATGTGTAAAATGTCAGCTCGATAGCATCACGGGAAATGGGTCATTTTTGACTTTTGTTTTTCCGCCCGCCCGTGAATGACAGAGATGGCGACAAGATTTCGAAGTTAATATAAGGGATTTAATTAAACAAGTCCGTAAAAACAAAATTTTTGACTATAAATCCCTTATAAATGAGACATAACTAAAAGTAGTGATTTAGTTCCAACGCGACTAACATTTACTGACTGAAACCGACTGATCTTCCCTTGCTGTAAAACCGGCGTGGTCACTGATGGCTGGACTTAACTCAGCGTAACATGTTAAAGTAAACAAAGCAGGCAGATACATAGCTATATAGAGATAAACTAAAAATTCATTAATTTCATTAAGGTGCATTCGATCAATCTGAAATTTTAATACGATGCATTGTTAGGTTACACAAGTCTATATGTCAAATTTCAGCTCGATGGCATCACGGAAAAGGGGTCATTTTTGACTGTTGTTTTCCACCAGACGTACGAAGAGATCTCGACAGAGATGACGACAAAATGTCGAAGTTAATATAAGGGATTTAAAAAGAACGTTTTTGACTATAAATCCCTTATATATGAGACAGAACTTAAAGTATTGATTATGTTCCAACGCGACTAACAATTACAGACTCAAACCGAATAATCTCCCCTGGCTTTAAAACCGGGGGAAGGGGGGTTGTGGACATCGATGGGTGGCGTCAACGGGTGAAATCAATTTGCAAGTGGAAGAAAAACAATAACAAACTGTTAAATTGAATTACATTTGCTATATACAGATAAACTAAAAATGCATTTATTTAATTATCTCTATGTAACTCTGTCGCTGCCTGTTATAGTTCACCTCAACGTGTCGCTAGACTTTAGTCCAGCCATCGATGACATCCCCCCTCGATTTAAAGCTAGGGGAGTTCAGTCAAGCTCAGTCTATAAATGTTAGTGTGGCGTTTATATTAAACGTAATCAATACTTTTAATTCGGTATCATATATAAGGGATTTATAGTCAAAAACATTGTTTTTACGGGTGGTTTATTTTCCAGATTTTTTCGTCGCAAAGGAAGGCCGTAGATGCCCGCTCGAGTGATGTTGCCCCTCTGCGTGGTGATGACAGGTCACGAGATCAGAACGATCATCTGTTACCACTGGTGCAAGGGCATGTCCGCGGCGGAATCGTTTAAAAAATTTAACAGTAACCACTTGCTTCCCATGGTTTTCTTTGGAGCAGAGTTGCCAATACCCCTGTAAAGTTTATAAACGATTCCATCGCGGACATGCCCCTTTCAAGCACACAGAAATTTAAATTTATAAAGAATATAAAAGACACATATTTACAGTAAAATAAACATAGCATTATTTTTATTTAACTATTTCTTATCTTAACATTTAAAGTAAATCTTTAAACACTAAAAAATAAAAATAGTATTACCACTTTAAGTAAAATTATTAACTATAATCTGAACGTAAAGCTGTGCATATTATTTTTAATAAATGTCATAAGACGAGTGCATTAGTCAACTGTTATTTTGCAACCCAATGTCGAATGCAATTATTTTGTTGCTTGTGGTCATTTGGTTACATTTGGTAATGAAATAATTCAAGAACAATCATTATGATCCAAAGATGAATTTTATTTACCCCCCCCCCAACTTCTTCTGATCCACCAGCGTTTGCCAAAATATGTAGCATTTGTACTTTAATTCCCAGCCAGCTTCAAATTCTTTGGATTTTACGAAATTTTGGTAGGAGACTTATGAGGAAATGATAGTCATCAGTATATAATTCTTTTTCATCTTTTTCCATTCTACTGTTTAGTTTTTGCTGCTCCTCCATCTTACTTTGTTGCAAAAGAACAAGCAGATTTATCGCTTCTGATTTATCTCTTACCCTTTACTTATCCTTATCATATGTGGTTTTTCTAAAAGTATATTATTATTTGTACTAATAAGAAGGTCTTTTTGATATTCATCTTCAAATATGTCGTCATTAGTATTTAAACTGTCGTGAAAGCCAGTGTGAAATATGATTTCATTTGCATTATGGTTTCTTTTTCTCCTGAATTTATGTAAGCACACTGAACAACAGGCTGTCGAACTTTCCTAAGTTGAAAATCTCGTCATATCGAATTAATTGTTAGGGCCCGGCCAAAGTCCATAAGACTAATGTATTTTAGATCTCCTTAACTCGAAGATTTTTGGCTTCCAACCTCCCTTGGTCGAATTTTCCAAAGCGTCTGGGTTATTATTCTGGAGTGACATTTCAGAACACGTGTTCCGTAGAGCCACGTAAACGGACACACATTCTTATCTTGGTGCATTCCACAAGGGATTAAGCGACTCTTGCAAGTTCCAAATATCACCAAGACAAAAAAAAGGAGTGTCTGGAAGAAGGGTTACTCATTTTAAAAAGAAAAATCTTACTTACCCCATCCCATTGTGGAGGGAGTATACTGGGGGAGCGGGGAAGGTGCAAACTCTCACGGGCTTGTTTCGGTATGTCAAAGAAAATTGGCATCGTTTCATATGAAACATCAGATACCGCCTCACTTCCTGGCAAGCCTACTAGCCGGTATGGCTGGTCCCCCTCCCCCGCTCAATATCAACATTGTCTTTGATTAATCTGCGCCTATTACTCCATTTTCCCTAAGTCGAAAACTCCATAAGTCGAAATTTTTTCGGGTCCCTTTGAAATTGACTTAGACAGGTCTGACTGTATTTTCAAACGCAATTTTCTACTCTCATGGGGGCCGGGGGCCCAAAAACTTTTATTTTCCTTATATGGCCTATATAAAATTTGAATATCCCTAATTCTCCTATTTCCCGAGTAGGCAGAAGCATGAAACTTTGGGGAGTTGTTGAGTACAAACCCGCGACGGTAACAGAAGAAAAAATGTTTAAATTATCACTTTCTGGGGCAGTAACCCAAATGAAGTTTGTCCTTATATGAGCTATATAAAAACTAAAAATCACTAATTCTCCTATTTCTCGAAAAAAAATATTTAAATTATCACTTACTGGGGGCCGGGAGCCCGAAATCTTTTTTTTCTCATTCTATTGGCTATATAAACATTTGAAAATTAATTAATTCTCCTATTTCCCGAGTAGGTAGAAGCATGAAACTTTGGGAAATTGTTGAGTACACTTCCGCAATGTTAACAGGCGAAAAAATATTCAAATTTACACTTACTGGGGCCCAGGGGCCCAAATGAGGTTTTGTCCTAATATGAGCTTCATAAAAACTGAAAATCACGAATTCTGCCATTTCCTGTGTAGGAAGAAACATGAAACTTTAAGTAGTTGTTAAGTAACATTTTGCGATGGTAACAGGTTAAAAAATATATAAATTTTCACTTACTGGGGGCCAGGGGCCCAAATGTAGTTTTTTTCTAATATAAAAAACTGACTCATCACTAATTCTCCAATTTCTCGTGTTAGTAGCAGCATGAAACTTTGGAGATTTGTTAAGTACACTTCCGCAATGGTAACAGGCGAAAAAGAATTTTGAAATTTACACTCATGGGGGCCGGGGCCCCAAAAACGTTTTTTCCCCTTTTTGGGGCTATATAAAAATTAAAAATCCCTTATTCTCCTATTTTCCGAGAAGGTAGAAGCATGAAACTTTGGGTTGTTGTTGGAAAACATTCCGCAATAGTAACAGGTGAAACAAGTATATAAATTATCACATACTGGGGGCCGGGGGCCCAAATGCAGTTTTTTCCTTATTTGAATTTTATAAAAACTGAAAATCACTAATTCTCATATTTCCCGTGTAGGTGGAAGCATGAAACTTTGGGCAATTGTTAAGAAACATTCCGGGATGGTAACAGGTAAAAATATTATATAAATTATCACTTACTGGGAACCGGGGGCCCAAATTGTTTTTTAATAATATTAAAAACTGTCTCAAAACTAATTCTCCAACTTCCCGTGAAGGTAGACGCTAAACTTTTGGGAACTTGCTTAGTACACTCTTATGAAGATAATTGGCAAAAAAGAATTTAAAAAGTTTCACTCATGGGTGGCCGAGGGCCCAAAAACGTTTTTTTCCGTAAATGGGCTATATAAAACTGAACGAACACTAATTCCACATCTTTCCGTGTAGGTAGAAGCATGAAACTTTGGAAAGTTGTTAAGTACCCTCCCACGATGGTAACAATCAAAACAAATATAAAATTATCATTCATCAGGGGCCCGGGGGCCCAAATGTAGTTTTGTTCTTATAAGAGCTTTATAAAACAGACTCATCATTAAATATCTAACTTCTAGTGTAGGTAGGAGCATGAAACTATCGGAAGTTGTTGAGTACCCTCTCGCAATGGTAGCAGACGAAAGAAAAAAAAGTATCAGCTCGATAGGATCACGAGAAGTGTCTCATTTTTTACTTTTCGTTTTTGTTTTTCTGAGGGACTACGACAGACAGACAGACAAGACGGTGAAGTTTATATATGTATTATATCCATCATGATCAAGATTGAAATCAATTGATGTTTTGAATTTGTGTTACACGGGTTCTCAACGCTTACTGAAATCCTAATTTACCGCATGTGAAGCGGGTATTTTGCTAGTTACTTATAAAAAAGAACTCTTCTGTGACATAACTGATTCAATCCTTCTTCTTCAAGTTGAAAATGTCATTCAAGGTAATTAATGCTAACTTGTAAATACGACATAAAGGTAATCTAATTCAACCCTGAGATACACATAGGTATACAAACACTTATCTCTATATATATAAGCCGCATTTGTTGTCTGTCTGTCTGTCTGTTCCCTAATAACTCAAGATCCAGACAACCAAATAACGTGAAATTTGGTACACGTACACAAAATTATACCGGAAAGGTTATTAAACGGGTTTCGTTCCATATATATAAGATACTGGGGCCCGGGGGCCCAAAATGTAGTTTTTCCCTATATGAGCTATATAAAATAAAAATTATTGAAAATTAAGACGTAAAATAATGACGCAAATTAATAAACATTTTGGCGTCGAGATTAACAAGAAGGCGATTATCGCCATAAAATAATTTTTTTTTGTTGTTGCTTTGTTGTTGTTGCTTTTGTTGTTGTAGTTGTTGTTTTGTTGTTGTTGCTTTGTTGTAGTTGTTGTTTTGTTGTTGTTTTGTTGTTGCTTTGTTATTGTTTTGTTGTTGATGTTTTTGTTGTTGTTTTGTTTTTGTTGTTGTTGCTGTTGTTGTTTTTGTTGTTGTTGCTGTTGTTTCTGTTGTTGCTTTTGTGTTGTTTTTGCTGTTGTTGTTGTTGTCCACATCCCTTGCCCTGCGACGTCAATGTCCTTCATGTTGTTGTTGCTTTGTTGTTGTTGCTGTTGTAGTTGTTGTTTTGTTGTTGTTTTGTTGTTGATTTTGTTGTTTTTGTTGTTGTTTTGTTGCTGTTGCTGTTTCTGTTGTTGTTTTTGTCGTTGTTGCTGTTGTTGTTTTTGTTGTTGTTGCTGTTGTTGTTAAACTCGGGCGAAGCCGGGTACTTGCCCCTAGTTATTACATATGCTAGAACAAACACATAAGCGTCATTGTTCTTACAGTCTGGAATTTGGGCGTGAATGTGTTGCCTGATCACACTAGGAATACAAACACACTATAAAAATTTAAAAGACTAATACAATTTCAAGACATACATCATGGTTGAACGGAGGGCAAATAAATCTTCTGCACAGACGGAGAGTCTGTAATATATTAGACAAGCTAAATATATCTATGAACAACAAAAATAACTTTATTTGGTCGGTAAATTTTCCAAAGCCACATGATAACTTGACATACTTCTTTTTTTTGTTGTATAAACCAGCTGATTTACAATCCCTTTTACTATTATTCCCACACAAAAAATATTTTTAAAATGTAAAATTACATCCCTATAAGAAGAATTCTTCTGCTATATTATAAATAATGTTTGGGTTTAATGCTGATCGTAACAATTTAAATTGATACCATATTTGGGGTAGAGATAATCTGTGTACTTTGTAAATCCACAAATTTCTAAAAGGCATCTATGGTTCTCACAATTATTCATTAATTTAGAAATAGTTCAAGTAGATTTTTATCTGGTCTTTCCTCGGAATCATTTCTTGCTTCTTCTGTGTATTTGAGATAAGAATAAAGATTTCCTGCATATGTGTTTCTTTCTTATCGTTTGAAAACATAGACCTGCATGCTATGTTAAGATTAAACATCCTTGTTTGGGTCCACTGAATTAACGTTAACATATATCTTTTCAATATAAATTTTTAAAAAACGTTAAAAAACAAGTTTTTGGCTATAAATCCTTTATGTACGAGACGTAAATAAAAGAATGTTCATTATAATACCATCCAAAAATACAAAATTTCAGTTGTGTCGTAAAACATGTTTAACATAATGCGCACCGATTAGGAATCTATATATATAAAAATCAATGTATGTATGTATGCATGTCTGTTATAGCTGACTAAACCATTCATCTGATCACCATGAAACTTTTGGAGACTTTTTAGTACGCTCCCGGGATGGAAATAGGATACTTTTTTTTCTTCAAAATTTAACACTCATGGGGCGCCGGGGGCCCATAATGAGAATTTTTTCTTTTATGAGCTATATAAAAATTATTTTAAGGCTTAGCTGCTTGGAAAATGAATGGATCTTGACCAAACTTGGTACATAACAACTTGATAGCCTATATTAAAATACTGTAGGGCACTAATTTCCTAATGTCCATTTATTCGGGGCTGGCGGCACAAAATGTCTTTTTTCATAAACATTTAAGATTTTATTCTAAATACAATTATTACAGATCTTGAGAAATATAGATAAATATATCAACTATAAAATTGATTGAAATAAATAGGTTTTTTGAACTTGATATCTTGCACTAATTGGGCCATGGGTCCCTTAATATCGTTTTTTTGCTTATATGAGTTATTTAAAATTAGTTTATGCGTTAGCTACTGAGTAAATGATTGGATCTTAACCAAACTTTGTATATAAAAACTTGGTAGCCCATATTAAAACAAAAAATGGCACTGCACTTCTAATGTCCAATTGTTCAGGGCCGGGGGCCCCAAATGTATTTTTTTTGTGTATACTCTAAGATATTATTTCCCACTCAGTTTTTAACGATCTTGAGAAATATATCCATAAGGAAACTGAATTTAAATGAACAGGTTTTTAAAATGTACATCTTGAACCGAATGGGCCCGGGGCCCCTTAATGTATTTTTTCATTATATTAGCAATAAAAATTATTTTAAGTGTTAGATATTGAGAAAATAACTGGATTTTGACCAAACTCGGTATATAAAAACTTAGGAGCCTAAATTAAATTACTATAGGGCACTGAACTGCTAATTTCCATTTCCTCGGGACTGGGGGCCCTAAATGTGTTTTTTAATAACTTTTAATATTGTATTCCTCATTCTATTTTACACGATATTGATAAATATAGATAAATATATTTATATATTTGTTATGAAATTGATTGAAATGAACAGATTTTTAACTTCATTTGTTAAACGGATAGGCCCGGTGACCATTAATGTAATTCCTTTTTTTAATCTATATGTATTCCGTGTTACTGAGATCGTTGCAACGCACGATGGGCCTGCTAGTATGTTTATAAAAAAGGGTTGTCAATAAAATACGCACCGTATTGCGCGACAGAAAGGTTGTTCAATATAATACGCACCGCGACATTCTATCTAAAAAAATAACATAATACATAGGAATAAATAAAATAATCTAAACATTCTATAATTTAATTAGAGTACATGCGATCGATCTGAAATTTTGATACACAGTTTTTATCATCGCCACAAAACTGCATGCAACATGTCAGCTCGCTAGCTTACGAGGAAGTGGGTTAAAAATCGATACAAAGTTTTGGTGACAATGAAGCAAGCACGCAAGGGTTTAAACAAACAGACACCACGAGTTAATATAAAAGATTTAATTTTTAAAAAACGTAAAAAACCAAGTTTTTCACTATAAATCCTTTATGTACGAGACGTAATTAAAAGAATGTTCATAATAATACGCAGCGCAAGACCATCCAAAAATACAAAATTGTAGTTATGTCTCGTAAAACGTGTTCAATATAATGCGCACCGATCAGGAATATGTTTATAAAAAGTGTTGTCAATAAAATACGCACCTTATCGTGCGACAGGAAAGGTTGTTCAATAAAATACGCACCGCGACACTCTATCTAAAAAATTTAACATGATACAATGAGATAAATAAAATAATCTAAAATTATATAATTTAATTACAGTAAATGCGATCGATCTGAAATTTGGTTCATTGTTTTTATCATCGGATCGAGTCTGCCTGCAAAATTTCAGATCGCTAGCTTACGACGAAGTGGGTTAAAAATCGATCCAAAGTTTTCGCGACCGACAATCAAACAAGCAAGCAAGCAAGGGTTCAAACAGACACCACGAGTTAATATAAAAAGGATTTAAAAATACTTAAACACGCACAAACATATCCACATGTATATACATACGTACATATACATATATATAATATAATCAGTCTCCGAACTGTTTCGGTCGATGGGATGGGAGCACATAGACACATCAACAGATAACGATCTCGACGTTGCCCTATCTTAAGCGGCGTCCAGTAATTCACTCAACTTCAGCCCTATCCAATCGTGTATGTAGTCTAGCTAACTTTACCGCCAGTGGCGTAACAACGGCTTGGCATTGGGGATGTAGCCAAGGGCGCCGCCCTGCGCCAGTTCAAAAGGGCACCGCTAAATCTCGATTTTTAAAAATTTTTATCATAATAAATGATTACTTTTATCCTGGATTACAAAAAATGAATAATTAAGTATACTTAAATATATTTCATTTAAACCATTATAATATGTTTTATCATGTTTGTGGCCTTTGCGGGGCTTCTTATCATACAAATGCACATAGTCTTAATTTGGTAGGTTTGCATGCGGACAGCATTGATGCAGATATTGTGACATTTTTCGGAACTATACAAGCATTGTACAATTTTTTCTCCTTGTCAACTAGTAAATGGATAAAAAGTATCCTCAGTCACTAAAATCAGCTTAAAGAAGCATACGGACACAAGATGGTGTTCCAAAGCAAATGCTTTAAGTACTGTATATAAGCAAATGGAGCAAATTATTTTAGTACTAGTGCATTACCCGTCAAAAATAACAGAAGTTTTCAAAAGCAATATATTTCAGCTGAAACCAATTAATTAAATAATTAAATAATCAGAAAATGTAAAGACATAGAGAGAAAAATTAAATCTCATTTCCATAATGAAATTGAAAAAATTTTGGCAGACGTTCGAAAAGAGTTTATTTTTGGTGCAGTAATATTTTTTTCATGGTGCGCAGCTTTCTAAAATTAGTAGCGTTACAAACGAACATACATAGCATATATATATAATATATACATAATTCCCGTAATAGATGTAATGGTTCTTGGATCTAATGCTGTTGGGTTTTATAGTGCGCACCAAAAATTACTGCACCAAATATAACTCTTTTCGAACGTTCCACTTAAAATTGTTCAATATGATAATAAATGAATCAAATAAAATTAAATAAAAGAAATGAAAGTTCTGTATTACGTTATTTTTTAATGTGATGTGTATGTATTTTGAAAACTTTCGTCATTTTTGACTGGTGATACGCCTCGGGTCTCTCCAGAGTTCCTCTTTTCATTCACTCACATTGGTTTGCCCAAACCCACCCCATTTTGAAAACTGTGTCTTTCAGGAAGTCTTCACACGGGACTAAATAATTAGCGGGTCAGCTAGTATATACTATAAACACCCTAAATTATCATTCCGTAATGCTGTAACGCTAAGGGGCATCACTTTGCTTTTTTTTAAATTGAAAATATGGACTTAAAAATCATAATCATTTTGGTTTCCAGATTAACATTAGCAGTGTGGTTATTAGAACTGGAAAAAAAAATTATATGACGTCATATTTTAAAATAAAAGGTGTGCATCGAGAGCTGCTTAAAATGGAAAGATTTAAAAAGATGACTTGAGGATTGATAATTATAAAATACTTACTGTAAATTTCAGGAAGTTTAATATTTCGTATTTATTAAACAAGGCTAAGTAACTTGGGCTTTTGAAAAAAGTGGGCGCCTTAGGCGCCCTACAACACCTATTACAAAATATTTGGTGTACATTTCAGTTAGTTAAATATTTCGTATTTATCAAACAAGGACAAGTTACTTGTACTTTTGAAAAAAGTTGGCGCCTTAGAAAAACGTGAGTGCCGTAGGCGCCATGGCGTTACAGCACAACCTAGTATAATATAAACACCCTCAATTATCATTCCGTAATGCCGTAACGATAAGGGACATCACTCTGCTTTTTTAAAAAAAATTGAAAATATAGACATAAAACTCATAATCATTTTGTTTTCCAGATTAACATTAACCAAACAACGGATGAACCTTTGACGTCAGCATTTGTGTTGTAAATAGTGCTGACTGACTCACAGAGTTATTTTTTGATGCAGCAATTTGGTGCGCTGCTTTCTAAAATTAGTAGAGTCACGGACAGGACAAGACGAGACGTGCAGTTAAAAAATCGTGTGTTGATTAATCACTGTAAAAAATATTATATAAATACTTTCTGTAAATTTCAGGAATATTTCGTATTTATCATACAAGGATAAGTTAATTGGGCTTTTGACCTGGTGACGTAGGTGCCTTACAACCCCTATTATAAAATACTTTGTGTACACTCCAGGAAGTTTAATGTTACGCATTTATTATACAAGGACAAGTTAGTTGGGCTTTTGAAAAGGAGGGTGCCATAGGCACCCTTAAAAAAGTGGACGCCGCAGGCACCATGGCGTCGCAGCCCAACCTAATTATGTATATTTGATTAATTGAAATGAAGGATTATCACTTACTTGGTGACGCATTATCTCTTGCTAAATCATTGCACCGTAAAATCAATAGTTAAAAGTTAATTTCGTTTATAACTATTTTGAATTTGATATTGGAAACAATAAACAAAGTCAATTTAGCACTACAAAAGCCCAGGATGTTTATCAATCATTGTTGTTAATATAAAGGACTATTAAATGACTTTGAAGACCTAAGCACTAACGTTATCTATAACATTTTTTGCCAAAATTGAAGAAACGTGCATTAAAATTAAAATCGAGCCAGTTCAAAAAAGGAAAGCGAAATAAAAAAGAATGCCAGGAGAACATGCTAAATCGAAGGATCTAATTTGGATAAATTCAAAATTTCCTCTTTTTTTGTTGCAATCATTGATTCAATAATTATGCAGTTAAAAGACATATTTTTTCTCTGAAAAATATAGCAGAACACTTTAATTTTCTGACTGGCAAAGCATATCAATCTTTTGCAATGGCAGGTTTACAAACTAAAGCTATTCTATTATGAGCAAATATCCTGAAATAAATAAAGAGTTATTTATAATTAAAATAAAATGCTTTAAACACTAAATGATTGAGGAAAACAAAAGACTCAATGACATGTTTATTTAGATTTTATATCTTTCTAAATGCTCTCGCTACATGGGAATTGTAAGAATCGTACCCGAGTATCGAATGAGCTCTGAAAAAATTTCTTACAAAGCCAACCACAGTAAACACTTTTGAAAGGAGTTTCAGCAAACTAAAAAAGTATCAAAGATTACTTCAGATCGACGTTAGGTCAACAACGCACATCATCTCTAGCTCTTCTTTCCATCGAACTTGAACTTACCAGTCAAATAAACTTCAATGAAATAATGACTAATATTACAAAAATTAAAGCAAGAAAAGTTAAGTTTTGGGCCTTCGATATAGGACATAGGAGTGGATCAGGGGAGTGCTACTTAAATTTACTTTTAATTGTGAGTTTCTATCGTCATGTATGAGATAGGGAGTATGACACATTGATTCTATTGTTTTTATTTATAACTAGTGTATTACCCGTCAAAAATGAAGGGAGTTTTCAAAATGGATATATTTCAGTTTTTGTAATTGTCCCTTTTTCCTGTGTACCTTACTATTTGCTTAGAAGCATACTTGAACGAACATAATGGATTATTGTCATTATTAATGTTATGAACTTTGTTAAATGCACGCCCACTGATAGCCTCTGTCATTTATTGCATGGATTAAATTGTTATTATAATCAATTTTAGTTTGTTTTTTTACATAAATATTAGGGCTGTTAACGATTAATTTAAATTTATTCGTTAAATTTTGCAAAAATTAACGATTAATTAATCGTTAATTTCGATTAAAGCCAAAATTTAAATTTAAAATTGCATAAGTAACACTTATTAAACATTCTTGTTGAAAATCTAAATAATACTGAAATGTCTCCTTTATGTATCATCTTTCAACCAACTACGCAAAAAATACAAGTGTGTTGACATTATTTGGTTCAATTGATCAGGGGGTTTAATTGACAATATAACCAGCCGAGCTGAACAATCATTCACATGGAACTAAGGTTAATGGTTGTCTTTGAGTCAAACTCCATTACTGCCATTAGCTTAATACGCTTTTAATTTGGTTTGATAAGTATACAAAGTGTTAGAACCATGGTAGGAAAAAGATTACTCACAATATATATAATAAACTTTATCAACATTTTGAACATTCTCGTCAGTCAATAGTTTAAAACCAAAATGTTAGTGTAATCGTCAGGAAATTTGTTATCATTTATCGGCCACTTTTTTTTTACTTCCAATAATTTGTAAGGGACGAGTATATTAATCGTTAACATTTTTTAACAATTAATTTCTCGATTAATCGTTAATTTCCTCAGCCCTAAAAAATGTTAACATTTTTTTTAATGTCCTTTTCAGTCTTTGTGTGTACTAAAATGTTGCTTTACACCAGTGAAAACGAAGTGCGATGCATGACCATTAGACCGTTACTATGAATATAAAAAAAAGGAGTTAAGGTCTAATTTTTTAGTAAATTTTACTGATTACTATCATAACAAAAATCACACGGAAAATAACTTTCACTATGCCAACAATGATATTTTAAATGCCCATATACGTATACAAACTTTAAAATATAAAACAGAAAATATACTTTGCCATATTCCACTATAGTTTATTTTGTTTGCTTTAATAGTTTTTTTTCTTACCTAACACATATACTTTCCAATCAATCATACAAAAATAGATTTTAAATGCCATATTGTTATCTCAGTAATAATGGATTTCTTATATGTGGTTAATATGATTGCTTAAAAATTGTTAACATTAAATACGATGTTTTGAGACTGAAAATAATTTCTATTAGAAATTAATTAAAGCTTTTACCTATGGCCTAAATATGTCTCGTTTAACAAAAAAGTTTTTTTCAACTCTAATAATTATTCCCTAATGTATCTATATAAAAGTAAAAATAAATACATATAAAAATTATTTTAAAAAAAGATAGTGCTCTCAAAATTAACTGCAAGCAAAATTAACAATATACATATATATTGCATTTAAACATTTTAATGTTTATTTTTAAATGCTTTCTTCCACATTAGTTAATTTATTTTTACCATCCAAAATGGAAGCCATTGTTTCCAATGAGATTAAAAATTCAAAAAAATTTCTTTCCTTATATGTTTTAATTGTTCAGTCATAATAATTGCTTTTCTTCAAGGTCATTGAAAGATGACAGGAACACTCAACAATTTAAATTCCGTCCTATTGCAAATAAGATTTGCAAACTGATACACACACCAAGCATGAGGAAGGTTAAACATGAGGAAGGTTAAAAATATATTATTTATAAGACTAAAGATTTCAGAGCATTAACTCGCGCGAGTAGAAAATTTAAAATCACGATAAAGCAATGAAACACTGTAACTATTGTGCTTTAACAAAATGGTGAATATAGAAGACATTTCAATAAGTAAGTGAAGTTTTTAATATATATTTGAAAAAACAATAAATTGATACGAATTAATTTCATGGGACTCTTTAAAAAAAACATAATTATGGTTAAAGTTAATTATACTTACACACACTCATATAACTGAACACACGAACATAGACTACACTGACAAACACATTTGCAAGTAAGCTTACAAATAAGTATCACTCTTAATTGAACACTGGGCTTTCCATCTAGAGAAAGAAAACTACTAGAAATATGTTGAAATAATATATAGTGTTTCATTGTTTCAGTTGTTGTTTAATAATTTGAAAAGTATATTTCAATTACTTTTATTGTATGATTTAATTTAATGTCCATCAATTCAAGCAAAGTTTCGTTCTTAAAACCCATTACATATGTTGTTTTGTGGTTATACAAATAATATTATTTGAATAATCGTTTATTCTTTTGTCAAAATACTTTGTAATGGTTCAATAAATAGTGTAATTATTTAAAAACTTAATGAAGAAATAAACCCCCACTCGCAAGGACAAATATATGTGCTAGAGCTGGTACTGTTAAAAAAAAATTTGTTCGATTAATTAGGAGAAAATGTAACGATTAATCGATTAATTTCGATCAATTAAGTTAAGTTGCGAATCGCAAAATCAGTTAGGTCGTGGTAATTTCTTGGCTCCCAAATTGTGTGACGTAAGACAGCAATATTCGTTCTGCTATTCAAGGAATAATAAGAAAAACCTTTTTGTTTACGTATTCACTCCTAAATGTATAATAATCATTCGAGGGAAAAGTATGTGAGTGACAAAAAAATATAAATTATTAATAAATTGGACACCAAAAAAGTATTATACATTTTATCTTAAATGTTACTTTTAATTTATCTAATTAATTTTAATAGTTTAAATTTTTTTAACGATTAATCGATTAATTAAACGTAATTTTTCGAAGCCCTAATATTTCCTCAATGAATTCTAGTTTATGTTGAACATTTAGCTACCAGTTACAACCCACTGCTTTTGAAGTACTCAAAATGATTATATCATATTACTTTTTTTCTTTCTGGAAAGAAGTTGTTCCCCCCCCCCTTATTTTAACAAATATTTAAATCTGAATATCATAAACAAATTTATATTTTAATTTTTAAATTTTGTTTAATGTTGAAAATATTTCGCCAGGCTATGCATTATAAAAAGTATTGTCAAATTGTTTTTTTTTAAACTTTAAGCTATCATTGTCTCTGAAAATTATTATTAATTTCACATTTTGGTGTCAGTAACGGAGACATGAAATAATTAACTTTTATGTTAAAATGTGTTGTTTGTTTATTCTGTATTGTGTATGTGTGTTGTGTAATTTAATTTCAATTAAAATACTATAGCTCATTTTGAATGTTCGACCAATGCATTCCTAAAGAAGTGCTGGTCATAAAAAAATGTATGGTAATTGGCAGGTGTCAGTAAGTCTTAGTACATTTTGTAGAAGTTAGCAATCAAATTTTCTTATTAGGGGCCGAAAAAATTGAGTGCTAAGGGGCTCTATACCCCCAGAGGCACATTTTTGTGGGCAGCTAATTGCCCAGAGTTTTTTAAAATAATAAAGGACAAATGAATTGAATAACAAAGAGGATCAAGTAATACGAGAACGTGACACCGATGTCTTGGAATATGTAATTCACTCATAACGTGTTTGTGTTTATTTGCGATTTCTTTGTGTGCAATAAATACTTTCAAAAATATTATTGCCAAATAAATTTTACCCGTACCGTTTTACAATTTTAGAGAAGAGAATTTAAAAACTCCATTTATCTAAGGTTTGTAAAATTATTAACTTTAGAAGTTTACTTTTAAAATACGCAGAGCACAGGCCAAAGTTAAAACTTTTTAAAAAAATAGGTCACACGTTTGCACAAGTTAGTTGCGTTGCTAAGCTTGGTGTCACCGATAGGTTAAATTCATTGTAAAGCCCAGATGAAAGTATTGTGGAGATCTGGGTTGAGGAGGGGTGCTAAGATTGTTTGAGATTCGCGTTATTGTGTGCCTCCATCTAAACCATTTGTTTGAGTGAAGTGACTATCACTTTCGTTTCCTACAAAAACAAAATCAAAACGTGGAAGAAAGGAACGTGTGACGTTGATGAAGTTCTATTGTGAACATATTATTAAGCATATCATTTTAATGGCCGCAGTTGTTTGAAAATTAACAATTAATTGTGCCTTTCATTTCATTACAGCAATTTTTAAATAGTACACAGTTTATCGACTCGGGGAGTTATGTTTAGATTTCTTTTTTAAATATCTAGTGTGCTGTCTAAAAATAACTCAAAAAACAACTTTATAAATCGATAGCTAATTCAGTCTGATTTGTGGCCATAATCTAAAAAAACAACGTTATTACACAAAAGCAATTCAGAAAAGTATTCTTACCTCAACGAGGTAACATTTTATTACGAAAATATTATCCTTAAAAAATATTACTATATGTATTACTTAAGATTATATAAAGATTTTTTTTATTATGTTTTAATGATTTTCTGTCAAATCAATGAAAATTAATTATAGCATTTGTTTAATATCGTAATGAATTTGTTCCTACTGATTGACGATATAATGTATTTATTATTAGATTTTCTTATCATAAGAACTTGGACTATTACGCATGAACTAAAGAACTCCTTGACAATATATAGCAACTAAGTGACGAATCGAATATTAATTTACATTGTTTGACGTCCAGATCATTTAACGGTAATCTGATAATGTTTTTGTCAAGTGCCATACTAGATTATCCATTAGGTTGTTTGCGATATATTGATATTCAACATATTTGGTAAGTGCACACTTTGCAAACAGCACCAATTATCTTCCCTTTCACAGTGCTTCTAGACTAAAATAAGATGGAATTTTAACAGTAACCACCATATATTTACATCCCATAAATGATACTATTTAAATCTTATAATACAAAACACTCACTTTAAAGGGCTGACATGAATCTGCAGCAATTCTTTTTATCCTTCTTTTGAAATCGTATTCGCGAAGTAGCCTTTCGCAGGATATGGCATATCTTTAAAAAATTGAATTATCAATACAAAAGCATGATAAATTTTGTTTTATTACTGTTCCTCCCGTAGCCACACAATGAGATGGGTTTATCTGGAATAAAACTTATTAAAAAGCTTAGAAATAAAGGATGCTATCCATGCAGTTGATTTGCTGAGCAAAATTGTCTCGTTGGTTTGAAGTGTAAGATAAAAAAATTTGTTAATAAAATATTTCTAAGAACAAAGGTTAAACGGTTTCAAACTTTTTTTCGACCAAATATCCATAAAATTTTGAAACTATACAAATAAAAACTTGTACTAAAGTCCTCTCTAATATTTAAAATTTTGTTTTAAATACGTTTTATTGTAATAATTTTCCTGGTGCTTAGATTTTGCTTTCCAATAACCTAAAAAAACTTTTTTTAAAAACTATTTTCCTTAATATCAACTAACCATTCTCAAATTGGCTGAAGGAATAATTTTTTTATTTTAATTTTTATAATTCTAAATATTTTTAAGGATAATTAGGAATACAATTTTTGTGGAGATACACTTTTTATTTATCTACTATGCGTTTGGTTTACAGAGAAAAAGTAACCCAATACAATTAAGTTAATCTCAAAAATTGTTAATTAACCATTGAATACATCAATTTCAATGATCTATGCCATATGCAATTATTGAAATTAAAAATAATGTTAACCAAATTTATTAATTTTCTATTTTTTAATTTTTATTTTGAAGATTAGTGTTACTGATTTGGTCCAAACAGGTTTCGTTCACATATATAAGATACTGGGGGGCCCAAAATGTAGTATTTCCTAATACAAGCTTTATAAAAACTAAAAATACAAATTCTCTTATTTCGAGTGTAGGTAGAAGCATGAAACTTTCCGTGGTTGTTAAGTAACATTTGGCGATGTTAACAGGTAAAACGATTATATATATTATAACTTACTGGGGGCCGGGGGCCCGAATGTATTTTTTTTCTTATATTTAAAAAGACTCAACACTAATTCTCCAACTTCCCGTGAAGGTAGAAGCATGAAACTTTGGGAACTTACTGAATAGGCTCTTGTGACGATAATTGGTGAAAAATAATTTTAAAAGTTTCACTCATGGATAGCCGGGAGCCCAAAAACATTTTTTTTTATATGGGCTATAAAAAAATGAATAAACACTAATTCATTATCTTCCCTTGTAGGTATAGGCATGAAACTTCGGAAAGTTGTTTAGTACCCTTCCGCGATGGCAACAGTCAAAAAAAGTATAACATTATCTCTAACTGAGGGATCGGGGAACCAAACGTAGTTTTTTCTTAAATGAGCTTTATAAATAAACCTCATCATTAAATCTCCAATTTCCTGTGTAGGTAGGAGTATGAAATTTGGGAAGTTGTTGAGTAACCTCCCAAAATGCTAACTGGCGAAAGAAAATGAATGTAGTTTTCCATATATATAAGATATTGCGGCTAAGCGGATCAGAATTGGAGACACCATGCTTTTCTCATGGGCAGTTGTATGTGGCCTGCTTCAGAGTGGGCTGGCCTGCTCCTGAGTGGGCAAAGAAGAAAATCTTTTTGTACACACTCCATATGGAACGGCAAAAAAATGTTTCTATCACATTGCTTTAAGATAAATGTACCTTTTTATTACATGCAAATAAACAGTTTTGTACGCTTCTACAGAAAACCTTATTTTAAACCCGGGAAAAGCCGGGGTTACTTGCACCTAGTATTTAAATAAAAATTAATGTCTGTCTGTCTTTTCGTCTGCGTTTCCTTTATAGATTACGTTATCATTCATCCGATCGCCATGATACTTTAGAAGATTTTTGAGTACCCTACTGGGATGGTACTTGGCTATTTTTCAAAAAAAAATTAATACAAAATGTCGTTTCTTGCTTTAGCCCCTGGTTAAATGGATGGATCTGAACTAAACTTAGCATATAATGACAGACATTTGATTAGTTTTTTTAAAAAGTGAAATAATGCATTTCTTTTAGCATCTAAATGAGTTGTTTATTCTTGGACTACACACTGCGGATAATGTGAGCTTCATTTACCTAATTCCTTTTGTTTATGAATGTTCACCGGGAAAGTTTCAGACCGATAGTTTTGTTATTGTGTTACGCCTTTATCAGGGTTACCTATTTTATTTACTATATTTTTTTACTTCCTTGTTATGTTGCAAACCCCCTTCATTATGATTACATTTTAAATTCATACATTTTTTGTTTCAGTTTGAAATACGTTCCTTGTTAAAAACTGTTTTAAAAAACATAAAAAAACCAAAGTTTTCGACTATTAAATCTTTTATATATGAGACGTAACCAAAAGAATGTTCATTATAATACCCATCACTCTACAATCCAAAAAACCCAACATTTTAGCTATGTCTCAAATATATAAAGGATTTATGGCAAAAAAAATACAAGTCTGCCTGCTAAATTTCAGCTTGATTTGATCACGGGAAAAGGATTATAAAAACATGTTTAATATAATGCGCATCGCGACACAGACTAACATAAACACGAATTACGGACACTTCGACCCCGGACGATTCGACCCTGCCAGTTCGACCACAGGACGTTTCGACCCCAGGACGTTTCGACCCCGGTTGGTTCGACCACGGATGGTTCGACACCAGGGCGTTTCAACCCCGGACGTTTCGACCCTCTCGTTTCTACATTGTGAAATGTTTTTATTTATTCTTTGGTTTAAAAAAAATATTTTTAAAAATTAATTTTTGGTATGTTATCCATTAATAAAACAAATCCGTAAAAACAAAGTTTTCTACTAAAAATCTCTTATAGTTTAGTCATAATTAAAAGTATTGATTATTTTTCAACGCCACAAATATTAACGGACTGACACCGAGTGATGTCCCCTGTCTTTTAACGGGGGATGGGTCGTGAGGGGGTGTCGGCGAGACGGTCGACGCCTAAGCGTCAACTCAAACTAACGTGGAAAAAAACAATAACAAACCGTGAATTTAAATTACATACCTCATATAAGGATAAACTAAAAATGCATTAATTTAATTACGGTACGTTCGATCGATCTGAAATTTTGATACGATGCATTGTTAGGTTAGACGGGCCCGTGTGCCAAATTTCAGCTCGATCGGATCACGGGAAGGGGGTCATTTTTTACTTTTGTTTTTCCGCCCGCCCATGAGATGACGACAGACAGAGAGACAGAGACGGCGGTGAAGTTAATATAAGGGATTTAAAAATTAAAAACTCCTATCCCATACTAAAAACAAAACAAAAGGACCTAATTTATTATTGGGTTTCAAAAAGTATATATTTAAGTCATTCAAAGGTTTTCACCGTGATAACATAAACAAACGAAAGTTGCTTTTTTCATATTTTTTTTTACAAATTATTTTTAATTTTTTCTTTGTTGAAAGTGTCGACATGCTGAACGACACACCTCGCAGGCGCTGAAACCATTACAATGATTACAAACCCGCGCCCTTTGCATTAACTTCTGTTTCTTGTGTTGCTTAACACGTGTATACCTCCCTATCAGAAATGCTGATTTTAATCAGACGTACAAAGTTGTCAGTATTTAAAGTCCATAAATTTGCATAGTTTATACCGCCGCCTAGCAGACAATAACGTTCAAGCTGCTGGACCCGTATGACCGGACTGAACGTTACGTCATTGTTGTTGACATTTCGTCTGAGGGTTTCATAATCCCCTGTTACGAAGGCTACACTCAGTGACCACCACAGCAAGCCGTGTGCTGGCGAGGGTAAATAGAGTAAGTGGGGGCAGAGAGAATGTAGGCACCTTCAGAAAGGACTATCTGACTACATTGCCTTTGTTGTGTCCGATTACATCGGACGGGCGTGGGGGTGGAGTTGAATTGGTTTGAAAGGTCTTTCTACCTGAGAGGAATGGCGCATTGATCACAATCATGAATTCGCGTTGAATATTGACTGGTTGTCAATAACAATTTCAAACTGTTTTTAATTTTTAATGTATAATAATTTTAAGCTAAATTATTTTTAGTAAATGGATAACATTTAAACATGTTTATACCAAAACTTACTTTTTAAAATAATAAATTTTAAAAAGTATATATAAAAAAATATAATAAAAAAATTATACAGTGTAGATACGAAGGGGTCGAAACGTCCGGGGTCGAAACATCCTGGGGTCGAAACGACCTGTGGTCGAACTGTCCGGGGTCGGATCGCCGGGGTCGAAACGTCCTGGGGTCGAACCGTCCTGTGGTCGAACTGGCAGGTTCGAACCGTCCGTGGTCGAATTTTCTAGGGTCGAAGTGTCCGACCACCCATAAACACATACCGATTGGGAATATATTTTTTTTAAAATTAGTATCACTATAATACGCACGCACCGCGCGAAAGAAATATTAAGAAGGTTGTTCAATATAGTACGCACTGCGAAAAAAATTACATGCTACATAGAGAAAATCTAAAAATTCATTAATTTAATTACAGTACATTCGATCGATCTGAAATTTTAATATATCATTTTTATTGTCACCACGAGTCTGCCTACACAATTTCAGCTCGCTAGCAAACGGGGAAATGGGTTAAAACTCGATCCAAATTGTTTGCGACAAACAATCAAACAGATACCATGAGGTTCATATAAAGGAGTTTTAAAAAGCAGTCTTTTTAATAATAATAGTTTTAATTTTGTAAATGTCTTATTAGAAAGGATGAAATAAAAGGATGTAAATAAATCAATTACGTTTTTTTGTATAGTTTGTGAAACTGTTCCAGATGCAGATGGCTTCTACAAGGGGAGTTAAAATGTAAAAAAACAAACATTCCGTAACAGCATGCGTTTTAAAAAAATATGATTTCTGAAGGTGATGAATTGAAAAGTTAAATGTATAGGTTCCAATTTTTAAAAAAAAATAGAATAATTTCAAGCAATTGTATAATGTGGCCACGCAACCTAAGTTCAAATGAAAGATTTTAAAAAAAAAGCAATGACGGAAAACGACAGTGTTTGGACAATACTTAAAAGGTGAGTGTTAATACCTTAATGCCTGCGAATGTTATTCATGGTTTGTACTATTTGTGTAAGATGTATCCTTACTAGTCTCAAGGCTGATTATTTGTACGTGGATTTTTTTTAAAAAAAGAATGAGTGATAAAGGGGTGAATAGAATTTTTTTTTAAATGCGAGAAATTTTTTCAAACAGTCAGATATCGGAGAGATCGCCGCTGTTTTAATTTTAAAATTGACAATGTTATTGGCCTTTAATTTTGTTATATTAATTTATAAATAAAACACAATTGATCTAGGCGGAGCAGTTTAGTTAAGATTGTAATAGTATGTGCTTCTATGTGTGCATCTATACATATCTCTAAATATCTTTATAAATTATATGTTAATCAAGTCTGATTTGTGGCCATAATCTGAAAACTTTATTACACATCAACAAATTTGAAACATATTCTAATCACTACGTTTTTAGCTTAAACCATTATTTTACGAAAACAATATTTTTAAAAAATATTACGTTATGTCTTACCATAGCTTATATAAAATATTTTCATTATGAGTTTTAATTATTGTCTGCCAGAGAAATGGAAAACCAATAAAGTATTTTTTAAAATATTGTAATGAAATCCAATTAAGTATTAGTTAAATATTGTAATGAAATTGTTCAAACCAAATATCCATTTGTTCTATTATTAGATTTCCGCTCATTTAGGACATGGCCTATTAAGCTTGGACTTAAAGAATTCCAAGACAAATAAACAATTAATAGTCGCATCGAAGTCCCTCGAATTATTTAGTCACCCAGTAACATTTGTTGGCTCATATAATATTAATTAACATCGTTTGAAGGGCATCATAGCATTTGGCGGAAATCCATTAATGCTTTTGTCAAGAGAAATATGAAACTATCCATAGGGTCGTTTGTGAAACATATTTATAAAACACAGTCCGCGTAGCGTGGTATCATTTAGTATCTAAAATAAAGGGGACAAAAACAAAAATCAACAAAAATGATACTATGGTTTTGATTAAATATACACTTTTTATTTCTTTTTCTTTTTAAAGTCAAGATAACTTTGGGTTACAAAGATTTCTTTTTCTCACATTTTAATGTCATGTGAAACGACCAATGCAAACAATGATATATATAACGATAAAAGGTTTTCTTCTATTTAATCATTTAGCTTTATCTTATCATCTGTTTCAATGTCTCCCTTTGATTAAATTCTTTAAGTGCAAACCTCTTTTTAGGATCTTGACAAGGGTTGCATCTGACACACATGACACTCTAGTGCTAAAGGGCAATGATTGATGAGAGCTAGCTAAACTGTCACCTCCCCTCGACATTTGAGGGCCGGAATCATTGTATTTTGTATTCACGTGGGTCATACTGGATTTAATTGTCAACCTACCATTTGGCAAGTGTGATATGAGAAAGTAATTTTCACAATCAATTGTTCTAAATAATCACCGTAATATTTCAGGTAGAGTGAGGAAATGACATATAGTTTGAATATTATGAAAAAATAACAATGCAAATAGTATCAAAACACACTAGTGAATTTACATTTCCTTAACAAAAAGATGACTTTTTAAAAAAAAAGCATAACATTGCATTTGACGTAAAATGATCATGATTGTGTAGCTCCATTCTATTATTATAGATTATTAATACTTAGAGAATGTCATTGCTTCGCTGCTATGTTTTGGAGATTTAATTTTTTAAAACTCTTCCATACATTGATGTGTGTAAACTTTTAATTATCTTCCTTTTCACAGTGCTGTTAGACTATAATATGAAATAATATAAACAACAACTACACACTATATATTTTTTACCACAGAAATGATAACATAAAATATATAATGCCAAACACTTACTTTAAAAAATTGACATACAAATGCTGCATTTCATGTCTCCTTCTTTTAAAATCGTAATAATGAAGCAGACTTTGGCAGTATAGCACGAATAAAAATAATTGAATTACACTATGTAACAATTTTCACTTTTGTTCTGTTCCTGGGTTGAAAGTGTATTTTCCTAACCCGTTAGGTCTTGAACAGAAAGTAAATCGCTGTTATTCCAGAAAAAACTTTGCTTCTGTGACCTGGACAATGAAATTTGAAAAATCGCGTGTTTTCGAGAAAATTCTCGATTTGCGTTCAATGCCGAGCTTCCTCCCTGAACTGGTAGATGTGTCCAGTTGTTTCTACAATTCTCCTAAACACTCTAGAACGTTCAAGAAACTTCCAGAACTTTCGAGAAACTCTCAGAACTTTCTAGAGCGTTTTTGAACGTTCCAAAAGTAGCTGTACACGTATAAAAGCGCAGGTGTCTCGAACCAAGATTCCAATTCGTGTTATTGCAGACTGAAAGGATAACGATTCGTTGTTGAAGAGAAGGTATTTATTTGATATGGCATATATAGGTTGTTTGTATCCATCTGATTCATTCTGCTACGTGTGCGGACAATTCAAAAAGACAAGAGCGAAAAAATATTCCGTGGAAGCAGGTCGTATAATGCGCGAGGCCTACAAGGCATACTTCGTCATTCCGGTCGGGGACCAAGACAAATCTTGGGTACCCCATTTCACATGCGAATATTGCAAGAAAACACTTTAAGGTAGACTGAATAGTTGCTTCTCGCTTATATGTGTTTTAATTTATTTTTATAAAATTTCAATGCTTTAGATGTGCCAGTTTCCTCCTAGGCGGTATTGGCCATCTTCAGTAGACAGCAGCAAGTCAGTTAGCGAGTCAGATACTGGAGATATGGACTACGACTCCGCAGATGAATTTTGGGATAGAAAGCCGTACTTCATTAACCAGAAAGACGTGAACGATTTAATTAGGGACCTCGGGCTTACGAAATCGAATGCTGAGATTCTGATATCCAGGCTAAAATTGTGGAACTTGGTTGATGAAAGCGTACAAGCTACGGATCAGATGAAGCGGCATCAAAGATTCTCCAACTTCTTCAGTCAGCGTGATGGGCTGTGCTTGTGCAACGATTTTGCCAGTCTATTCAAGGCTATAGGTATCACATGTAATCCTATTGAATGGTGCCAATTCATAGACAGTTCATCCAGGAGCCTCAGAGCCGTGTTGCTTCAAAATGGAAACAACTACCCGTCTCTCCTGATGGCCCACTCTGTCCACCTCAAAGAGGACTACACCAGTGTCAAAATGTTGATGGGTGCATTAAAGTATATCGACTACGGATGGGAGGTCTTCGATGCCTTCAAAATAGTATCTTTCCTCGTGGGTCTTCAAGGCGTTTTCACGAAATTTCATTGTTTCCTCTGTCTCTGGGACAACCGTGACACTTAGGCACATTATCGCACAAGTTAGGCATCATTAAGCAATTTGTCACAGCTCTTGACAAGGAGTCAGCAGCATTTCAATACCTCCAAGATTTTTTTCGAAAGCTGTCCGAGGCTAAGGTCAGGGCTAGTATGTTCGTCGGACCACAGATCAAGAAGATCATAGAATGTGAGGATTTCGTAAAGCTGTTGAACAGGATGGAGAGAGATCGGCTTGGAGCAGTTTCGTTGCAGTTGTTCAGGGCTTACTAGGTAATCAAAAAGCTGAAAACTATGTGGAGTTGGTTCAGACTCTCATAAAGAATTTCGTCCAAATGGGATGCAGAATGTCTCTGAAATTCTATGTCCTTGATTCGCATCCCGACAAATTCAAGTAGAACGTGAGCGCTTACTCCGAGGAGCAGGGCGGGGGCTTTCGTGAAGATATATTGGACTTTGAACGTCGTTCCCATGGACAGTATAACGAAAACATGATTGTGGACTATTTTTGGGGCTACTTCGAGAGATTGATTCACAGTTCAATCGTAAATCTAGAACATCTACACATGTCTGAACTTGTTGAGTGATTTCCGACTGTGTTTGTCTATTCCTTGTAAAATTTTTGTTTTTATCTGATCATAATGACGAAAATCGATAAAAATCATTCTATTTTCACCACACACACAAAAAAAAAGAGTTTTCGTCATGCTGTTGTCGTGTAAGCAAAGTTTGTGTGAAATGAAGTCATTTTTTCACATACTCTAAACATAAGCAATTGAAATATAACAGTTAGTAGCCAACAACAAAAATTGTGTTACCTAGTGTTATTTAACAGAGTCATGAAATTTTTTTTTAATTGTTTCTCCCGTATCAAGAAAATAAAATAAGTATTGCTGGTATAAAAATAATTAAAATAATAACATATTTAGGACGCTATTGAACCCTAACAGTTTATTTGCGGTGCAAAATGTTGCCGTCTCTTTGGTTTGGAGATTAAGATAATATCTTCTTATATATATTCTTAAAATACCAACGGGCAACTGCTTCAATTTTTTCCATTAAATATCCTTTTTTTTAAAAAAATCTACAAAGACTTGTAATGGCGTCTTCTCTAGTTTGTTAATTTTTTTATCATAGTCATTCTATTTTATCAGCTGTCCAGGTACGTGGATTTTGCTTTTCCATAATCTAACATACCTTCCTGAGTTTTAATACTGTTAACCTTAAAATTCACTAACCATTCCATACTTGGCTAAAGCAATAATTTGTAATGTTACTCTTAAAAATCTAAACCTTTTAATTATAATTTTAAACCTTTAAGAATAATTATTAACTCTCAATTAATGTTAATTAATCATAAAAACAAAACAATGACAAATCCCAATTTAATTATTGATTTTAATGTTTCTAATACTTTTTATTAAAAAATTTAAGTTTTTGTTACTGATTTAGACAAGCTACATTGACAGGAAATTTAACTTTATTTTCATAAATGCCTTTACACTCAAAAACAAATACTTGAAATTAATAATATATCAATAATAAAGAAAACAATACCTAAATACGCTTTCTTACCACAGCAATTTAAATTCGTTCTAGGACATGCGACTTATTCAGTCACTCCCAAATTTCGTAACTTTAATAATGCAGTACAGTCGTACTTCGTCTCCACTTACAAACACAAACTACAACACGAAGAAATCAGAAAAACGCGAATGAACATTGGGGGGGGGGTGCGGGGTGGGAGAGACATTGCTGACATATTGATGGTTTCGAGACATGCACACTGCGGTTAGCTAACTGCACCAACCTGGCTTGCCAACCATAAACTGTGAGGGTAAGCTATGTTCGCAATAAAAACAACCCAGTAAAAACAAAGTTTTTGACTATAAATCCCTTATATATGAGACAGAACTTAAAGTATTGAATATGTTCCAACAAACATTTGCAGCCTAAAACTGAGTCAATTTTACAGATGAGCAGTCAATCTCGTCATTTAGAAGACAAATTCAAGAAAATTGGCAACAAACTGGGTCCCATCATTTCTACAATTCTTTTTTGCGGCCTGCATGATTTAGCACTTCGTGGAAAATAATTAAATTCCGGAAATGTTTATGACCTGTTAGAGTTTCGTGTTGAATCTGGAGAGGAAGTTCTTGGTAATCATTTGTCAATTGGTTCTTGTAGTGCTAAGTATATCTCCGCAACTACGCTAAACACTGTAACCGAAATTTGTGGGTCTCTTTTGCGTGAAGACATTGTTCGTGAAGCAAATACTTCAGTTGCATTTTCTATACTTGCCGACGAGACAAATGACATTTCAGGCATTTAGCGGATATCACTTGGTGTTAGATTTGTCAATGAACAAAATGGGAAAATAATGGTCACAGAAAAATTCCTGGTATATATTCCAATGTCGATAGAACCGCTGAAGGTTTAGCCAACACCATCATTACAAATTTATTAGAATTTGGATTAGATATGACAATGCTTGTTGGTCAAGGACACTACGGATGTTCTACAATGGTAGGTAAAGAAGGAGGAGTCCAAGCAATAATTCGAAAAAAATACCCAATAGCTGAATTTGTACATTGCAGTTCACATAAATTAAATCTTGTGAACGATTTAAATCATGTGAATGCTGTACGAAACACAATAGGAACAATTAAGTCAATTATAGTGTTATTCCCTGAAAGTAATGAGCAAAGAAAACTAATTCCAAATGTTCCTTTGCTATGTAAAACTAGATGGACACATATATATAAAAGCTTGCCGAATTTTGCTGTAAATGTGACAGAAATTGTTTAACAACTGGAATATTTAGAACAATAAGAAATGCAATCAGTTATACTTGCAGATATATTTCTTTTTAAATCCTTTATATTAACTCGTAGTGTCTGCGGCCGACCGACCGACCGACGGCCCTTGTCGCCAAAACGTTTTGAGCGATTTTTAACACACTTGCTCGTAAGCTAGCGAGCTGAAATTTTGCAGGCAGTTTTGTAACGATAATAAAAACAATGTATCAAAATTTCAGATCGATCGCAGGTACCGTAATTAAATTATTGATTTTTTAGATTATTTTATTTATCCCTATGTATCATGCTATTTTTTGAGATAGAGCGTCGCGGTGCGTATTATATTGAACAACCTTTCTGTCGCGCAATAAGGTGCTTATTTTATTGACAGCTCTTTTTATAAACATATTCCTGATCGGTGCGCATTATATTAAACATGTTTTACGACACAACTGCAATTTTGTATTTCTGGATGGTCTGGCGCTGCGTATTATAATGAACATTCTTTTAATTACTCCTCGTACATAAAGGATTTATAGTCAAAAACTTGGTTTTTTACGGGTTTTTCTTATTTATGTTTGATATATGTAAACTTTCTTTAAGGAAATAAACTATTAGGAAATTTAGTTCAGATTTATTGTAATACATTTATGAAATTTTTTATACAATGCAGGCGGGGGTGGGTAAATGCCCCCTTGCCTTCTCCCATCGTGCCATCCTCGCTTGCCAACCATAAACTGTGATTGGTCGACCCTAGCGAGGGTCATTTGTTATGCTAAAGTGCTCACATCTTGTGCTTTTCTTAATTTCTTGCTAACTATGTATTTAGAAATAATATTATGCATATAATATTTATATTGTTATACGAGCAACCAAGCTCGTCCAAGGACGCTCCGCCACGGTTCGGTGGCATTTTTTATCTCCCTTTCAACAGCCGTCTTGACCGGCATACATGTGCATCACGTCAAAAATACTATTCATTATAGTTACAATAAATAACTCGTAAAAACAGAGCTTTTGACTATAAATCCCAACGCGCATAACTCAAAATAAAGTCTTGGAAGAAATAATGCACCAAAAATAACTCGTTTTGAACGTCCGCGTAAACTTGATATGATTGGCTGTAGGAGTCATGTGTGTTTGAGAGACCAATCGCTATAGATGACGGGACAGAACTTGGCCTTTTATTATATAGGATAGCCTACGTTTCATAAAACTTACAATTATTTTCTTTAGGTTTTCAAGCCTAGGATAAGACAGCATCTCATTTAATTAATAAAGTCAGTTTCAGAATCATCAAACTCAATTCATAAACATCCACGAAATCAAGTCAACGTATTCACTAATTTCAATGACATTAGTCACCAAGTTTAGTCAGCATCGGATTAACTGATTAACGCCAACAAAATATTAGCAAACCCGGCACCGGGCAAACTAATCCCAAGTCAGAATCAGAGTCAATATTATTATCAAAATTAAAAATCGAGTCTATGTAAGGTAATCATTGATGATAGATCTCAAAACCATTCTGCTCGCTAAAGTTTGTGTGTGATTGATTATGTGGATTTGGAAAAGTTACTAAAGAAACCTAGTGGGGGGGGGCCAACAAACTTAGTATATTTTATAATGAATGTGGACAAATGTGTACATGAATCACTGACAAGGTGATAAATTAAATAAATTAATAAAATCGTATCTATTAATCTGATCTCTATTCCGACGTGATAGTCTTAGAAATCGAAAAAACCTAATGTTATAGGCTCAATAAAAGAAAATATTAAAGAATAGTATTCGTATATTTTAAATTTACGTTTTTTATCGAGCTCTCCTGGTCGAATTGGACGCATTTAGGCTTGTAGTGCAAGCGGTGGCAGGTTCGATTCACATATGGGGAGGATCGATTCACATTTTATTTTTTAAATTTGTCTCTTTATTTTTTAAATTGTCTTTTAAACTTATTTTAGGATACCGTCAAACAGTTTTTTCTTCCTTTTCGGTGTTTTCATGAATAATCTTTTTGGCTGAATAGTTACAAGTTACAGTCTTCTATTAGCTGCTAGCAATCATTTTATCTAACTGTGCGCTGGCTTGATAGGTCCACAGTATGAATTGAAGCCAGGGGCTCCATGCAGTCTTAATCCGCCCCCGAAAGAAACCCTTTTATTTCTTATTTAGACAAATCAAAGTTTAAAGTAAAAAAAATAAGTAAAAATATAACAAATCGTTCTCTGACTTCATTTTAAAAAATCCAATCTAAGATCAAGGCAAAGAACAGACGAATTCCTGCCATGACCACGACATGCAATGAACTTTTCACGGCACAATGCCTGGACCTGTCTTTTAACAACGAGACGCTGGATGAGCTGTTGACCTGTCTGACGTTTTTATGCAACGTCACCGTGGAGGACCAAAAGCGAACATCGTTTCTTGGCTACCTGGCCACAAACAATTCGGCGTACAGGAACGACAGCAACTACCGCAATTATAAAACCGTAGAAGCCTATTTACTAGGAATTGCCACGGGGTGAGTTTCCAACTTTTTTTCTTTTTGTTAATATTTAAAAAGTCTGCATTAGTATGTTAGGGAGGGTTTAATGTATTGATTGTGGATATTTTTGTTAAATTTAAAGAAACATTTTAGGTTTGTGTTTCTTAGGATATCTATGTTTGTTAATCCAGCACAAATAAAACATTAAAATTCTTCAAATCACAATTTTGAAATTAAAAATGAACTAAAAATAAAAATGATTCTTTTTGTTTTATTACACGTATGAATGCTTCTACAGAACATATTACTTCATACTTAAATAGGAAAATGTTTTTTTCCAATTAACCATCAATTAAATTGATTCCAAAATGATAATGTGCATAGATGCGTATACTTTTCAATTTATTTCTGCGTAGGAATTGGTTTATAATTGTACACAATATTAATCAACGTGCTATTCTATTTTAATATATATTTTTTCGTTATTAAGTGTATGAGATTTCTTTTTTTTTATGTGTTTGTATTTTTAACGAGCACTCTACCGGTCATCTTTAAAAAAAATGAAAATAATAATTTATAAATTCAGTAATAAGTCGGTATTTGTGTTTGTTTTTTACAGGTACGCAGTTCCAGTTAATGGATACTTATCTCCGGTAATTATTCTACTGACCATTATAACTAACACCCTGGTGTGCATCGTTTTACTCAAACCGCACATGCGCACTCCCGTTAACTTCATCCTTGTATTTATTGCGCTGTCGGATACTATGTCAGGTGTTTTTTCTTTTCCGGTGTACATTTACTTTTACGCCACGGAGAGGGTGCATGAGTGGATTCCATACAACTGGTGCTATGCCATCGAAGTGCTGGAGTATCACATCCCCATCATCTTCCACACGGCGTCTATCTGGTTGACCACGGCACTGACCATCCAGCGGTACATATGCGTGTGCCACCCGTTCAAGGCCCGAAACTGGTGTACGATGCGTAATGTCATCTACGGCATCAGCGCCATCTACTTACTTGCTACTCTCATCCATATCCCGTTGTTCATTGAAATATATATCACCGAGACACGTGTGAGATCACGAATCAACCCCAACGTATTGGTCTCGGCCTGCATCAGAAGATGGCGCCCTTGGTTTGCGACCAACTACAGATTATATATGATCATCTACCACGGATTCAGGGTCATCGTTATCAGCCTAATCCCTTGCGTGTCTTTAATTGTGTTAAACACGCTACTCATCTATACAATGAGGAAAGCCATGAGGAGGCGAATCCAGCTGCTAAGACAGAACATGAAGCGTGAGAGTCAGCATTTGAAAGAAAACAACTCAACGACGATGATGCTGGTCACAGTCGTTGCTTTGGCTCTGCTTGTTGAGGTTCCAATTGCTGTAATCATGACCCTATGGATTCTCGAACAAATGTTAGAGATTACTTTTTTTGCACTGGAAATACAGGAAGTAAGTTTTCTGTGATTAGTTTATTTTTTTTATTTTTTTTGACCATTCTTAAAATCAAGTCCTTTAAGAGAATTAGAATATATGAATTTTCATTTTAAACCTTTCCTTAAGTACCATATTATTTACTAGGGGTTGTAGTGCACCTACGGTGCCCACTTTTTTCAAAAGCTCAAGTAACTTATCCTTGTTTGATAAATACGAAATATTGAACTCTTTGAAATGTACACAAAGTATTTTATAATTAATTGTTTGGGTGATTGACATCATATAATATTTTACGGCGAGAAACACCACATGCTTTGTTAATCTCGAAACCAAAATGATTATGATTTTACGTTTTTATATTCAATTTTAAAAAAGTAATTTTCTTTTTAACTACTATGGACTGTTGCACTATGTCACTCAGCTTTATAGATGGAGACAGACAGACAGGGACTTGGGCTTTTATATTGTTTATAGTGCTAGAATTGTCAAACAATATTTTAGAATATATTTAAAATATATTTGAAATCAAAAGTATTTAATAAATATCATCATACGAAAATAATTTCTGCCTTCTAACTTTAAAAAAGTTGTGTATCTTTGATTAAGTTTATATCGTATTAAGGTAAAGATTAAAGCGTAACATGAAAAATCAGTTGAAGTTATTAAAACAGCTCCGTTAGAGTACCTAACCCACATTGTATAGGACGGTGAAAGAGAAACGGTCTTTAAAATAAACTCTCGTTAAATACTTACGGAATATTTATATACATGTTATGAAAATTAAGAAAAACAAGATATCAGATATAATATATTATATTATAACAACCGATTTTTTGGGGGGATTTATTTTTATTTTGTATTTTTTAGAGATATTTATCTATTCATTTCTAATAACATTTCACTAACGACATTATACTGCATTGTTTTGCGAGTTATTAATATAATAGGCTGATTTGAAGACAAACGACATAATTTATTTTTTTTAAATGTACGCTTTTTGTTATGTTAATTTTTGAGCTATTGATATTTGGTTGATTTTATGGCTAAAATGTCAGAATGCGTATTTCTTTTATATGGGGAAGAGTAAAAATCTGAAGAATTCAAAATTAAATCCGTCATTATTTTTTTAAATACACTTAGATGTTATATATCAACATAAATTTATTAAAAGTTTAAATTTCTCAAGGTCCCAGGTAAAAGTTTTTGTAAAAATAAATCTCCTCACCACAGCACGCATTGCGCTTTTTCATTAAAAATTAGCCTCACTTAATATTACTGAGGACTAACTAATGTTGACTGTTCCAATGGACGCCAAGACAGTAACAAATTTTATTAAATGGGAACATTAATAATTGATTTTATGGAGAATGTTTTTTCCGCCAAAAAATATACTATCAAATGTTTTGAAAGGGTTTTCGTCCTAGTGAATTAGAAAAAGGATTACAATTATGTAGCAGACTGAGATCCAAAACTAAGATGATGCTACAATGGCGGGCAACGCCGAGGTCCGAACCGTTAGGTGCTAGTAATGTCATATATGTTTAAAAATGCTCTACGAATCTTAGACATAAGTGAAAGATACGATGTAGATGGAGAAAAACAAAAGCATCCGTTGAGGATCAAAAAATCCCCAGCGCCCGTTTCGTCCCGCTCTTTAGCTAACGTTTAGAAGTAATATTTAGGCCATGGAATGCTAGTACGGAATAGAAAAAATAAGTACCGCAAAGAACTCTGCGGACCTCCACTCTGAGGAAACCTTCCGACACATTAACGCCTTCAGGTTGGCCATTTTAATGATCTCCCTATCTAAGAATGGCCAATGATCAAAAGACATATATATGCTTGGCCGGAACGGCTCAAATGTGGCAGTGAGTTGAAATAGGAAATTCCACCCCTCTTTGGTGAGTTAAAATTCGATGAAGTCTCCCTAGACTGCGTTCTTGTGTGCCCAGGCGGCCCTCTCAAAGAGAACATTAAAAGTCTATTGGGTAACTTGAAGCAGAATATGTACGTTTCTACTAGCCAGTTCATAGCTAAGTATCACTTTTTTAATTAGGAGGGGATAAAAAATTTTAGATAAAGAAAGTTCATGGTGCAATATACTTTGTAATTTCATAGCGAAAATCTATTAAAGTACATCGGAGTAGTCAGTCACGACAATTTCATTAAGATATAAATAAAATATGCGATAATTCTGTTTGGACATATTTCAATAGGTATTTCTTAATCTTTGGTTAATAGAGTGAGCAGCTTAGAATACTTGATAGAGACATATTATTTTACACATTTATTTATGCCCAATAATTTTGCAAACGGAAACTTACTTCTTTATTACAATTAAAATCCTAGTTTTACCAATGCATAAACTATAAGTAGTAACATTATTTATTAGTAATTATTCCTTCTTGTGCGAGAAATATAACATATGCCAAATGATCATAACTCAATGCGTGGTGGATTTTAAAAACTTTTTTGTATTTCCAATTGAAAGTAATTATTTCTATGAATTATTTAATTTTAATATGTAAATAATTTAAATGTAAATAAAATTAATTTATTTGAAATTTCAGTTGTTGATTCTTTTTGCCAACTTCTTCGTCCTACTCAGCTACCCAATCAACTTTGTCATCTACTGCGGTATGAGTAAACGGTTTCGGGACACATTCAAGCGTCTGTTCACAGGCAATAGAATGACCTAGGTCAATGCTACTCACAAAAAACATACACTGTTAAAAGAAAATTATAACCGGAAATTAAAATAAAAACTGCTTTATGACGTCATAAGAGTTTGCGTTATTTATTGTTACTATTACTGCTTTCTTTTAAATTAAAAGGGAAAATAGCCTATTTTTAAAAGACCCATTTTTACAATTAAAATATACTTATTTAAAGCTTTTGAATTCCCATAAAACATAGCGCCGAAATACAAAATTTTGCTATTGTTTAGGAACACTTTTTATCCTTTCATCTGCAAAATGTGAACAACTTTTTAAAATTTATTCATTTTGTACTTTTTACGCGTAACTTTTATTTTTAAATTCTATCCAAGTTCTAAGTCACCTCTCTCAAAACTGGATTCAAATGTGACTATTTGTGAGTAATATACGTGGAAAAACTTTTCCACGTATATTAATCACAAATATTTTGACTAGAGCTAGCCTAAATTTCTCGTGGGAGCAAATCTTGTATTTAAGAAAGAATAGATTTGCATTGTAAAATACGTTTCGATAGTGAAGCTAATCAATAATTGAAAGTTTAACAGCTCGTGCCGAAGTTGAATAATTTAATAATTAAAATCAATTGTAAGCTCGTATGTAATGCTTTGAATATTAGTAAAAGTGCAATATTTCTCTTTTATGATTTAATTGGTTTAATTGAGCTTACGACACTGCTTGCAAAAAATCAAAGTGTTTAAGAGATTGTTTAAATGAATGAAGATTTTGGTAATGAAACTTTTTTTTTATATCGCATCAACCCACTTTAAAAGAGATTGTAAGTTATGACTTACATGTCGTCGCGTTCTTTTTCAGACTAGCAATGTAAAATTTTGAATAGTATTCGGAAACAAGAAAAATAATTAAATTTTATGCTTGGTATTTTCTATCTTTCGTTACTACTAAATGTATACTAATTAAACTTTGTAAAAAATTTAATATTTCGGAGACGTATTATTAACAAAATATAATTATAAATGCATTTAATGACTTATTCATTTTGCGATAATTTTAAAGTATTTATCCACGTCAATTTTTAATACAATATTTCAAACCAGTTTGTGCTGCGGCGCCCCCCTCCCCCTTTTTTAAGGACGCCTACGGCGCCCACCTTTTTCAAAAGCCCAACTAACTTATCCTTGTATGATAAATACGTAATATTAAATTTCCTTAAATGTACACAAAGTATTTTATAATATTTGTTTATTGAGGTCAAAAGCTGAAGTAACATATACGTGTATGTTTATTACGAAATATTCCTGAAATGTACACAAAGTATTTATATAATTATTTTTTTTACAGTGCTAATCACCACACAATTTTTAAACTAATTTTCGAAAGCAGCGCACCAAATTACTGCACCAAAAAGATAGCTCTTTTCGAACGTCCGCATGAAAATAATATTGTGGATGGTGTTTAATGTTAATCTGGAAACCAAAAGGATTATGATTTTTAAGTCTATATTTTCAATTTTTAAAAAAAGCCGAGTGATGTCCCTTAGCGTTAGGCGTCAGCCATAATTGAGGGTAAATATATATATAATACTAGGTTGTGCTGCGGCGCCATGGCACCTGCGGCTCCCCCTTTTTTTTAAGGGCGCCCATAAAAGCCCAAAAAACTTGTCCTTGTATGATAGATACGTAATATTAAACTACCTTAAATGTACACAAAGTAATTTAAAATAGAGGTTGTAAGGCGCCTACCGCACCCACTTTTTTTATTTGGTAAAAATCCCAAGAAACTTATCCTTGTATGATAAATACGAAATATTCCTGAAAATTGAACAAAGAATTTATATAATAACTAGTGTATCACCCGTCAAAAATGACGGAATTTTTCAATAATAAATACACATCAGATTAAAAAATAACGTAATACAGAACTTTCATTTATTTTATTTATATTTATTTGATTCATTTATTATCATATTGAACAATGGTATGCGGAACGTTCAAAAGTGTTATTTTTGGTGCAGTAAAATTTCTAAAATTAGTAGCACTATAAAACAAAATCAATCGCAGCACCACCTAACAGCATGACATCCATACAGACAATGGGAGTTATGCATTCTAAAATTAGTAGCACTTTAAAACAAAATCGATCGCAGCGCTAAGTAAAAGTATTACATCCATACAAAAAAACGGGAATTATGTATATTGATATTATGTTTTTCATTAAAGATTTATTTCAAATAATTATAATTAATCAACAAATGACTGAGATTAATTTAAACTGACAAAAGTAATGCCATTAACAAATTTTGAGTCAGATATTTAAAAAAATAAAATATAGCCCATTTTGTTTTATTTTTGTTTTAAACTTTAAGAAATTCTTAATTTAGATTTTAAATAAACCGTAGAGTTATGGATGCTATATTTATCATAATTATAATGTACATGTTATCATTTCGTGCTTTTGTTGAAAGTACCATTTTAATATTTGATTGCTTACAATTGATTTAATGACATTTTAAATGGCTTCGCGTGAGGTTGCGATATTAGACTGCAGCTCACACTAAATACACACTTAAATGACAATAAAATGATTTGACACAAGCTAATTTTCAAATAGGAAATACGGCTTTTTAGTGGGGGGGGGGCGGGAGAGAGAAGCTTTATGACGTCATATTTATTTATTTTTAGCGTGTCTAGGTTTTTTCTTTCGGATCTAGGTTTCTTTCGACGTGCTGGCAAGGTTTTTCCCAAATTTGTCACTGGCAGCACTGTTTTAAAGTTCTTTTAACTGATTTCTTACAAGCTTGTAAATTTGTTTTCTACTTTGCAGTCTTTCTCCGCTCATAATTGACCGATTCTTATGCATACAACAGATCGTAAAAATAGAAAGAGATTGTAACAAATTACCAACAACCACACACAGCAGATCACTCAAAAAGTTGCACGATATCTAATATTGACATACGTTATAAGATGTTTATAAACATTAAGTAGGTAGTCACGTAAAAAAAAATATATGACTATATATGACATTCTACTTAAAATTACTATTTTCAAGAAGCACTGCAAATTCTTATGCCATGAACCATGAAATAATTTTAAAATATTAATTAAAGTTTTAACGGGGTAGGAGAATCCTACTTTTTCATTGCCATTTTATCCCTAATTTTAGGGATCGAGTTCAAGTGACATGCCACTGGGATAATGTATTTTGTATTTTTTTTTAAATATTTTTTTTACATTATTATTATTATAATTTTATTTTTTTAAATTTAGTGTTAACTGACAGGTACTGAAATCATTGCATTTCATTGTATCCCTAAATATAGGGATCGAAGTCAAGTGGAGTGCCACTTATTATAAAAAAAAATTTATATTTTTTAAATATTTTTTTTATATGAATTGACAAATAAAATAAAATACAAATATTTGATTATAACAAATAAAATGTACATTATATATTATTTCTTAAACGTAAAAACCTTAATTATCTTCTGTTATGTTTAATATCATGTTTTGAATTGTTTGTCTAAACATGTGTTCTAGTGTTATGTTTGTGTAACTGTGGTTATGGAAAAAAGCCTTAAGTCTGTGATGCCATATGTGTTTTCTGTACTTTGAAAGTATTTTTAAGCTTATTGTTTGTTGTTTCTTGTTTATAGAGTCTGGTATTATGTTTAGTGTTATTGCTTTGTCTATATCTACCTTGTGTATTGTGCCTGCTTGTATGAATTGTTGGAGTGTGTTTTTAGTTTGTAAAATTGTATTGCATGTGAGATATAAATGTTGTTCAGTCTCATCAGCTCCTGACCTACAGAGTGGACAGCCTATTCTTGCCCCTCTGTCTTTATAATTTCTTGATGAGACTGGTGTTGTATTGTAAATTAGTCTGTATGTTATTTCTTTTTCTTTATTTGGTATTTCTTTGATATGTGTATTTTTAAAAGTTTCCTCAGTGTTTGTAATTCCATAAACTTGTGTCCATTTAATTCTATTGTTCAGAGGTGTTGCTTGTCTTTTTATTAAATGTGTATATATTTCTTTGGTTGTTTTGTGTAATACTTCTTCATTACCTTTTATTGCTTTGATGCATGCTGTATGAAATTGTGATTGATTTCTACCCATGTAATGTGCAGTGCTGTTATCCATTGCTATTAAATGTCCTATTCTGATTCCTAAGTAATAATGTGTGAATGTATTTTCTGATCTTTTTTTAATGGCTTGTCCTATAAATTTTATTCTGAGTGCTTGTATTTTTGTTTGTATGTCTTGCAAGTTTATTCCTCCATTTAGCTTAGATTGTATTAGTGTTGTATGTTGGATATTGTGTATTGTTCCTTGGAATATGTATTTAGTTATGTGTGAGTTAATTTCTTTTAATATCATTTCGTGCTTGTTGGACTAGAGCCCGTGTTCTTACATTAAGTTTTGCAGTTAAAATGGATCAAGGGAAATAATTTATTTGGAAATATATTGTTTCCATGTTAAAAGGGTAAAAAATGTAAAGCCTATTATAATTTAATATAATCAATTTATTTATTTTATTAATTATTACAGTTATACAATTTAATAGTATGTTTAAGACTAACATCTTTTTTTTTATTTCTAACCATTATATTAACTCAAGGAAAGCTATGTCTTTCCAATATTCTTAAAAATTTAAGTGTTTTGAGGATTATATGTTCGCATCATCGTTTTTCTGTGCATGGGGATATTCTTTGATTACAGTGTTAGGCACTGCAATTCTTAACCTAAGTAATGTAATTTGGTACATTTAATGAAAGCATTTGATTGTAGGTTAAGATATGATAAACTTGAACCAATTGAAGACCACAAGGGAAGAGACGGCTATGTGACATTTTTAAGTTATCCCCTGTATCTGATAGAGGACCGAAAATTGAATGTTCTGAATGAGGTTTTATGATAAAACTAGCGTACACCCGTCAAAAATGACGGAAGTTTTCAGCTGAAATCTATTTATTTTATAAAAAATGCATTTTTTTAAGGGCGCCTACGGCACCCACCTTTTTCAAAAGCCCAACTAACTTGTCCTTGTTTGATAAATACGAAATATTAAACTTTCTGAAAATGTACACAAAGTATTTTATAAAATAAGGGTTGCGTTGCAGGGCGCCTAAGGCGCCCCATTTATTTTTTTATTTTATAATTAACATTCATCAAATCCTCTTTTTACATTGATCCCTTTTCCAAAATTAAAATATGAGCGAAAACAATGACGCAATATTATATTTTTTTACAGCGCATTTTTAATTTGCACACCTTTTGATGCACTGGTGCAGTAATTTGGTTTTCCCCGCTTTCTACAATTAGTAGCGTCAGGACAGACTGACTTGCGTGACAATTGCAAATTATATAGTTTTATTTTAACAGTGGTATTCACAACACGATTTTTAAAACTAATTTTAGAAAGCAGCGCACCAAATTACTGGAAAAAAAATTATCTATTTGAGTCCATCAGCACTGCTTAAAACACAATTTTTTAAAAAAGCAGAGTGATGTCCCTCAGCGTTAGGAATCAGCGGTAATTGAGCGTAAATATATAATATATGTGAAGATAAGAGGTTTGATATGTTTTTGATGTAATAGGTTACATAGGAAAATCATGTGGCAAATTTTGTCGGTGTAGTTGTATTGTTATTGTACTGTTGAAGGTTCCCTGGGAAGTAGATTTCTAAAAATATAAAACCCAACAGAGTTTATTTTATTTTAAAAAATTGCTTATTATTCCCTTACTGGTTTCCAAATCAAGAAATACATTAATTATTAAATATAGCGAATGTCCATTTCTCTATGAATTACTACGAAGATTGTAAACCCAATGTTAAAAATGTTCAATATCTTTTAAAAATTAAGGTACTGAGAAATTTTTAAAATAATATGTTGGAACTTGACTTGAAGGTCTTCAGTTTATGGAATTATGGAAATAATTCATTCCTTAACATTGCTGCATACATTCATTTAAGACGCTTACTCTTTTTCGCATTTAATTCATCCTACTGAGATGACACAAGGCCCAAGGAAATAGAGTAGAACTAGCTTACTGATTTCAAAATTGCATCATGACGTCATTAATACTAAGGAACCCTTCACATGAGTAGATGAAAAAGTGTGTGTGTGTATATTATATATATATATATATATATATATATATATATGTGTGTGTGTGTGTGTGTGTATTTTAGGGGCTCATCGGGGGTTTCTCTGACGTGTTTGAGATGTAGGCAAGCTACTATCATGGCTGAATATTTGTATGTGAAGTTTGTTTGTACTAGAGTCAGTTATAAATGCACAAGTTGAATTTATTTTAATGAAATATTTTTTTCTTAAAGTCTGATACTGGGGAGGGCACCACCTATAATGTTTTAAAATTAAAAATATAATTCGCCTTTCATTTCATTTCGTCAATACATAAACAGAACACAGTTTATCAAGTCGAAAAATCATTTTTTTTCTTAACAAGAAGGCGAATCTCAAGAACCCCGCGGGTGCCATACTACGATTGACTGAGCTGGTTCTTAATTTAAACTCGTTTGAGTTCAACGGGCAGTTTGTTTATCAAATTAGTGGAGTTGCCATGGGACGAAGATGGGAACAAGTTACGCATGTATATTTATGGGCCATTTAGAACACCTATGGAGTGAAAATTACAAAGGTATCTCTCCAGAGTACTACAGGAGATACATTGAAGATTGTATTGGAATAACAAAAATGGATATGCAACAATTGCAAAGTTACATTGACTTCGTTGGTAATTTCCATTCTTCAATCAAATTTACATCAACCATCCATAGGAGTGCTGTCAATTTTTTGGACATACAAATTAAATTGAAAGAAAACAAAATATCAACATCAATATTTTACAAGTCTACAGACAGCCATAGTTTCCTTATGTACACATCGTCCCATCCTCAATCTTTTAAGAACGCTATTCCATTTTCGCAACTATTGAGACTTAAAAGACTGCAGTGATGAAGCAGACTTTTTGGAGAAAAGTAATGAAATGCTTGATTTTTTTCGAAGGAGGTCATACCCGGAAACAGTTTAAATATCCGCTGTCAATTGAATTAAAGCCATGAATAGACAGGACACATTTACATCATCTGTTTCTGATCAATGTGATCGATCCAAATTTATTTTAACTTTTCATCCCCATAATTTTATAACCCGCCAGGTGATTCTCAAAAATCGACCAATCCTCATGGCTGACACTCTAACTCAGCAGGTCTTCGAAAAACCTCCTCTTTTTGTTTTCCGGAGAGATAGAAGCCTGAGAGATATACTTGTAAGAAGTCACCTTCCCACAATGAAAGCACATATTGGAACAAAACGTTGAAACCGTAACCGTTGAAATACTTGTCCATATGTGATTGAAATTAACCACATTTCTTTCCCTCTTGAAAACTTCATAATAAAAGATGGATTCACTTGCACAAGTCGCAGCGTGATTTATGCAATTCTTTGAAAAAGGTGTAATAAAAATGTACGTGGGTGAGACAGGTCGTCGTCTTGGAGATCGGTTTTGAGAACACCTGTATAATATAAGTAAACAGGCTCAATCTAAACATTTTAAAAGTATTGACCATGACGGTATTTCAGATGTTGCAGTTACTGGTATTTTATATGCAAACAATACCCATGATAGGATCTACATGGAAAATAGAATTATAAAACGATTTGGTATGTTGCCTCCATATGGAATTAACCAAATTCACTATTTTACCTAACTGCAGAATCTTGTTCCTGTTGTGGTTTTAACTGTAACTTTAGATACTTCATCCTTTTTTCTATATCGAGTGCCCTTGTTTGTTT